>BSBN01000022.1:2400000-3000000 GCA_027924645.1 Cunninghamia lanceolata
CATATTGCTGGTCTCTTTTTTAGAGAAGTGGTCAGAATTCATGGTTTACCCCTTTCAATTGTTACTGATAGAGACTCCAAATTTGTTGGTCATTTTTGGAGGACCCTATGGAGAAAATTGGGTACACAGTTGTCTTTTTCATCAGCCTACCATCCCCAGACTGATGGTCAGACTAAGGTTGTTAATAGGTCCTTGGGAAACCTTTTGAGATGCCTTACCAAACAGCATGGATTGGCATGGGATTTAGTGATCAGTCAAGCTGAATATGCTTATAATGATTCAAGAAATTGAAGTACTAGGAAAAGTCCCTTTGAAATAGTTTATGGTTTCCACCCAAGGGGACCACTTGAACTCACAGACCTCCAAGGATGGGATAAAAGGAGTGCTCTAGGAGAAGACTTTGCTGCTACCATGAAAACAGTACATGATCAGGTTAAGCTTCAGTTGGAGAAAACTGTCTCCAAGTACAAGGATAGGGCAGATTTGAAGCGAAGGGAGGTACAGTTCAAGGTAGGAGATTTGGTGATGGCCTACCTTAGAAAGGAAAGGTTACCTAAGGGGCAACCAACCAAATTGTTGATGAAGAAGATAGGACCGTGTAAGGTAGTGCATAAATTTGGTCCAAATGCATATGAGATAGAATTACCATCTAGCCTTGGTATCTCTCCCATTTTCAATGTTGCAGACCTGTTTCCTTTCAGACCTCCATTGCATGCTACAGATGGCTCAGATGCTGTGATTAAAGATGAAGACTGGATCAGAGATTTACCCCCAAGTAAGCCTTTACAATTGGAATGCATTCTGGATTCCAAAATTGTCAAGAAGACAAGAAAGGGTGTATACAAAGACTACTTGGTCAAGTGGCAGGATCTTCCTGATTCAGAGGCAACCTGGATGAGTGAAGCCGATATTCTAAAGCATGGGATGACACTTCAGCAGTTAGCAACTCAAGGGACTTGAGTTTTTCCTGCAGGGGGAGCATGGTGCAGGAGCACATTCTCTGCAGTGCAGGGTCATCTTTTCTTTTATTTTCTCATAAGGCTCTTAAGCCATTTCATTTTGTAATAAGGGTCAATTTGGTCCCATGGATGTACATGTGCAAGGCAAACAAGTGATTTGCTTGTATGAAGGGTAACCCAATGGCTAACTGATTTGAAAATCAGTTTGCACGGTTGGAGGGGGGATAACTGCTGTCTCTACATCTTCTTTAGAGACAGGTTGTATGTCACATGGAGTAGAGAAGTGTGTGTATTACAACAAGTTCTTTTGATAAATGAATAAAGAGAGTTCTGGGTATGATCTGTGTTGATTTCTCTTGGGTGTTCTTGGTGATTTGATATCTTTATCCTGATTTTGTAAATAGAAACCCTAACCGAATGCTATCTGTCAATCCATAGTGTCCCTGTAGAGTGCAGACGGTGTAAAACCAATAGTTCCACAGTGGCTGGTTTGTAACCTAGGAGTAGGGTTTTAATTCATACATGGAGGCCCTTTCCTCTGTCCACTGAAGCCCTGTGTAATATCAGTGTGATGGGGGAAAGACTTTTCACATTTGGTGTTGTTAAATTCTTGCCCAGGAAGCCAGAGAACTCGGTCAGGTTCGACTAGACATCTTCATGTGGCTAGTCAGGAAATCGGGGTGAAATTGGATAGCCTTGATGTGGGATCAGATTGATACAAGTGATCGAGGGTTTGATATATGAATCGGCCAAATTCCATTGTTCTATCGAAGGAATCCTAGTTCGGCGTCACAGAACAGTTGGGGATCCATCGGCGTAAGATCGAGTGTCGGAATAGCTTTCAGAAGACCCTCCGATAGACAATCCCTACCCGATAAATAGGCATAGGTGATAAGCGAGTACTATCTAGCTGAAGATACATTCGTTGAATGTACATTGTGTTGTGTAGTGTCGAAGACACACACACTAACCGCCTTGTATGATTAAGGAATGTGGACCCCACGGATGGAAACGGCTAACGGTGCGGAGGGAGTCATCGGTGAGAAATAAGGTGTCGGTGTAGGTGAAAGGAGCTTCGCTGAAGGAGGAAGTCCGACCAACGAAGATTGTTTGAGGAGTCATCAGAGTGCCGGAAGATATCAGCCTAAGATCTATTAGTATCGCCGATGATTAAAGTCATACCGAAAAGGAAGTGGGCGTCAGCAAGACAAAGTATATTGGCCTAAGCTATTTCTCGTTGTCCGATAGTCTGGGTGTTGCCAAAGGCAACCAATGTCAAACTTTTCATCGGCGTGAGGGAAACTTCGGGGAGACTTCTGGTGGATTGCTCGATATATATAAGGTGTTGCCGATAGGCAACTAACCGATACGGAGATATCGGCGAGACTTGAGTCATCGGAAGAGGGGATCAGAGTCACAACAACAGAGGAAACCAACCCGATGAAGAGAGTATCGGTGTGAGGAATCTTGTCGGGGGAAGTCGAAGAAGTCACTGCGACCATTAGAGTCCCGCCGATAGAAGCCCATTGGAAGGAGTTCAGGAAGTCTCAGCGACGAAGGCAACTAACCGTGGTGGTTAAGTATTTGGGAGCTGTGGTTATCGGGAAGAGAATTACGATCGGTGTGGGAATCAAGGAACACAGCGATAACATATGTCTGGCCGATGTGTCTGATGATGTCGGTGAGAACTTGGTCATCGGGGAAAAAGAATGAATAAAGGCTGATAGCTCATGTCTTTCCGATAGCAAAGACATCCTTGGCTTCGGTGAAACACTGGAAGACCTCTTGCCGATAGGGAAGATATAGACAAATTTTAGTCACCTCTGCTGGCACTCTGCATCACTGACAAGGGCTTGCGAAGGAGCTCCCCACTGTCTCTTTGACCATCCATCGGCTTTCTTCTTATTGTGCATGGTCTCTGAGACTGTAACCTTGAACCAAATGAAACCAAAGCCATATGAAGTTCTGCATGCTTTTGGAAACCCTAGAATACATTTGTAAGCCTTGTTGAACCTCTGTTGACTATCTTAGGACTGTGGTTCCATTAATCTCTTACAAACTTTTATGGAAACTTTACAAGATTTGTGACTTAGACTCTTCCATTATTTGCAGTGTTCCCTCTTGGTTAAAACCTTTGTACTCCTTTGAATTTACAGCCATCTGATGACTGTTCTTAACTTATTACAATCATTCCTTGACAATTTCCTTCAACTGTAATAATTGCTCTTTGACTATTTTTCATTGTGACAGTTCCTTGTTATTGCATTGACTACTCTTTATGGTTGTTACCATGCTTTTTTTTACTGTTATGGTACTCATTATGGTCATTTTTGTTGTAATGCGCAAGACAACTAAGAGGGGGGTGAATCAGTTGTAGCCACTACTTTAAAACCATCAATACATCAACTACTTAAACTTCTGTTATTAACTTAATCATGAAATCAAAATTCAAACACATTCACAAATTCAACACATGAGACACCATATTTTTACATGGAAAACCCTATGAGGGAAAAACCATGGTGAGTATTAGCTCACAATATAAAGATATATCAAAGTTTACAACAAGGCTCATTGCCTAGAATGCTCACTACAAAAGAAGAGGCTCACTACCAATAGGGTGGCTGACTACCGGTGGGTGGCTCATTGCCAAGATTGGTGAACTGATATATTAGCATCTACACTATGCCAAAGTTTAGTTCCATTGAAGCACAAATAATTTCCTCTGCTCTACTCTGCTCTACTACTTCACACTTATCTTTGCATCTTCAAACTTGGATACATTTTCACAACTTTGTTATAAGTATTTATACAATTCATCAACCTTTGAATGATCATTAAGGTTGGCATTACAATTAACAACCATTGGAACAATCTCCAAGGTCGGCATTACAAACATTACAAGCATACATTAGAATAGGTCTGAACCTAAATAGATTTGCGGAGGAAAAGAATGAATGTGGATCACATAACTCCTTAGCTGGGACTCAAATGCATTCTTCCATGCAGCAACATGCTTCCATAATCTTCTAAATATAAATGCAAGTAGTGAGAACAACCAAGTCGGCTAAAACTGGTGTTAACACTAAAACATTTAGGAGCACACTTCATTCACTATCTAAATTATACTTTGTGGACCAATCCGAAGGTAGGAAAATGATCTAGAGACTCCCACAAGCACGTTAAAATCACCAATAACTTCTGCACAACCCTCAAACACTTTACCTAGAAGATTCTTCAAATCGGAGCACATGAACATTTCTATCAGCCACTATCATAAAGAAAAGATCGCTTGCAGAGAACCAAATCACAAACCATTTGAACTGAATGCACATACCATCATCACAAACTTAATTCTAGAATCGCATACTATGAAACTTAAATGCAGAGAAATGAGGAGAAAAAAAACATTCTTCCTTAGGTGTTGACATTAATGACAACACTTACTACTCATACTTGCAACAATCTCTGACTTTGTCATTGATGGCAACACATGATGTGAAAAACCATCAAGACATATAATCTTGCTTTACTTCTTTGCTCCCCCTTACTTGATACTTCTTCTAACTACAACTTTCTTCTTAAGTTTATCACATGAACTTCTCCCCCCTTTGATATCAATGGCAAAGGGTGCTAGACCTTAGTTATCAAAGCTGTTACTCCCCTTGTTACCAACACTACAACACCTACTATTCTTAAAAACTCATATCAACAACTCTACCTGCTCCCCATGAAGGGTAGCCTTCAAAACATTAATCTAGATTAAAGAATGAGACTTTGGGCACTACTGGACTGATGCACTTCCCATGCATCTTAGTTTAGAGTAGGAGGGGTGATAACCCCTAACTTTTCCCTGAGATACTCAAAAGTATCTTTAGGTAGAGGCTTGGTGAAAATATCTGCAATCCGATCCTTTGTAGACACATATTCCATCTTCACTAGTTCATTCTCTGTTACCTTTTCTCTCAGAAAGTGATACCTTAATGATATATGATTTATCCTTGAGTGCATCACTGGATTCTTTGAAATGTTTATGTCACTTGTATTATCACAAAAGATTGAAATAGGTTCTTCATACACAACTCTTATATCCTTCAAAGTTTGCTTCATCCAAAGTACTTGAGTACAACATGTTGCTACAATATATTATGCTTCTACAGTAGATAGAGAAATTGATTCTTGCTTCTTACTTAGCCATGAAACATATTTGTTACCCAAGAGGAAATCACCTCCACTTGTACTTTTCCTTTCATCACTATCTCTAGCCCAATCTGCATCTATATAGGCACTAAGAGTGAAATCAATGTCTTTGGGATACCACAATCCATAGTTTGAAGTGCCTTTTAAATACCTCATGATTCTCTTTATTTCCATCACATGTGATTCTTTGGGATCTTTTTGAAATCTTGCCACAAGACAAATTACATGCATTATGTCTGGTCTGGTATGAGTCAGATAGAGTAGTCCTCCAATCATGGACCTATACTTCTTTTGATCAGTCTTAGGTGATTCATCATTCTTGCTCAGCTTGCAGCCAATTACCATAGGAGTACATACTGGCTTAGAATCCTCCATTCCAAATTTCTTCAACAATTATTTCACATACTTGGTATAAGAAATGAAGATTCCCTTTTCTAATTGAGTAATCTGCAGTCCTAAAAAGGAATTCATTTCACTAAACATAGACATCTCAAACTCTTTTTGCATTTCCTCTACAAATTTCTTACACATGCCTTCATTTCCTCCAAAGATAATATTATCAACAAATACTTCAACAATCATAAATTGATCATTATTGATTTTGAAATAAAGATTACTATCTGTAGTATCTTTGCTGAACCCTAATTGTAGCAAATACTTGTCCAACCTTGCATACCATGCTCTTAGGAGCTGCTTGAGTCCATACAATGCTTTCTTTAGTTTACACACCATGTCACCTTGATTTGATAACTGAAATCCTTCTAGTTGTTCAATGTAGACTTCTTCTTCTAGTTCTCCATTCAAGAAGGGATATTTTACATCCATCTGGTACACCTTGAAATCTTTTTGTGCAACAAATGCCAAAAATAATCTGATTGCTTCAATCCTTGCCACTGGAGCAAAGGTTTCTTCAAAATCTATCCTTCAACTTGTGCAAATCCTTTCCATACTTGTCTTGCTTTGTTTCTTATCACTTCAACACTTTCATTCATCTTATTTTTGAAAATCCATTTAGTTCCAATCACATTCTTATCAGCAGGTCTAGGAACTAATTCCCAAGTTTGATTCTTCTCTATCTGCATTAGTTCTTCTTCCATGGATTTTACCCAACTTTCATCTTTGCAAGCTTCACTAACATTCTTAGGTTCAACCTATGAAAGAAGACAATAGTTCACCTGCTCTTCTATAACTCTTTTCCTTGTCAACACTCCTTTGCTTTTGTCACCAATAATCTGATCTTCAGAATGATTAATCCTTACATACTTGGGAGTTTTAATAGTACTTTCTAGAGCTTTTTCTTCTTCTTCATTGAATTATTGTTCAACTTTCTCTATAGCAACAGGTTCATCAGATTCATATCCACTTAGATCACATACTCTTTCCCTATTTTCATCAACCTTCACATTAGCACTCTCAATGATCTTTTTCAATCTCTTATTGTAGCACCAGTAGGCCTTACTCTTAGTGGAGTATCCAAGGAAAATTCCTTCATCACATCTTGCATCAAACTTGCCTAACTCTTCATCTCTTCTAATATAACATTTGCTCCCAAAAACTTTAAAATATTTCACTATAGGAATTCTTTAATACCATAATTCATAAGGAGTTTTAGTGCCATTACCTTTGACATGAATTCTATTATGAATGTAGACAATAATGTGTATAGCTTCTCTCCAATATACTGCTGGTAGATTTGCCTCTAACATCATTGACCTAGAAACCTCTTGAACTGTCCTATTTTTTCTTTCAACCACTTCATTTTGCTGAGGAGTCCTAGGTGCAGACAACTATCTCTTTATCCCATGTTCTTCATAGAAGGCATTGAATTCATTTGAAGTAAACTCACCATCTCTATTAGACCTTAATCATTTGATCCTCAATTCTAATTCATTTTCAATAATTTCCTAGAAAACTTTGAACTTGTCTAGGGCTTCTCATTTATCTTTTAGAAAAGTAACCCAAGTCATCCTAGAGTAATCATCAATAAGCAACATAAAATACTCGTCTCATTGAAAACTTCTTGTTCTTGTGGGACCACACAAATCTGTATGCACCAATTCAAGAAATCTAGCAGAGAATTGTTCTTTGCTCTTGAAACTTGTTCTTGTCTGTTTTCCCTATTGACATTCCTTGCACATGGTATTAGCAGGGTTCATAAGCTTGGGCAAATCTCTCATATCTTGTACTGAACTTATCTTCACCAAGTTTGCAAAATTGATATGACACATTCTTCTATGCCACAACCAACTCTCATCCATCTGAGCCAACAAACAATAGTCATTAGTTCCTCTCAAATGATAAATATTACCTCTAGTCTTCTTGC
Organism: Cunninghamia lanceolata; assembly: GCA_027924645.1. Lineage (NCBI taxonomy): Eukaryota > Viridiplantae > Streptophyta > Pinopsida > Cupressales > Cupressaceae > Cunninghamia > Cunninghamia lanceolata. The sequence continues at coordinate 2,407,483 of BSBN01000022.1, forward strand.
CAGTAGCAATCACTATTCTAGAGCTCTCCTTGATCTTGCATGCATTGTCCTTGAAACTCAGATCATACCCTTTTTCACACATTTGAACAATACTTAAAAGATTATGCTTAAGAACCTTCACATATAGAACATCATCTATATTGTGCTTGCCATCAAATGAAATAGATCCTCTTCCATAGATTTTACCAGCTGTATTATCTCCAAACCTAACCAATCCACCATCATACTTTTCCAAACTTACAAACTTAATTTTGTCACCAGTCATGTGATGTGAACATCCACTGTCAATGATCCATTCATCTTTATCCTTCTCAACCGGGATAGACAGCACTTTCTTCCATTGGTTTTTCTTCCTTCACACAGCTAGTAGGATTAGTAGATACATAATCTTCCTTAATAGCAATAAAAAAGCATTCATTTGCACTAGTACTATTTTCATCAGGCTCATCATCTGTTACACCATCATCATCAAGATCCTTGACATAGTAGCATTTCTTGACAATTATAGGCCTACTTTCAAATTTCTTCTTACCTCTTTCAATTCTCTCCAGACACCTAGAAGCGTAGTGACCGATCTTACCACATGAAAAGGATTTGAATGGTAATTTGCCTTTATACTTACTGGTACCTCTTTGCATTTTATCCGCAAAGTTGGCTTCAAACTCGTCAAGGTCATCATTAGATTCCACAACATACTTCTCAGCTCTTGAAGTCTTCTCTAAAGTACTAGCTTTGAAAGTAGTCTCTGTTTTAGGCAAGGCATCACCAAACTCTCTCATCTCAAAGGCTGTAAGTTTTCTAAGCAATTGATCTTTTGAAACATCTTTCACAGTCATGAATTGTTCAATTGCAGATACTTTGTGACCGTAGGATTTAGGCAATGACCTAAGAATCTTCAACATAACTTATTTATCATCAATAGTTCCTCCAAGGCCTTTGATTCCATTAACAATTTCATCAACCTTTTGTAAGTAGACTGTTATGTTCTCATCTTCACTCATTTTAAGACTTTCATACTTAGCTTTTAGGTTCTGCAATTTGGCACCTTTTACAAAATCATCTCCTTCATATAAATTCTTTAATTTTTCCTAGATGTCATGAGCTATCTCCAAATCCATGACTTTTATCAACTCAGTGTTAGATAAGGCATTCGACATAACATCTCTAGCTTTTCCATTTAATTCATACCGTTTGATTTCATATTCATCTATTGGTCTATTTTGAGGAATAGTATATTTTTTCTCTACCATTTTCCAAACATTATAACCAAGATAAATGAGATTTTTCATTCATACCTTCCATAGAGCATAATCTGTTCCATCAAACTGCAGTGACTCCTTTCTGTATGCAATTCCGGATCTACCTTGAGCTATTAGAATTTTTACCAAGGAACCCTCGCTCTGATACCAATTGTTGTAATGCCCAAGACAACTGAGAGGCAGGTTGAATCAATTGTAGCCAATACTTTAAAACCATCAATACATCAACTACTTAAACTTCTATTATTAACTTAATCATGAAAGCATGAAATTAGAATTCAAACACATTCACAAATTCAACACACGAGACACCAAATTTTTACATGGAAAACCCTATGAGGGAAAAACCACGGTGAGTGTTAGCTCACAATATAAAGATATATCAAAGTTTACAACAAGGCTGTCACAACCCACATTTGAATTTTGAATTCAAATTGGAATACTATTGTAATAATATAAAAGCCAATAATAGAAAAAATATATAGTCCCATTTAAAAGAACAAAATAATAAACAATTCTAAATAAATAAATGAGGGGACACTTCTAGAAAGAGAAGTAAATGAGGTTCACCCCCCTCATTCTCAAGTCAATATTCAAAGATCACATTTAATAAATAAATGGGAATTTTTCTCCTTGAATTTATTGAGGCAATGTAGTTTTCTACATGAATTAATGACAAAGGAGAAAATTGAAAGAAAACAATTAGAGACAAATGAGTCATTTTCCACAAAATTGAATAGCAATTTGGAAAATGAAAAAGGGCATTTATTAAGAAGACTTGACTCAAAGACTTGAGTCTACCTCCATAAGGATTGAAACTTTCTATAAATAGCCACTAAAAGGTGAGGCAGACACACACATGGAGATAGTTTTTGCTGGATAGCTGGAGTGTTTTGTGAGTTAATTCTTCCTTTCTCTTTTAGAAATTTATGAACATTGTTTTTATGAATTTATAAAATTTAGTTGAATTTCTGTATGTTGCTTGCATAATTTAATTAGTCTAGATTTATGTAAAAGAGATTTTATTCTCTTACAATTAAATTTCATAATTTTATTTGTTTTATGGGTGGAGAGGGGGGCCGTTCCCCTGCTGTGACCTACCTCTCTGAGGTAGTCTATCAAACAGGTTGCGTGCATAGTCTATGCCTCCTCATTCTGTACGCACTAAATAATAATCCTAATTATTATTGGTCTGATCTAAGAGGGATCGCTGCCTGATCTTGTACCTCTTTTGCATTATTTTGATAGTAGTTGTTTGAGTTTATGAAGGGTAGCAAAGCCTATCAAAATAGTAGTTACTAGATTTTGATTTGCCACTTCACCATCACCACCTGTTTGAATTTCCAATCTTTCCACTATGATGGCAAAAAAATAATTATTTTTCCTCCTCTTCCACAGCATTAAGTAAATGTCCTAAATCTAGAAAATACCCTACTGCCTTCAGCTTCCAAACCAATTTCTCCAACTGTGCATGAATCTCTAGTGTCTATGGCTGCAATTTGTCTCCTACATGAAAGTGTGCATCATTTTATGGCCTTAATTCCAACTACGTCCAGAGATCTTTATATTTCCTCCTCACTGTACCTCCCACTTCTACACAAACATTTAAGAGAAGAATGTAAGTCATGTTTTCTTTTTAGAATCCAAATCAAAGTGCAGGGTCACTGTAAATACTGCAAAGCCTAAATTCATATGTGATCTACAAACCCAAGAAAAACATCCACACAACCACCATAGGTTTAATCAGCACCTTAATGATAAGGTTTAGGATGTCCTCAAGATAGCTGCACTATCAAGGAAGTCAACCATGCATACATAACAATTAATTTTTGTTGTTACTCATGTGATTGAAGTATGTCCATGCCCTGTTCCACAGCCAGGGGATCTAGATAGGGAGGTCACTGCTAAAGGTTGAGGAATATGGCTTTATGCCTGCAACTGCATTTGATTGATAGTTTCTCTTAATCCACTTTTGCAAAATCCTGCAACCATTGCAAACCATGAAAGGACATAGCATTGAGGCATTCTGTTGAATAATTGGTGTGCTTTGTCTACCACTTGCAACCACAACATTTGACAAAATTCCTCCTTCCATAATGCTTCAATGGATGTCCGTGCCTTGTTCCAAACCTCCCATTTTCTCAAGGACTAAGAGGATGTTGGCAAAGGCTGCAAAGTCTGGTTTTACACTTGCCGATTGCATTGCTTGAAAGATCCTTGCGCCTTTTCAACAAATCCATTTTGTGTGTATCCTGCAATCATGGTATTCCGTTAGGCACTCTGTCTAACAGATTGCTTGCCCTATCTATTCTTTGACGTTTTGCATACATGTCTACTAGGGCAAAATCCTCTTCCATTATGCTTTGATAGAAATCCATAGCTTGTTCAGAAACGCCATTTGGGCATAGGCAGGAAGGACACTAGAAAGGTTGTAGAATTTGACTTTATGCCTGTCAATTGCATTTGTTCGATGGTTTCTAAGCCTTCTCACCAAATCCATTTTGTGCATATACTGAAATCGTTGCAGTTCCAGAGACATTTCTTTGAGGGATTTTGTGAAACAATAGACATGCCTTGTCTGTGCTACCTCATTTTGCATATATATGTCTACCAGAGTATTTCCAGTTATAATATTTGACAACTTCCCCCCCTTACCATTATGCTGTGGCAGATGTCCATACCCTGCGCTAAAGCTCCCATTTTGGCATAGACAGGGAAGACGTTGGCAAAGGTTTGGAATTTGGCTTTACGCTTGCCCATTGCATTTGCTTGACAATTTTTTTTGAAGTCTATTCAGCAAACCCATTTTGAACATATCTTGCTATCATGACATTCCATGAGATCACATTCTTGAGGTATTTTGTCAAATAGTTCACATGCATCGTCTATGACTCCACATTTTGCATGCATGGCAACTACAACATCTAATGGAGATTCCCCTTTCATTCTATTTTGATGGATGTCTATACCCCATCCAAAGCATCAATTTGTGCACAGGCAGAGAGAATGCTGGTAAACGTTGAGGAATTGGGGTTTTACACCTGCCAGTGGGAAAGCTAAGACACTGCACATCATTATAGTGTAAGCCTATTTTTTGGATTGATTCATTTAGCATCATCAATAATCTCCACTAGGACATTGCCCCTATTTAAAATGATGGGAAATGTTTGCGTCTCACAGTAATGTCTCTAGTGACAATCTTGGAGATACGTGGTAATCTACACATACTCTGAAGGTTTTTAACAACTATAATAGTCATGTATAGGGTATATTCAACAAACCAAATACAATTTCCAACTTTTCTCTATAGTAACAGAGAAACAATTCCTTTTCCTAGTCTTCTACAACATTAAGTAAATGTCTTGAATCTGGAAAATACATTGCTGCCTTCACCTTCCAAGATGTTCTCCATCTTTACATAGACCTCCTTTGTTTACGGATGTGATCTCTCTACCACATAAAGATGTAGCATCGCGGTAATAAAACTTTATGCCTATATTCATATGTGATCTACAGGCATCGAGAAAACACACCCACATGACCACCACAGGTTTAATTGGTGTTTCATTGATAAAGTTTAGGAAGTCTTCAAGATAGTTAGCACAAGCAAGAAGGTCAAACATGCACACAAGTCTTGGGAGGGTTTAATAAATAGATGCCATTACTTATCAAAATACAAATTTGTAGTCTAAACATGTATAGTTTTATTGATATATATATAAGATTTATGATGTAATAGTAAAACATTAAGTCTTAATGTTTATAAACGGACTTAGATAATAAATACCCTCATATTTCTATCAGCATACACCTTGAACAACTTAGAAGTAATGATTCATTCTGATCAAATTGAAGGGAGTTATAAAATGTTTCTAAAACTCTTAGTAACATAAGCTTTTGCATGTAGCATCTTAGGTAGAATTTGGATAAGTCTTTCTCTTTCATAATAATAACAATAATAGGGTATTGTGTGATAAATGGGTAACACTCAAGCAATAGAAAGTTTGACTATTTAATGATGATTTAACATATAGTAAATTATGTAATTAACTATTATTGATAATGAAGCAAATATAACAGTATACATAAGGGTGTTATAGTATATCATTAGGAAGGAATAAGAAGATGAAAGATAAGTAGAATTGAATAATGAGAATTGTTAAAAATATGGAATATATATGTAAGAGAATAAGTGGATAGGATGATGTGGAAAATATGTAAATGAGGAAATCCTAAAAGGGTATTAGAATAGATCATTATGTATTTGATTGATCAAGTATCCTTCAAAGCCTCATGCTTTTTAAATTGATTAAAGAAAAGTATTATTATGAATGCATAGGACATAAATATGTTCGGGGTGGATCATTCAAGTAGTATAGTTGTCTTGTGAGTTATAAGTAGTTCTATAGTAAAATGATATTTCCAATAATGATGTTAGAATATAAATTGCTTAATAATTGATGAATGTTTATTAACAATGAAGGTTAGTTAGTTATGTTAAAGTATAAACCCATTTAGGGAGTTTCAAGTAAACCTCTTATTGGGATAATTATCTTAATTGACGACTTTTATTAAGTCCTCATTGGGTCCAATTAAAAGTAAGTAATGATCATGCAAGAAGTTGTATCAATTATTCACTTGTATGATAGAATGAGATTTCCTAGTTTCTCTTAAGACCAAACTTTTATATGCATTATATCTTTTCTAGTTTATGTTATGTACAATTATGAATTGATGAAATCAACTTAGTATCATTCTAGTCCCATTCATTTTCATATAAGTGAAATAATAAAGCATCTTTATTGTACCTTACTTGCATTATGTTTTGGGAGAAATATCTTTCCTTTTTGCCAATTTATTTATTATTGTTTATGCAAGATTTTTTCTTTTCAACTTAGCTAGGTAAACTCTTAATCAACGTCCAAAAACTCAAACAAATCGTAGTGTTTGGTTTTTATGGTACCTCTATGTCACATTTATGGGTAATGCCATCGCATTGAACCAAGTACCTCGCACCTAACATAGCTGCAACAACGACATCTGGGCACCGTCCCTCTAAATTATTAGGGAGTAATAAGGAACATGTCAAAGTTAAATCCACAGGAAGGGAAAATCTCCTCAGATATCTCATTAAGAAGATTAACTAAAAAGAGAGGATAAGTCTATTGAAATAATGATTACCATGATGCTCATTTGGAAAACACTTCAAGCATACTAACAGAAAATGAGGCTTATTGACATGTGAGTATAGATCGGGGAGGACATGTGAAATGTTAGATAGGGCAACTAGGCTGATCCAGAAATGTTATCTATCATATGCTCTCACCTCACCCTTGCAGATTGTGGTGAAAGTACTAGGGGATCGAGAACGAACTTAGTCACGAAAATTACCTAAGTTGGCTTGGGGGAGTAAATTAGATTTCATGGGTAGACACCTTATAGGGATTCCTCCACACTAGGACTTATTGACAAACACCCCTTTATGTGTTTGTGGTAGTAGACTAACTTCCGTCCTTGTTTCACCGAGAGGGTGGTAGCCAATGAAGAATTGTCTGGGGCAGGGAATAACCCTAGAAAGGGCTAGGTACCTGCTCACAGTTACACCAAACATAGTGCAAAATAGAACTACATGTTCGCATTCCCCGCGTTAGTCACATCCGAAGGAGGGGGTCTTGATCCTGTGGATACAGGGTATGTAGGCAGTCTGGACGACGAAGGATGCCCCCAATACTCAGGTCCCCTGGATGTAGGGTATTCTTTTATAGTTTCTATGTAGTGATTTTTGAATCGTGTTAACAAAAGATTGTCTAGTTAGTATTGTGCAGATGATAAGGATACAGTCTCTGGGGAGAAAGCAAGTTGTTAGAAGAGAATGCAGGGTGTAACAAAGAACTTAAGGTATGTGTGATCCATTATTCTTATAGATTATCTTGCGTAATGTACTCCCTCTTCACTAGGTTTAAAATTGGTGATCCTTTAAGACTTGATGGTTTTAGAAAACTAAATTCAATTTGTCCCACCTCTATAACATGCATTTAGTACTTAGAAAAATTTCACATTTCCTACATCAGTGAGATCAAATTTTTTATTTCCTTAGTATTTTTTTTGAAATTAGAGTTGGTAATATTCGTTAAAGATAAGTTAGGTCCTTACAAAGGCTCATTGTCAGAGGCTCACTGCCGATGGGGCTCACTGCCCAGAATGCTCACTGCAAAAGAAGAGGCTCACTGCCAATAGGGTGGCTCACTACCGATGGGTGGCTGATTGCCAAGATTGGTGAACTGATAAATTAGCATCTACACTATGCCATAGTTCAGTTCCATTGAAGCACAAATAATTTCCTTTGCTCTGCTCTTCTCTTCTACTTCACACTTATCTTTGTATCTTCACACTTGGATACATTTTCACAACTTTGTTACAAGTATTTATACACTTCATCAACCTTGGAATGATCATCAAGGTCGTCATTACAATCATCAACCATTGGAACAATCTCCAAGGTCGTCATTACAAACATTACATGCATACATTAGAATAGGTTTGGACCTAAATAGATTTATAGAGGAAAAGAATGAATGCAGATCACATAACTCCTTAGCTGGGACTCAAATGCATTCTTCCACGCAACAACACTCTTCGATAATCTTCCACATATAACTGCAAGTAGTGAGAACAACCAAGTCAGCTAAAACTGGTGTTAAAACTAAAACATTTAGGAGCACACTTCATGCACGATCTAGATTATACTTTGCGAACCAATCCAAAGGTAGGAACATGATCTAGAGACTCCCACAAGCACATTATAATCACCAATAACTTCTGCACAACCCTCAAACACTTTATCTAGAAGATTCTTCAAACTGGAGCACTTAAACATCCTGTCGGCCACTGTCATAAAGAAAAGATCGCTTGCGGAGCACCAAATCATGAACCATTTGAACTAAAGGCACATACCATCATCACAAACTTAATTCTAGAACTGCATACTATGAAACTTAAATGTAGAGAAATGCGGCAGAGCAAAATACATTCTTCCTTAGGTGTTGACATCAATGACAACACTTACTGCTCATACTTGCAACAATTTTTTATGACTGATCACAATCATCTTTATACAACTGATTACATGACTATTTATAGTCATTTCTAGGATCCTGTGACAGTCATTTTCCATCTCTAAACACTATCATGAAGTGCTTTTAATATTGCCTAAAACTCTTAAGTTCCTGTGCATTCCTTCTGTCATCATTGTCAAGTGTTGTTATGAACTTAGGAGGACAAAGATCCTAAGATTTCCATAGATATTTTGTCATTCTTCATGAAGTCTCTATCCATTGTCTCCTCATATGATTTCCTAGGGTCTCAAGCTATAAACCTTTTAAAACAACATCATAGTCTTTACTCATTACAATAAATAGACCTTTTATAACAAAATGCATACCTTCTAAGCAATGTTGATCATTGCTCATTGTGACTTTTCTTTAGACTATTGAGACAATATTTGCACCTTAGAATACCCTCCTAACATATTATTACCTCATTGAAACATTGCTACTTCTTCACATTATCCTTCATTCTTTGATGATCACATAAAAAATGTAGGTTTTAATGATGTCTGGACTAGTATACTATCTCTCTCTGTGCCTTTATTTTTAGTATATGTGACATTAGTTACATGCTCCTCCCCTTTTGAGTCTTTCTCCCCTTCAATCTCATCCAATGCTTATCAATTTTACATCCTTGTCTCATTGGATTTTCAATGGATTCACACTTTTGGAAAATATTTGACATCAATCACCATGAGAGCCTCCTCATTTTGAAGATCAATGTCTCAATCTTCACACTGTCTTTGAGCATTATCTCCTGAAGCTATGTTATGGTTTCTATTCTCACGTGGTCTCAGTCCTCTTTGCAACAATACGGTTTATCAAACTCTATATAAACTTTAAGGTATGCTGATGCCTTCTCATGCAACCCACATTGTTGAACTTTTAACATGTTTACAATATCTATATCTAGAGGAGCCTCCTCTACAGCCAAATATGTAACACACATCATAAAACCTAACAAAGGGAATGAAGAATGAAGAGAGGAGACCTGAGATAGAAAAACCTAACCCTAACCAACTCAAAACCCAAAACCTAACCTCACAACTGACCCAACTCAAGTCTTTAACTACAAATGAATACTAAAGTGTACTTTTACATTCAAAAACTTCCCTCCACAACGTGCATGGAATATTTTAAGGAAAATAAGGTGTGTTGAACTTGGCCAACTCATCATTTCTACCTTTGACTATAAACATGGCTTCATGTCACATGGTTAATACTCCTTAGGATGTGAGATTAGATGCATACTTGTTTTTGGACATAGTGGAAGGAATTTTGACAAGCTAAAGTGAAAGAAAACATTTCAAAATCTCCCTTATGACTATATAAAGCATATTAAAGGAAAAATTTGGTAGCCTAGAGCTTTATAAGATCTTTTAATACTCCTCAAAGCTTGATAAAACTCAAAGAGTAAAACTATATCACTTTTGACCTTACAAAAACTCCATGACATAAGATGACTTTATGACAACAAAATGACAAAACTTGACCTTTCACATTACCTATTTGGCCAAGAAAGCCAAATAGGTAACAATTTTGGTGACTTATATGGATTGCTTGCCTGCTAAGTAAAGAAACTAGTAGCCTTGAGTTTCCATTGGGAAATAGAGTCAAGATAACACCTAAAACAACTTAGAACAAACTTGACACATCCATTAGTACCTTTCAAACAACAAGACAAGAACAAGACAAAACACAAAACTACCTAGAAACAACTACTACTTGCACATCTGCACTTGGAGGGAAAAAAAACTACAACTAACCTACTTGCCTAAAACTAAACAATAAGAAAGATTACTCAAACAAAACCATTGACTGGTTTGTCAAAATAGCTACCTTACCTAAGTAACTTGAAGTTTTCCTCATGCTTTTGGATAGACAAAATGAGATGGAGAAAGAATGGGCCTTGAACAAACCGCTAAAACATCTCTCTAAAGATGAGAACAAATCCACTTACCCACTCAAGTTGACTAAAAGAATGGCTATCATGAGGTGGATGAACAAGCTGATCTTGCTGCTCCTATTGCTTAACTTCATGCTTTGAAACACACATGATAGGTAATGGTTTCTCCTTGTTGGTCTTCAATTGTGCTAGATGCCTAATAGGACATTCTCTTGTCAAACCAAAGCTAGAAAAATTATTGCTGGTTTCATGTTTATATTATTTTGTTTCCTCATCATTCTACTGATTGGAAAGCTTTGGAACAGTGATCATCTCCAATTGGTATTCTTGCTGTCCATGAAATTCTTCTTTCTGAGATTCTAGATTGACAACTATGTTTGAACAAAAGTCATCTAGCTCATCCCAAAAGAGATCTTCTTCAACATCTTCCTTACTTTTTGGCACAAGAGGACTCACCTCAACTGTAGGACAACTCTCCTTAATGTTTGTAAAAACACCAAGATCTTCAAATTAGAGCATAGGTTCATATTTGATGTATTGTTCAAGTTGACCAATGTCTTCATGCATGATAATCTCTCCATCTTCCAAAACTAGGCTGTCCTCATTTTGCTCTCGGTAGACCAACACCCTATCAAAACTATTTGCATCCTCCTGCTGTTTAAAACTTGCTGCTGTTATTAGTAAGGACATGCTTTTTTCATCTTCTTCAATAATAGAAGGTAGCTCATCAAACCAAAAAGTAGACTCTTCACCTTCACCAACCCCTTCTTGCTTGCTATCTTGTTGTCCTAGATGATTCATATTTGTTGCCATATGCATTGTACATTTTCTTCATCTTCAACAAAAAATGGGAGCTCATTAAATAAATTGGTCAAAAATTCATGCTCAATACCTATTTCTTTTCAAACTACTATCCCAGCTGATCATGCTCATCATCTTCTTGCAACAAGTCTGATTTTTCTAATTTGGTGGCACAAAAAAGGCTGTAAATAGTTATTTCTCCATCATCTTCACTGGAAATATTCTCCTCTCCACCTACATAGTCTTCATTTTCTCTCCAAATAACTTGTCCTCGTTTGAAAATGGAGATGGTGGGAGGGAAAAAGGGTTTAGCTAATGAAGTAAGATTAACATGTTCATTGCTAAGATGGATATGAGGCATTATGGACTGCTCTTGGTTAGGAATCAATTGTTGTGGTGAAGAAGCACTCATAAAACTTAGAATTTTGATTGGCTTGGATTCTACAACCTTTTCCTCTTCCTAATTTTGGATTGGTATGAAAGGAGTGGCTTTTATAGGTTCACTTTGGTTTGTAGGTAAAGTTAAACTAAAACTAGGAATGCAAGGAGCTTGCTGGGTTTCATACCTTTGTATTTGAGCCATCAACTACTTTAGTTGTTCTTCTTTGGCCACAATTTGTTTAGCCATCAAATCATCCTCATACTTCACTTGTACTTCCCTCTCCTACTGGTGTAAATAAACTTGATATGCAAGCTCTTCCCATTACCAACTATACTCTTGCTCATTTTTAATAGCATCTAACTACATTCGAAAGATTAGCATAGTATCTCTAATATCTTTAATGCTCATGTTATCATCATCTTGAAGTTGGTTAGGAGAAAAAGTATGCTGGTTATGAGGAAAAAGGTCTTCTTGGGACTGATTGTAGGAATGGATAGGCTGCCAAGAAGGTTGAGCATGGGTGGGTGGGAAGCAAACATCATGAACATGTCAGTATCCTACTGTTAGAGGGCTGTTTGGGATGAAACCAACATCATTTTCAACTTGATATGGCTGATATAAGGACTCACAAACTGTGTTTTATTGAAAAGGAGGTAAAGGAATTGTTACATCATAAAATGTCTCCCTAGGACTTTTACCTCCTAAGGTTTAGCTCCTGGAGTCTTTAGATTTAATTATGCATTGTTCATTTTATCTCCTAATGAAGAATCCATGAAAACCCATGTCAAATGGGACCTAGGGGGCATTGTTGAACTTTACCCTTGCTAAAAATAAGACCCAGGGCTTGGGCGCTCGCACCCTAGTCCTACCCTATTTTGGGAGGATCCTAAATTTCAATGACAACAATGTTACCATTAGAGGTGTTCCTTGTCAATATTTCAAGTTTGAATTACGAAATTAAAGAAGGAATGCATATATAAGCATGTTTAGGGTTTCATTTGCAAACTAGAAGAGAACTAGAAGATGATTAGAAGCTAATTAGAAGATTTTAGCAAACTTATGATTGTAGAGCATTCAAAAGTATTCATTGTGTTGCAGAGCAGACTTGTGTTGTGTTTTTTATTGCAGATTTGGCTTCATCTTCTCATGATGTGAAGGAGCTTCATGTTCATGTGAGCTACACCTTCGAGGTGACATTTACTTATGATTTGATTTATCTATTTCATCATTACTTTTACCTATATCTTGTAAGGACACGCACTCTCCATCTAACAATGGTGTTGGAAGGCTTGAATGCCATTCTAGGGCTTGACCGAGGCAAGATCCTAAACACCACAACCCCCAACCCCATTCCTTGTGATTACAGGTGACAGGTGTCATATCTTGTAGAGTGGAGTTGTAGAGGGCTATGACAGAGTGTGTAGATTCTAGATTTGAGAAGAAAAGTGCTACAAGGGCTTGGGCACCTGCACCAAAGCCTTCTAGATCTTTAAAGTAGAAAACCTCTGAGATAGTGGTGAATAGTAGCAGATAACTTCTTGGAATCTCTGAAGAAAACCCTACCTTGGGCTTGGGCACCTGCTATTTAGCTCCCAACTTTTCCACATCCTAAATCTCAAAATTTGGTATGTATCTACTCTAAATATAACATCTCTGTGTGCGAGCATTTGTTAGAATTCATCTATTTACTTATGATTTTACATAATTAGGGTTTTAAACATAAACATGCTTAAGTTAATACATTAATCAACAAATTCCAAGTTTCCTCTTTATTCCAAGTGACAACCAATCTATAGCCGAATCCTCTTGCAAGAGAAGTGATTCTACTTGGTTGAATGTCCTTGAATGTATGTAGTGAAAGGAGGATCTAACCTAACCACACATTGAATTGAAAACCCCTCTTTTTCTACATTACATCTTGGTGAACCCGTGTTTTTCTAAGCATTACATCTTGCTAACTATTTTACATCAGATTTGCATTCATACATTTCATTTTACTTCATTTTACATTCATATATATTAAAAAAATTGAAAAAAATGGCATTCTAGGCTTGCATTAAGGTATAGTTTGCATCAATTTTCATTGAATTTCATCTAATCCCTGATTTTTACATCAGATCTGATATAAATTATAGAAATTCATCATCTTACAATCTTTTTTATTGCATCTTCATGTTAAAATTGCTAGGGTTTGTTTAAAATTTTGCATTTTCCTCATAACCTAGTGATTTCAAAAACTAGGGTTTGTAGCTAAAATCTTGTTTCAAATTTTACTACTCATCTTAGGCACTCATTCAAATCTGATTTTGTTTGTATTGTTGCATTCTTGTGTGTTTTTGCATTCATATCTAAAAAATTTGCATTTACACATCTAATTTAAAAAAAAACTAGCATTACTCATTCATTCATCCTTAAAATTACACTTGCATTGAGCATTGTAGGAATTTCACATCATTTTCATATCCAATCTGAGTTGTTTTACATCATAAATCTGATTAGAATTCATTCATACATCATTTTACACATGTTCATGTCTTAATTTCACAATTAGGGTCTAAAATCTTGTATTGTCACTAGATTTTGACTTAATCTAGATTTGCATCATAGGTGTGTTGTGAAGGATATTGCTGCATTATTAGACTGGTAATAAGGTTATTATTTTCTACCCCTCATAAATTTTTTTACAACACATTATCTTTTAGTTATTTGCATTGAAAAATTATGGAAAAAGTGAACATTTTAGGTGTATTTTAATAAGCAAATCATGTTACTTGGGATTGTTTTACTATTTAGTGCATTGAGTGTTGTATTCTTTTGCATAAGTCTTATAACCCATTGCCATAATAGAAACATCCCTCTAAGAAGAAGTATTAGACTAATGGGTTCTAATGCTCCTGATAGTAACATTGTACCAACATTGGAACTAACTAATTTTCAAGCATTTGTAGAGAAAGAAAGAATAGTCGAAGAAGCTATTCCTGTTATTCATGGTTTAAGAGAATTGATAAAAGGAGGACATGATGGTATTAACACATTACGTGGAATGCTTCATATAGTACATGACAATGTTATGTGGGTGACTGAATGTGCAAATATGATCAATAATACATCACTGAATCATACACAAGCTTTGGCACAACAAAATGCACTTCAACAAAAAAACATTCCACCAACTAACACCAAAACAAACAAAGAAGAGCTTAAAGAAAAAGATTTTAAGAACAAGAACAAAGAGTTGGCAATGGTACCTTATGTACCTCTTTCCTCTAACATTCGGGATTGGGAAGAGGATGATTTGCTTGTTGATAATTTCTAGCATGGGTATGCCTACATGTAAGTATTTCTAACCCTTCTCTCTGTGTTGTGATCCCCTCGTGATGTGTTATGTGTTGTTTAGGCCTCCTAGGATGACCCTTGATACTCTTGTAAGTTCACGGATACTAGGATATCACCTCTATTGTGAACATTCTTCTATTTGTATCATCATTCTTCTATATTTCTCCTCTCCTATATTTTATTGTTGTGTGTCATGCCTTAGGGGCATAGCGTTGCAGTTGGTGACCTGGGAGTACCTTCCTATGTGATAATCCTAAGGCACTTGTTCTCCTCTCTTGATTTATTGTTTACCTTCTTCTAGTGGTTCTATCTAGTTGGTGGATGATGGAAAACAATAAATACTGATACAGACCAAGTTTCCCTTCAGCAAGCAAAGAAAAAATGGACCTAGTCCATATATGATGACATGGTTGATATATATATATATCCGACACTTGACTAGTAGAATCACTTCATGTGATATTTGATGTTGTCTTATCTTCTCTAACAAGTTCATAACAATACATCTGCTCTGTGCACTTTGATTACTTTGAATCTCACCTTGGTTACACTTGGTTTTGAGATTTTTGCATTATAGCCCCATGGTTATACTCGACTTCCGAACCCATAGTATAGCCTTGGCTCTTTATGTGATTATTTTCACGCATTATAGTTATCTTAGCATAATGTGTGTTTGTGGGAACATTCGACGATCGTAAAACACATGTCACCTTGGGGGCATGGGCTTTGTGAGAGCTCTTGTTTCCTTGTGTATTTTCTCTCTACCTTAACATGCTTGATATAGGTACATGATATCAACCACCTTAAGGTGGGGGCATATAAGGTAAGTTGTCTGATGATTTTGGTACTAATGATGCATGTTTGTAAGGCCTCTGTGGAGGCAAGATGTTGTATCTCTAGCATGAGTGCACATATTTATCTATATTGCAATCAAAAAGCCCTTTGTGGAGGTGAGATATCGTGAATATCCTTTTATTCAAAATCCCTCTATGCGAGGTGAGATGGTGTATCTCTTAAGCTAGTGCACATCCTTTTATTTCAAAAGTCCTCTAAGTAGGTGGGGTTGGATATGAGACTATCCTCAAGCATGTTTTTGGTAGTTGTTGTGGCATAAGCCCAATTGTCAGGTGTGCTTGTAGCATGTTTGAGATGGTGGGAACTTAGTAACAAGCTCCTTCCATTGCCTTGTTTGCTATGTTTTAGACATATAGTATGTCTTTGGCATGTTATACGACACTCATGTATTTTGCGTGTCTTCCGTGTGTTTTCCCCTATGTGTAGTCTCAAGAGTGTGGTGAAATGACCGTCCTACACCCAGGCTTTGTATGGCATGTTTGTTCCCAAGTATAGTCTCAATAGTGTGGCGAAATGCCCCTCCTATGGTTTGGAATTTGTATGGCATGCTTGTTCTCAAGTGTAGTCTCAAGAGCATGGAAAATGCTAATCCTACACTCTGAGATTTGTATTGCGTGTCTTCTTCCTCATATGTAGTCTTAAGAGCATGGAAAAATGCCCCTCCTACATTTTGGGGTTTTGTGTTGCATTTTTACTTTCCTGCATCTACATCTTTATATATATATGAAAAATGAAAAAGAAAAATCAAGTGTATTCTCCGTGACTGCTCTTGTGTCTTCTCTATGTTTTGCATGCCTATAACTATATTCTCTATGTTTTGCATGCCTATTAGTGTCTTCTCCATGTTTTGCATGTCTGCGATGTGTTTTCTAGTGCTTACCTGAGATTGGGGGCTAGAAATAGTCTCTTAATCTTGGTGTATGTCTTAGCTCTAAGTGCCTGGCATGTTTGATGTGTTTGTTGACCATACTTTAATGCATGTATGGGTCGTATGATCATACATACATTAAAGTGGGAGATAAATGTTACGTCATCAAATGTCCCCCTAGGACTTTTACCTCCTAAGGTTTAGCTCTCGAGTCCCTTAGATTTAATTATGCATGTTCATTTTATCTCCCGATGAAGAATCCTCAAAAACCCATGTCAAATGGGACCTAGGGGGCATTGTTGAAATTTACCCTTGCCAAAAATAGGACCCAGGGCTTGGGCGCTCATGCCCTAGTCCTACCCTATTTTGGTAGGGTCCCAAATTTCAATGACGACAATGTTACGATTAGAGGTGTTCCTTGTTGGTATTTCAAGTTTGAATTACGAAATTAAAGCAGGAATGTATATATAAGCATGTTTATGGTTTCATTTGCAAAATAGAAGAGAACTAGAAGATGATTAGAAGCTAATTAGAAGATTTTGGAAAACTTATGATTGTAGAGCATTCAAAAGTATTCATTGTGTTGCAGAGCAGACTTGTCTTGTTGTGTTTGTTATTATAAATTTGGCTTCATCTTCTCATGATGTGAAGGATCATCATGTTCATGCGAGCTACACCTCTGAGGTGACTTTTACTTGTGATTTGATTTGTATATTTCATCATTGCTTTTGCCTAGATGTCCTATAAGGACATGCACTCTCCATCTAACAACGGTGTTGGAAGGCTTGAATGCCATTCTGAGGCTTGACCGAGGCAAGCTCATAAACACCACAACCCCCAACCCCATTCCTTGTGATTGCAAGTGACAAGTGTTGTATCTTGCGGAGTGGAGTTGCAGAGGGCTATGATAGAGTGTGTAGATTCCAAATCTAAGAAGAAAAGTACTACAAGGGCTTGGGCACCTGCACCAAAGCCCTCCAAATATTTAGATTAGAAAACCTCTAGGATAGTGGTGAACAGTAGCAGATAACTTCTAGGAATCTCTAAAGAAAACCCTACCTTGGGCTTGGGTGCCTGCTCTTTAGCCCCTGACTTTTCCGCATCCTGAATTTCAAAATCTGGTATGTATCTACTCTGAATATAACATCTCTCTGTGTGAGCAATTTTTTAGAATTTGTCTGTTTACTTACAATTTTGCATAATTAGGGTTTTGAACATAATCGAGCTTAAGTTAATACATTAATCAGAAAACTCCAAGTTTCCTCTTCGTTCCAAGTGACAACCAATCTGTAGTTGAATCCTCTTGCAAGAGAAGCAATTCTACTTGGTTGAATGTCCTTGAATGTATGTAGTGAAAGGAGGATCTAACCTAACCACACATTAAATTGAAAACCCCTCTTTTCTACATTATAGGAACATATTCTCCTTGATAATTTGTCATGCTAGAACATTAAAATGAGTTGGAAAATCATGGAATATTCTTTGAAAACAAGAAAACCAGGGCTGATTTTTTTGAAAATAAGAACATACCAGCAGATTATCAGGTGATTTTAAAGCCTCCCATGAAGGAAAAGATTAGGACATCACCAAAAAAATGATATTTAATATCCTTTGAGTATCTAGACTGCTTGAAGCAGTTGGTTCTTCACTTATATAGTCACCAGGTGTGTGAAATATTACCTCCAAACCTTGATATTGCCGATATACACACCAAATATCAATAATGAAAGAGATCTTAGGGACTGTAATAGTCTAATCAGTCTTACTGGGTGTGCCAAAAACTATTATCACTCCTGAGTGCACCCTAGAGAGTAATTTTTAGACTCCCTTACTCAGTTGATAAGCATGGAAACACTCCAGAGCCTGTGGGTTGCTCATAGATAGGAGTGAGTCTCCATAGAGAGCTGGTTCCCTTGGATTTATCATCTAAAACTAATGTTGTCTACTGTATTCTGGTAGGGAAAGGGCTGAGAAAGGACATAAGCTATACCCATGTCTTATGGAGGTGATTCACCAAAAGTTTAGGACTTGAATTGCTATTGGTTGACACACAACTTTCAAGAAAGACTAGTTGTTCTGCACACAACTTAGACTCAGTTTTATGTTTACAACTCAGTATATTATAGGAAGGCTTGATATCTTGCACTTTTAGGAAGGAAACTTTATGTATTTCACAACCAGGACTATTTTTTATCATGACACAACCTATAACTCACAGAGACATGCATTATTTTGTAACAAAGGCATCAAATATGACATTTTGTTTAAGGATTTCATTAAACATCACATAAACATGCATTCATATGCATTCATACACAATGAAAACAAGAGATGATAATGTAAAAATCTTGAAATTTTATTGAAAAGAAGGTATCCTTACAGTTGAACAAGTCTAAAAATGATTTGTTTTTCTTTGAAAATGCTTGTAAAAAATGTTGTTCTACAACAGAAATTTGAGTTAGAGTGTCTGGTTTTTTACTTTTTTATAGCTCAAAACATGAAAACTACTTAAAAACTATGCCTAAGTCTTTACTATACTCAACCCAACATGGGGAGACCAAGAGAGTGAAAAAAGGAAGAAAATTGATGACCAAAACTGGGTCAAACCTCCTTTAGGCACCCATGAAGTCTCCTAGTCTGATTTGGTTTTATGCATGTCATAGTTGACCTCTTCATCTCCTACAATCATGCTCCATCTGCTCCTTGATGCTTGAGAAGTCTCTAAACTACCCCTAGATACCCACAGAGTGGTCAAAACTGCCCCTAGATGTCCTCAAACTATTGTCCTTGTCACCCATCTTCTCACAAATGTCACAACCAACTCCAAACTACCCCATAATCCTCTCAACTTCCACCTTGCACAAAAGTAGGGCGTCTGTAAAGAGTTGGGTCACTTTTGGAATCTTCTAACTACTTGAAACTACTCATTTATGGCTTGAAAACACTTGTCACTCCACCAACTACCACTGCTGGGTCTTCTTTAGTGTTAAAACTGCCTTTTAGATGCCTTGGACTGAGTTTTATAGCCTCTTTCATGATGGGATACTCTATTTCTGATTTTTGCCCTTTGGTTGAAATACACAGTGCATATTTCAACCTTCTCTCATTTTGCATTATTCCTTCATGTTTGAAACCTTTTAGCTTCCTAAAATATATGCTGGTTGTCTTGTAGTACCCAGTCACATTTTCCAATAATTTATCAATGTTTTGTTTTTGCTTACCAATGTTTCATGTTTTTAAGGGTTTTGCTCTTCATTCTTAATAATGTATGCTCTGTAGACTACTGTATTGTGCACTACTCTTTATACATCTATTCCTTTGGTTATGAAGTTTAAGGTTTCCATAGTGCTTACTTTCCAACCTCTGCCTTGTTCTCTACTGCTTTCATTGACTTTGACCCAATTTTCCATTATATTTGCACTTTATCTTCTTGTGTCATCCTTTGTACTATATGTAAACCTATTCAATGATCTTATCTTTACTGCTACAATCATATTTTTTTCTTAAATTACATCTTTAAACTATGAAGACATGGCTTGACATCATGTAGGTCTTTAGTGACTGTAGTTCTTGATAACCTATACATATTTCATCATAAAATTGTTTGCAAGGGTTGAACTTCCCTGCACCATCTACTCACGTGTTTATCCTTTTTTAACACTCTATTAGGTCTACAAACAACTAGGCCTTAATCTCCCACTATATCCTCTAACAGATATATCCTCTTCAAGTATCTTCATAATATTCACTAATCTTTGTTGTTGCTCTATGACCACCTCTCATGTATTGTTGTTAGACCTTCTAACCCTACAAATCTCTTTGTCAGTAAATGGTGTCCTTGTATAACTTGACCTCTTGCAAGTTGAGTTTCTTCATTGTTGACCACCATAGTCCCTCATGACTATTTGCTGATGTGACTGTCCCCTCATGCTACTCATTACCACAGTCAATAAGTCTTGTCCTCTCTGCTCATGACCAGATTTATGACCTCCTCTATGAAGGATTGCAGACCTCTGTGTCTTGTGACTATTACTTTTAGTCTCTTCATGTCTATTGTTCCTCATTTTGTGTTTTGTACTAACTATTCCTTCCATTGATGACTGTGACAGTCATTTGACTGTTCTTTTCCAATTTGTGATAATCATTTGACTGTTTCTTTCTAACGTTGTGACTACTGTTTGTAGGCTTCTATGATAGTCAAAATTGAGATATAACTATGTTTCCATTTGTGACCATCACAAAATGATAAGATCCTCTTCATATTAGTCATTTTTTACTTCCCTATGACTGTTATTGGAGTCATTACAGTCATTGTAATGACCGTTCCTTTCATTTCTAACAATCACCTTTTCCTTTATGGAACTATAACACATGAAACATACTACTTCTCTTTCTCTGTTCTTGCCAAACCACTACATTCACACAAATCTTACAATGAAAACCATAAAAAATCTCCACAAGTTCTTTCTATATGTAGCAAGATTCTCAAAACTTGAAAACTACCTCTGAAAGTGGAACATATGAGGGTTTTTGAAAGACCTTGATAACCTCAAAAGTCATTATCTGGATCTGCAGAGGTCTAATAGACCTCTGTGATAGAAACATATCCTATGTCAACCCTTTTAACAAAACCATAATCTCATGGATAGGGTAGAGTAACCCTAAACCTTCATGAAAGTAAACTTTGTGCAATGCTTCAAGAAAACTTTAGAGGATATCATCAAAACTCACTTATGAAAGGTCTTCATATTTGTGTGATTGCTCCCATAAACCCCTTAGCTTGTTGTTTATACATGTAGTTGAATGTAAATCTTTGTCCCATACATACTTTGTCAAAGATATCTTTGTCCCTTTAATGAAAGTCTTTCCAAAAACTTAAAACTAGGTTATCCTTTGCATCAGTTTGAAGAGAATCTTCAAGGTTTTCCTCCCTTTGTAGATCACTGTGAAGCTGATCCACATGGATTTTTCTTCCTTGAAGGGACTGAGATATACCATGGCATGCATGTGAAACTTTGAGGCCATTCTTCCTTTGTTTACATATCATGCAAGAGAGAAACAAATGTTTATTCTACAGAAAACTTAGCAATGGACTTCAAGGAACCCTTAACCTAACTAAATCATGACTTAATCTCATTTAAACCCTTCCACATGACTTCAAGCTCAAAAATCATGACCAAAAAGATGACATGGGTTTAAAATGTTTTTTCCCCTCCCCTATACTTGAGCTTTTGGCAATCATTAAGGTATTTCAAACATGGGAAAACTGATTTCTTTCTGACCTTGACTCATAGAGTTAAAAATGCTATGTGGAAAAGGAGCTTTTGTTGAGTTGAAAAGAAAAAAACCAAGCCTAGACATTAAAAGATGACCTAGGATATTGATATATGACACTTCAAGCAATATTAAAGTGAAATACATGATGACATATAGTTTAAAAGACACGACAAAACCTCCTCCACAACCTTCTAGGAATTGTAAAAACTTTTACCTCACCTTATAAGTTTCTTGTAACTAAAAATCATGAAAGACATTAAGACTAGGAGAAGCACATAGATTATCAAGGTGAAATTTAATAATCGGGATGACTATTTCGGCCTAGAGGGTATAAATAGGGAACACCAAACATTGCCCAAGCATTGGGAGTCCTTAGTCAATTCATGGCTAATCCTAGTTGGGTACATTGGGATGCAGTGAGGAGAGTGTTTAGATACTTGTGGTGTACTTCTAAGTATTCCTTATGTTTCATGTTTTTTTTACAAGGGATTGAAATTCAATTTGTATTTGAGGATTTTTAGACTCAGATTGGGTAGGTGACATTAACAACAGGGGATCCACCAGTGCTTATGAGTTCACTACGTTTGGTGGTGCTATTAGTTGGATGAGTAAGCACCAACCCATGGTTGCTTTGTCCACTATTGAAGCAAAGTACATGGCATCAAGTCATGCTTGTAAAGAAGCCTTTTAGCTTAAGAGATTATATTCTGATGTTAGGTTTGATGCAGGGAAGATTAACATTTGTTGTGATAGTCAGAGTGCCATATGTTTGGTGAAGAATCCTACTTTCCATGTGAGGACAAAACATATTGATGCCTAGTACCATTTTGTTTGAGACATAGTAGAGGATGGGAAGGTGAATTTGGATAAAGTTGACACTTTGATGAATGTTGCAAATTCTTTGACAAAACCTATGAGCACAAAGAAGTTTGAAGATGGTGTTCGGAGTCTATGGGCCTCTCAACCCCTAGCAGTTAAATCTTGTCATTCTATTAGCTCTTGCAAGGTGTTCGACAAGTGGGAGAATGTTGGGAATTAAGGTGCCTCAACCTTTACAATTTCCTAGCATTTATTATTTGATTTTATATTTATTTAATTACTTACATTGTATTTAATATTGGTAATCCAGTTTTGTCATTCAGTGTGAGGTGGCATGTTGACATGTCCTCCCACTTGGAAGGTGAATTGGATGGTCAAGTCAACTTTTGAAAATGTAGGCATCCCATTTTAAGCTGGCATTATTACCATGTGTTAGCATCTTGTGGTTTGTATAAGAGGTTATAACATATGATAGATTCTATGACATGTAAGAGCTAGAAATAGAGATTCTATGATAGGTGTGACAAGTGTCAAGAAGCATCTTTGCATGTAGAAAGTAGGCACCCAAGTTTGATTATGACAAGTTGTAAGAGAATCATTTATTAATAGTCAATTATGACAGATTCTCTTACAACTATAAGTGTTTTCATGTATGACAGATTTTATGACGGTGTAAGAGCATTTATCATACCTATTTTGGGCAAGTTTGGGGTGCCCAAGTATGGAGGGTTGTAAGGGATGAAATAATAAAAAATATTTAATTAATGTTGGAAGGAGAATTGGATAATTAATCATTTAAATATGATTTATTCAATTAATTGTAGAAGAAATAGCGACTGATGATATGATTATAGTTGAAATGGTGATGAGACAATTTTAGGTGTCTACTTGCCTTTCTTTGAAATGGCATTAAAATAATGTCATTTCAAAGAAAAAGAAACTAGTAGTTGGACCCATAGGTTCAATGAGCACGTTGATAGTTTTTTATTATCCTAAAAATTTGTTAGGGATGGATTCCTTTCCCATAGTCAAATTTTTAATCACATGGAAGATGTTACAAAATTTAATTTAAAATTTTAAATCATTTGTTTGTAGGATAGGAATTAGTGCAATAATTAACTATTAACAAAACTCTTGTCTAAGGAAAGGGAAAACATATATATCATTTAATATTAATTACAATATTTACATTTATTAAATTCTCAAAATATTGGAACTTCTAGGTAGTCATTCATTTTGATTGTTTACATTTGATGATGATTAATTTTTAGATAATTTGGCCCATACATTTATGTTGGCAAATATAATGTTTACCAAAGGCAAGAGCCTTTTCTTGAGTTGCTTTATAGAATATCATATTAACTAGTGATAGGCTATGAAAATTGGTCTTTAGTGGTCCATCTAGAGGTGTTTTATGCAAAGGTGTTAAGGAAACTGTGGACCATCTTTTACTCAAGTGTAAATTTGCAAAAACATGTTGGAAAAAAAATAGAATAATCGAATTGGTACAACCCCCTCCCAAAAGACATCATATCACTATTTAATGCACGGCCAATCATTCATATAAAAATAGTTTTTTCAAGTATTTAAACCACAAAACCTTCTATTATAATTGTTAGGATCAAGGTGCCATCAACCATGTGAATCCTATGTATTTAATTACTCCTAATATTGTTTGTAAATCATTCATAAGGGATGAAGTATTCACTAAGTAGTGATCTTGTTTTAGCCACACTTTGGATCCTTGTACTCCCAATCCCCCCACTACTTTTACTAGAGGGTCCAGGGGGTGGCGACAACTTCCTAGCCCCCCTGGTGTGGGTTCAAGGTAGTGCCCCCGAAGATATTTTTTTAGAAAATTGCCTTGGGAAATATTGTAATTTCATAGTAAATCTAGACCGTTCATCATTAGATTGCAAATCTGACGGTAGATGTTATGTTAGGGTTTTTTTACCATAGAAGGCAACACTGTTTTAAAGAGGGCATTGTATTATGGTTGTGTATAAGTATTACAGGCGTTGCTGGATTGAAGACCTATGAGGAGATTGATAGTGTTGTATTGCAAACTCTATTGAAGTTAATACAAATTAGTGCATCTCTTCTTGTGTGGAGTTTTTTCATGAACCTTGGGTTTCTCCACGTAAATACTGTGTTATGCATTTGATCTCCTATTCTATTATTTATTTGTGTTGATTTCATACCATCTCCATTTTGGTTATGCACTAGATTAATAGTTATAGTTGTAGGAAAATTTCCATTCTATAGTTGTTCACCTCTCTAACATTTGGTATCAGAGTCTGGTTAGTTCCGTGTCTTGGGTGGAAGTGTGAGGGTTTTTTGAACTATAGTAGGAGTTCTGGTTGATTTTATTTTGTAGATTTGTGTAGAAGTCATTGCTACATCCTCATCCCAATTGGACATAGAAAAATTCAATGGAACGGGTTATGAGCTGTGGAAGCTGAAAATGGAGGATCTCCTTGAATATAGAGATCAATGGTTGGCTGCAACAAAAGAGAAGAAACCTGATACTATCAGTCAGGATGAGTGGGAAAAGATGTACAAAAAGGCACAAGGTACAATCTGGTTATGCCTTGCAGACTCTGTCCTATTGAATGTCTCTGCTGAAAAGATTACACATGCATTATGGAAGCAGCTGGGTGAAATCTATCAAGCCAAGAGTCTGGTAAATAAACTGTATCTCAAAATAAAATTATTTTCCCTTAAAATGAAGGAGGGTGATTCGATAGCTGAGCACTTGAATGCATTTAATTTGATTATGAGTCAGTTAGCTTCTATAGATGTTTATATAGATGAGGAAGATAAGTGTATTATGCTTTTTTGTTCTTTGCCTAAGTCTTGGGAGAATTTCATTCTTGCTATGACTGCTAACCTTGAAGATCCAAAGATGGATGCCCTTGTTACAACTCTACTATCACAAGAAATGAGGAAGAAGGCTATGGATAGCTTGATAGGTGCTCTTAATGTCAGGGGTAGGTCTAATGAAAGAGGACCAAAAGGAGATCATAAGGGGCCTAAGGAATCAAAAGGTTGGTCTAAAACTATTGGGAAGAAGAATAGAGTTAAGTGTTGGAACTACGGTAAGAGGAGGCATGTGAAGAAAGAATGCATAAATCCAAAGAAACAATGGGATTCCTCTACTGAAAAGTCCTCAAATGTAGGTGATGGAGTTTTACTTTCTACATGTAATGCTATGTCTAATGAACAACGGTTGATTGAATCAGGTTGCTTGTATCATATGACTCCTCATGAGGAATGGTTCTCCACATATAAGAAATATGATGGAGGTAGTGTTTACCTTGGGGATAACTCTACATATCTGATTGTTGGCTAGGGAAAGGTACAATTGTGTTTCAATGATGGGGGGATTAAAACCATCCATGGTGTTTTACATATTCTTGGATTGGCTAGAATTCTTATTTCTATTTCAAAGTTGAATGATTCAAGAATGCATGTAGCATTTAATAAGCATGGTTGTAGATTGGTGAGAGGAAGCTTGGTGGTATCTAGGGGAACAAGGATGGTAACTCTGTTTAGGCTTGAGGCCACTAAAGTTTGTAGATCCACTAATGTAACTGAAATTACTTAAAATACATGTATGTTGTGGCACCACAGATTGGGCCACACAAGTGAAAATGTTTTAAAAAAAATTATGAATAAAAGGTTGTTGGATGGTTTCTCCTATTTTGATGAGCACTTTGATTTCTGTGAGCATTGTGTGTTTGGTAAATAGAACAAAAAGTATTTCCTTAAGGAAGCAATAAAGCGAAAGAGAAATAGAAATTATTCAATCAGATGTGTTTGAACCTGTGGCTAATGATTCTATTGGAAAATATCGTTATTTCGTTACCTTCATTGATGATGTATCTAGATTCACATGGATTTATCTTATGAAGCATAAATTTGAAGTTTTTACTAAGTTTAAGGAGTATAAAGTCTCAGTAGAGAACCAATCAAGACTTAAGATACAAATATTTTTTGGGTTAGTTGGCAAATGATATTAATTAAATGCAAATAAAGATTAAACAAAGGAATGAAAATACATAGAAATAATAACGGCAAGAGACAATATTTAATGTGGTTCACCCAAACTCGGGCTACATCCACCAACAGAGAGTCCAAAATTATTATCCATCAAATCGAATCGATTACAACCAGCAATCCTTTCAAATCAATACCGCTGCAAATGCTACAATACAATATCAATAGAAACCCTAACCCTTAGCTATTTTATCCAGACTTATGTCAGTTACAAAATAAGGTTTTTTTTATGTCGACCAATAGAAAAATAACTCATGACACCTTTATAAAATAATAGGCAATTTTTGCTTCGGGGGCGTTGCCCCTAGACCCCCACCGTGGGCTCTGCCCATGGGCCCCCACTGGGAGGATAAGCCCTCCAGGCCTTGCAGGAGGGCCTCTACCTCCCCTGCACTCCCCTATTAAATAATTTGGAGGGAAATCACAATGATAAAAGTGGGGAAAATTTAACCTCTGAGTCTGATTAGTTTCCATATAACAACAAATATTAAGGTTTGATAATGGAGGGGAATATTTCTCTAAGGAATTTGATAAATTCTGTAAGCATGTAGATATCATAAGATAAAAGACAACTCCATATACACCACAACAAAATGGTGTTGTAGAAAGGATGAACTGAACAATAATGGAAAGAACCAGAAGTATGTTAAGTGATGCACAGTTGGATAAATGCTTTTGGGTAGAAGCTGTGAGTATTGCTTGTTACTTGTTAAATAGATCTCCTTGTAAGGCTCTTGATTTGATACCTTATGAAATGTGGACAGGTAAGAAACCTTTTGTTTCACATTTAAGGGTTTTTGGTTGTGAGGCTTTGGTTCATGTGCCTAAGGAAAAGCGATCTAAGTTGGATCCAAAAGCATAGAAATGCATATTTATTGGATATGGTAGGAATGTAAAAGGTTATAAGATTTGGGATCCTCTAACTAGAAATTTTTTTTTCTAGAGATGTGATTTTTAGGGAACTTAGATCTATTTCTGATCCTGTACAGCTAGAAGAAAAATAAAGGAAGAGGATAGTGCATTTTGATTTATAGCAAGAAAATGCACATCAGGAAGAACAAAATGATGGAGAATAAGAAGAAGATTCAAGTGAAAGTTTAGATGAGGAAGACTCTATTGTTATAGAAGAAATTAAGCATACACAAGAACATGAGGAAGAATCTCTTACTCCACCCTTGAGAAGATCCACAAGACAATGAAATCTAGTTGATAGGTATAGCCCACCAGATTTTCATTGTGAATTTGCTTTATTGATTATCGATGATGAACCTAGATCCTATAGGGAAGCTATTTGTGTAGATGACAGTGAGTCTTGACAGCTAGCCATGCAGGAGGAGATGATGGATTTAGACTCTATGCCACCTGGGATCTTGTACATTTTCCCAAAGGAAGAAAAGCCATAGGATGTAAGTGGGTCTTCAAGAAGAAGTTTGGAGTAGACGTTTCATTACAGAAGTACAAGTCTAGATTGGAAGAAAGGCCATAGGATGTAAGTGGGTCTTCAAGAAGTTTGGAGCAAATGTTTCATTACAGAAGTAAAGGCTAGATTGGTAGCCAAGGGCTACTCCGAGAGAGAGGGAGTCAATTTTGATGAAATTTTGTCTCTTGTTGCTAAATTATCTACTATTAGATTTATTTTATCCATTGCCGGAGCCTATGATTTTGAAATTAAGCAAATGAATGTTAAGACAATATTTTTGCATGGAGATTTGGTAGAAGAAATTTAGATGCAACAACCTATAGGTTTTGAGGTAAAAGGGAAAGAACACTGGGTATGCAAGTTAAAAAGGTCTCTTTATGGTTTAAAAAGACCCCCAGAATGTGGTACTAGAAATTTGATTCATTTGTTTTGAAATTTGGATTTGTTAGAAGTGAAGAAAATCACTGTGTATACATTAGATGTATTGATGATCATATTTTAATTATTGCCTTGTATGTGGATGATATGTTATTTTTTATTAACACTAAGGGTATGATCAGTGAGCTGAAAGCTCAACTTTCAGGTGCATTTGACATGAAGGACCTAGGGGTAGCCAAGTGTATTCTAGGAATGGAGATAAAAAGGATCAAGTAAATATAGAGCTTTGGTTATTGCAGAGTAAGTATGTTGATACTATTTGCATAGATTTAGAATGCAGGATTGCAATCCAGTTAGAATTCCCTTACCAATTGATACTAAGATTTGATTAGAATGTGTCATAAGAATAAAGATGATTTAGAGGATATGTCTAATGTGCCATATGCTAGTGTTGTAGGAAGTTTGATGTATGCAATGGTTTGTACTAGACCAGATATTGCCCAAGTAGTGGGAGTTTTGAGTAGGTTTATGTCTAACCTTGGTAGACAACATTAGAGTTATGCAAAGAGGATATTAAGATATTTGTATTGTAATTCTGATTACTATTTGGTTTATTCTGGTACTAAAATTGTGGATAAGACATTGGACATACATGGTTTTGTTGATGTAGATTGGGTAGGTGACTTGGATAGTCAAAGGTCCACTAGTGGCTATGTGTTTACTTTGTTTGGAGGAGCTATGAGTTGGATGAGTAAAAGGCAGCCCATTGTTGCTTTATCCACCACCAAAGAAAAGTATAGGGTTGCTACTCATTTCTCTAAGGAGGTAGTTTGGTTACAAAGGTTGTGTACATGTATTGGTTTTGATTGCAATATTATTTAGATTGGTTGTGATAGCCAGAGTGCAATATGTTTGGCCAAGAACCCCAAGTATCATGCATAGACTAAGCATGTGGATGATCAATATCATTCTATTCGTGAAATGATTTCTAATGGTCAAATTGAGCTGAAGAAGGTGGACACTCTGGAAAATGTTGTGGATTCACTTACTAAACTTGTGAGCACAGATAAATTTACATGGTGCAAGAAGGCCATGGGCCTTGTTCCTAGTACTTAGTTGTTTTATGTTTTCTTATGGATGTATTTACAATCTATGATGTCAAGTGGGAGAATGTTAGGATTAAGGTGCCATCAACCTTGTAAATCCTATGTATTTAATTACTCCTAATATTGTTTGTAAATCATTCATAAGGGATGAAGTATTCACCAAGTAGCAATCTTGTTTTAGCCACGCTTTGGATCCTTGTACCTAACGAGGGGGGAGTGTGGGGGGCTTGGCCCCCCACTACTTTTGCTGGGGGTCCAGGGGGTGATGACAACTTCCTAGCCTCGCCTAGCGGGGGTTTGGGGGTAGCGCCCTCAAAGAGATTTTATTTAGAAAATTGCCTTAGAAAATATTGTAATTTCATAGTCAATCTATGCCATTCATCATTAGGTCACAGATCTGACGGTAGAGCTTATGTTATGGTTTTTTTCCCTAGAAGAAAACATTCTTTAAATAGGGAATTATATTACGACTATGTATGTGTCTTATAGGTGCTGCTAGATTGAAGACCTAAGAGGAGATTGATAGTGTTTTTGATATTAGTAAGCTTCAAACATGAGTGCAGGTCCCGATAACAAAAAGCCTAGCAGGCAACAAAACAGGCCCAAGGCCATTAACAACACAGACACAACAAACTAACAGACCAAGTTCATAAAAAAATTATATAGAGTCAAAGACCATAAACATAAATTAAAGAAAAAACTAACTAAGCAATTCTTTCTAGTCATCGTTAATCAGTTTAAACATTTCCTCCTTGTTCTCGAACAGAGTATCAACACCATTGTTTTGATCCACCTACAGAATAGAGAAGGCAACAGCAACCCTGTGAGAGAATTTCATGCACATGTTAATCAATGCCTTAACATTTTCCTCCATAGTAGAGAGGCGGGCCTTGACATCCCTGAGCTCCATCTCCAGCTTCCTGTTACACACCTCTAATCTAGCACTCACAACTTCCTTTTTCAGAGTCTCCTAAACATCAATATCCTCAGCATCAGTGTCATAGAAAGAGTTGTTAATGGATTCAAAGTGACTAGCTCCATCCTGTTCTTGTACCGAAGTTGTCTTCACTTCTTTTATTTCTATCTCCTCATTATCCCCCTGCTCAGAAGCAGAGGAATAGTCAACAATTTTCAACACTTGGGGTTTTCCCCCTGCTAGCCTAGACGACCTCCTAATACTTTGCCTTCTCATGGAGATATCTTTTTCCATAGCCTTCTCTTTTACAATCACAATGTCCTCCTCCTTCTTCTCATCCTATTTGTCCATTCTTTCCTCAGCCTGCTGTTCTTCATTCCCTGCCCCTTGACACTTCTCCTACAACTTTTCTTTCTACTTTTGCAAGAGATTGAATTCACCCCTTTGCATTTCTTACTAGCCTAAATTGATAGACTATTCCTTAGGTCATAGAGACCCTCCGTAGCTTCCTCATGAGACTGACCATGGGACCCTTCCATCGCCACTAAAACTGAGGCCATCGAGGCTTGACCAGAGAGTTGGGCCTTAGAATGAGAGATGGCCTTTAACATGGGAAGGCTAGAGCTAGGGACAGTAGGACAAATAGTAGGAGGGTTACTAGGGGAATTAGGTTCAGAATGGGCAAGTAGCAGGGATTTCATTTTGGAGGGGCTACCAAACCTAACAAAGAGGGGAACATTATCCTCAGAGTCTTCATTGTTGCTATCATCCACAAGACTAGCCCTAGGGGGTTTAGCAGGGCACAACGCAAGATGGTAGTGATAAAGGTGGAAGATGAGGTCCTAATGTAGAGGCATGGCTACCACCTCAGGATTTCCCTCTCGGCCCTTCTTCGTTTGAAACACAGAGGACTCAAGGCTATAGAGTAGGTAAAAAGGAAGGTTGACTAGGATTTTATGGCAAAAATGGTTTAACAACGTAAAGTGATAATGATAAAAACACCTATATTGACCTTCGAGGGTGAAAAACTTCATGATAAGAAAACATACCTGATCTTAGGGGTTGATAAAGCTAGCACATTTGAAGCCACCTTGGAGTCTAACCTGCTTCTCTCCTTCACGGTAAAATAGCTTCAAACCTTTGGTATCTTGAACTTTTGTTTACTTCTTGAGCCTTTTCCCTTTTTGAAGCAGACCCATAGCATTTGCAATAGCCTCCTCTGAAACCACAAACTGTACTCCCCCAACTTTCACCCACCTATTCACATTCCAAGATTTAGCAAATTGGGCAGATAAATTTTTTCCGTAGCCATTTAGACACTCAAGAAAAGGATTTACCCCCCCTTCATAGGCGATGCTCCATACCTGCAAATCCTCCTTGAATTCTCCACATATCATAGGTTTAGTCCTCACCTTCTCACCACCCATTTTCCTGAACAAACACCTCTCAAAGCAAGCAAAGTAGCTACAGGGAATGGATAAGCACATATTTTGATCAAATAATCTAGAATGATAATCATAAAATTTTAAACCAGCTCCCCTTCTCAAATTTCCAAGCATGCCCTTCCCAGTCCCGAGCATGTTTGAATCATTATTTCCTTCATTAATTAGCTTATGCAGGCTTGCCACATCTAGTTCATCCAACCGGGAGTGAAAAGGCCTTTTAAGACGACATTGCCATCTAACATGGGGGTTGTTGAGTTGTCCAAAGTCCATATGTGACTCCATAGTCCATCTCACCTGAAGCAGTTGAGTAGAAAGCCTCTTGATGTCATCAATGACATGCCACTTCAAGACATAAGGGAAGTCCAAGAAGACTTTGCCCAAAGCAATACGAATTATGATTATAGCCATGAGAAATTAGCAAGGTGCCTCATTTAGAATTCTAACTTTAACATTCGAGGGAAGACTATCATTATTTTTCCAACATCTTAAGGAATTAAGACTTATGCCTAGATTTGCCATGAGGTCAACAATTCTATTGACTTCCCTATATATATGCATTACTTCGCAACCTTCAAAACTTAGAAGAAGGGTTTTGATATCCTCAACAATATCTTTGATCTACCAACCCACCCTAGCCCTTGCTTTGACAGCTTCAATGACAAGCTTAGAGTCTCCTTCCATAACTAGTTGATTAATACCTAAAGCCAGGGCAATCTTAATACCCCATAGGAGAGTTGAGGCCTTCACACATTATTAGTACTTTCTCCTAGTCCCCCTGCAAAAGAAACCAAGAGGGCCCCCTTATCCAACCTTATAATACCCTCACCACTCGCCACCCTTGGGTTGCCTTTAGTAGCACCATTGAAGTTGAGCTTAGACCAACCAAATGGGGGTGGGGACCATTTAGTGCTAGCCCAAGCTCTTGTCTTACTATCATCCACCCTACAAATGCTTATCGGGATGGTCCATTGATTTATGATACTAGTTTCTAGATCATTGGAAGGAGTTTTAGCCACTTTTAAGGCGCTGTTAGTGATGTTGTCCTGTAGAAGTTTGGCAACTGAACAAAACACTTCCTTAGGTTCTCTAAACTTCTCATGGAAAATCTTGTTATTCCTCTCTTTTCAAAGGTCCCATGATAGAATGGGAGGAACCTGGGCCCAAATTTCCCTGCAAATAGGGTTGGAGAGAGGAGAGTGCCAGGACCTGACCAAGGCTGGCAGGTCTTCGCTCAAACACTAGGGAATTTCAAGAATATTCATAGAAAGGTACCAGACCTCCCAAGAGAAGTCATAGTGCAAGAGGATATGAGAGACAGTCTCATCATCTTTTATGCAAAGAGCACATCTATTGGGTATTTGAGAACCTCTAAGCCAAAGGTTATCGATGGTTAGGATTTTATTTTGCACCACCAACCACCAAAAGTGGTTGATTTTCAGTACAAGATTATGGTTCCAGACTTTCCTCCATAAGTTATCTTTAGTTTGAGGCATAAAGAGATTATAAGTAGATTTACTAGTAAAACAAACAGTTTTCTCTTTAGTCCACAACAATATATCTTTTTGAGGGAATAAGGGAATTCTGCATCATTTCAGAGAAAGTTGTGCCTCTTCAACAATCCTTACAAGATCAACTCGACCTTGGCAACAGTCAGACAGCTGTTTCCACTCCCTTCTACAAGGAAGAAAATAGTCACAAGCCAGCCGCCCAAAGTGATGAACAACTAAATTAACCAAACCCTAAATATTTGGAAGCCTCATTAATGGCCCCCCTTTGGCCTAGTTGTCTTCCCAAAAACTTATAGTTCCACCATCACCCAACTTCCACTTGAGGCCCTGTAGCAACATAGATCTGCAATTCAGGACATTGTTCCAAACAACAGAGCCTTTGGGGAATTCAGAAGTATGTAAAAGGTCCTCAGGAGACAAATTCCCAAAGTATTTAGCTCTCA
This sequence comes from Cunninghamia lanceolata, assembly GCA_027924645.1. NCBI lineage: Eukaryota > Viridiplantae > Streptophyta > Pinopsida > Cupressales > Cupressaceae > Cunninghamia > Cunninghamia lanceolata. The sequence continues at coordinate 2,441,367 of BSBN01000022.1, forward strand.
TGATGCTACCCCACTCCTTTCCCCTAGTTAAAAGGTTCTAACCAACTTTTGAAATAAGAGCCTTATTAAGCATATTCATCTTTCTTATCCCCAAACCCCCTTGGATCTTCGGTCTGCACACCTTATCCCATGCCACTAGAGCCAATCTCTTTTTACTTTTCATTCTAGTCCATAAGAAGTTCCTTTAAATTTTTTTCAAACCTCTTAGCCATATATTTGGGAATTTTGAAGAGGGACAAAAAGTAAACATGAATACCTTGAAGAGATGACTTAAGAAGCTAAAACTGCCCTGCCTGGCTCAGTAATTTACCTTTCCACCTTGCGAACTTCCTTTGCATCCTTTCCAAGATAGAGTTCTAGTAATCAGTAGAGACATCTTTCACCGTAAAAGGGAGCCCAAGGTAGATACTAGGGAGCACTCCCACAACACACCCATGAAAAACCATAATCTTTTGTTGAAGCACAAAAGGGGTATTGAAGAAGTACACCTGACTCTTATCATAGTTGATGCATTGGCCAACCAAAGTAGCATAATCTTGTAGCACTTTCTTCCACTTCATAGCCTCAACCACTAAAGTTGATCCAAATAGGATGGTGTCATCCACAAATTGCTGAATAGCTGCTGGAGCAGCTGGTTTAACACCTTTGATCTCTCTAGAGTTTAAAAGATTAAGGAAGCATCTACTTAGGACCTCAGGCATAAGAATGAAAAGATAAGGGGACAAGGGGTCCCCTTGCCTAAGACCCCTACCAGCATTGAAGAAGCCCCTGGGAACACCATTCACCAAAATAGAGAATCTGACTTAAGTGACACAAACCTTAATAAGATGCAAATTTTTTCCTTGAAAGCCCATTTTCTCTAGAATTTTAAATAGGAAATCCCAATCAACTCTATCATAGGCTTTTGAGATGTCAAGTTTAAAGGCCATTATTAGGATTTTGCTTCTTTCCATGGAATGAATAATTTCATGAGTTGAAATGGCTGCATTAGTAATATGTCTACTCAGCACAAATCCCTTTTGGTAGTTACTAATAAGTATGTCAAGGATGGCTTGAAGTCTAGACACTAAGATCTTAGAAAAAATCTTGTAGATATTATTACAAAGGTTGATGGGTCTAAAGTTTCCCATACACACAGGATCTGACTTTTTAGGAATGAGAGCAATAAAGGTATGACTAAGTTGCTTTAGCAGCTTACCAGTCCTAAAGAAATCCCTTGCTGCATCAGTAACATCCTTACCCACAATTTCCTAGTATTCTTGAAAAAAAGAAGGGGAAAAGCACCCATTGAGAAAAGACAGGCATGAACTTCCTCCTTAGTAATCATTTTTCCAAGTTGAGCATTATCCTCCTCATTCAGAAGAGTAGGAATGATATCAATGAGCTCCTAGCTGATCCTACAGTCTTGAGCATTCAGAAAGTTTTGAAAATAAGAAGTAGATACCTACCCAATCTAAAAGTTTGAATCAATCATAATTCCCCTATCATCCATGAGCTTTGTTAGATTATTTCTTTTCCTGTGCTTCATTGTAGACTGCTGAAAGAAAGAAGTATTCCTATCCCCCTCTCTTAGCCATTGCACCCTAGACTTCTGCTTCTAGTAGATTTCCTCCTTCATAAGCATCTCTTTCCATTCACCTCTCAAATGTTCTTCTTCCTTAGTAGTTTCCTTCGAAATGTCACCCTCCTCCACCCTCTTTTGAAAATCCCCAAGCTTAGCATTAATCCTCCTTTTATTATCAAAAATATTCCCAAAGGTGAACTTGTTCCACCCTTTAACCTTTTTCTTAACCAATAGCAGATTTTGCAAAAGTCTGAACATAGGTGTACCTTAGACATCCACCTTCCACCATCTAGCTAAATTATCCTTAAAATTTGGGTGTTTAGTCCACATAATCTCAAACTTGAAAGGATAGGGGCCTTTACCATCCACACCTCTCCAAGAAAGGATTGATAGTGTTGTATTATAAACTCTATTGAAGTTAATATAGACTAGTGCATCTCTTCTTGTGTGAAGTTTTTTCTTGAAAGGGTTTCTCCATGTAAACACTATGTTATATGTTTGATCTCCTATTCCATTATTTATTTGTGTTGATTTCATACTATCTCCATTTTTGTTCTGAACTAGATTAATAGTTATAGTTATAATTAGATTTCCATTCTATAGTTGTTCACCTTCATTTCTAACAATAATCTAGGAATTGTGGAAAGAAAGAAACAAAAGGATATTTCAAGACAAGGAAATGACATGTGATGTTTTATTCAACAAAAATGGAGAGATGCCATAGTAGAGGTGGTCAACAATGTTGCTCAAAATCAAACACTTAAGGACAATTCATTCACAACATGGGATAGTGAGATTCATAAATCATGGCTTGGGTTGGTAGCCCCCCTTGTTTATGGGGCTACTCAGGCTCATCCTTCCATACCTTCAAGAGTAGATATGAAGTGGACTAGTCATTTGTGCTAGAGTCTAGGAGCTCATAATCTAGAGAAGATGGAGATGGTGCAACTATTACTTAGATCCAAGGATAAAATATAGAATATATGTCCAAAAAAACTATAGTCAACATTTTGTAAAGAATAGAACCATATAATGTTTTTTTATTACATAGGAAAAACCATGGATATGGCTCCTATTGGGTCCTAAAATAGCTTATCCTAATCCCTAGAATATTCTTCAATCTTTGAGGCCAGGGTTGTCTTCAAGGAGATAGAGAGGAGGTTAATTAATAGGATAAGGATGATTGAGGGCCAATGGTTGGGAATGGGTAATCTCCCCTTCGCTTCTGGCTTAGCTAAACCAAGGAGGGTATTCCTAGAGGTATCCTTTAACAAGGATTAACAATAATGGAAATATCTCAAGGTCATATTATTACAGCAATACACAACTATTGTTTTAATCCCTAAATACAGTCACTAGATTAAGAAAAGCTTGCTGCACTAAAATCTTTATTTATGCTGATGAATGACACTTACTATAATAATGGAAGGTGTGGATATGCTTGTTTGGTTTTGTTATGTCAGAAAATGTCCCCTTGGGGGCTTTTCCCTCTTAAGGTTTAGCTTTTGGGTCCTTAGAATGCATTTAGAGCATCTTGCATGTTAATTCTGACTCCTGATAAGAAAACCCTGAAATCTTATGGAAAATAGGACCTAGGGGGTGCTATTTTGATAATCCTTGAGCAAAAATGAGGGGTTGGACTTAGGCGCTAGCACCCTAGTCCTGCCCTATTTTAGGTCTGCCCTAAATTTAAATGTTAGTTTTATGACCATTATTTAGGTCCTATGCCGACATCTCAAGTTGGAATTACGAAATTCTTAGAGGGAATCTTTGTAGTTACATATATAAGCATGTTTAGGTTTCATTTACAAACTAGATGGAAATTAGATGGGTATTTTGACCTACAAGCTTATGTTAAAGTGATTTAAGGCATTCATTGTGTTGTAGAGAAGTACTTTGTTTTTATTATGTTTGTATTTGCAGATTTGACTCCATCTCCTCATCATGAAGAGCATCTTCCTTCCATGAGATCTACACTTCAAGGTGATATCTATTGTGTTTTCAATCATTTATCATTTAGATTTTTGCCTCTATGTTGCCGGGATATGCACTTTCATCTGACAATGATGTTCGGAAGACTTGAATGTCTCTTCAGGGCTTGACTAAGGTAAGCCTGTAAACACCAAAACCCCCTCCCACACTCCTTTGTGATTGTAGGTTACAAGTACCAAGTTTCATAGAGTGGAGTTGCAGAAAGGAGGTTGCAAATAACAAGGATTTAGGATCTGAAAGAAAGAGGATAAAGGTGAATATTTCAGGACAAGGGTGCTAGTGTTGGTGTCCTTCAGAATTATAGATCTACAAAAACAAACTAGACAGTGGTAATCAACATCCATAGAGCTTTTGACACCCTAGAAAACACTAGGCCTTGAACTAGGGTGCTAGTGCCAGTGTCCTTCACCTTTTCCAGAGCAGAAATGAAAGATATAGTGTAGATCAGTGTCAGAAGGAGATTTAGATTCCATGATGAAAACATACCTTGGACTAGGGTGCTAGTGCCGGTGTCCCTTATAGTTCTGCATTCTAAACTTCAAAAAATAGTGAGTTAACAATCTCTGTCCTTCACCTTAGTTTGAAAAGATTTGCCGTAATTCATTAATTTGCTTATTGTTTTGCTTATTTAGGGTTTTAAGAGTAATTGAGCATTAAATTAAGATATTGTTTGATACATCTAAACTTTCACATCATTCCAAGTGGCAGCCCAACCTATAGGTGATTGCTCTCGCTTAGTGGAGATTCAACTCAGTTGATATGCCCTTGAATGTATGTAGCGAAAGGAGGATTTAACCACATCTTACATTGAATTGAAAGTCCCTCTTTTTCTACATTACATTTTGGTGAACCCATGTTTTTGGACTTTTTTTTACACCTTTTTGAGTGTCATGTGATAGAGTTGCATTCATTCATCTTATTACATTCAAAAAATTACAAAAAAATTGAAAAATTTGGAAAATTTGGAAAATTTGGCATCTTAAGCTTGCATTTTAGCATAGTTTGAATTAATTGGCATCCAATTTCATTAAATTTCTATTATTTTCATTAGACTGATTTAAATTACAGAAATTCATCATTTAGTATTTATTTGCATTGCATATTCATGCTTAAATTGGTAAAAATTGCTTGAAATTGTGCATTTTTCATAAAAACCTAGTTTTGAATTAGCTAGGGTTTGTAGTCAAAATCTTGTTTCAGATTTTATTACCCTTTTAAAACACTCATTAGGACTTATTTATAATTGTAGTGTTGTGTCATAGTGGTTTTCTTGCAAAATTTCATGTCTAGGATTTGAAAACCTTGCATTTTCACTAGATTTGGCCTTATCGTCTCTCTAGAATTGCATTACAAGCATGTTGTGAGGGATTTTGATACATTAATTGGCTGTTATTAGGGTTATTATCTTCTTCCCCTCCTAAAATTCCTTACAACACCCTTTCTATTAGGCATTTGCATTGAAAATTGGTGAAAAATTGCATGTTTTAGGTGTATTTTCACTAGGTTTTGACTTGTCATCACTCTAGACTTGCATCAAAGGCATGTTGTGAAGGATATTTATGTATAATTGGGCTGTTCTTAAGAATATTATTTTCTTTCACTCTTTAAATTTTTCACATCACCTCTTCTCTTAGTGATTTACATTAAAAAAAAAGAGGTGAAAAATCAAGAATTTTGGATATTAAACATATTTTTCTCCTAGGGTTTGTTCTATTAGTTTGTGCATTGAGTGTTTCATGTTTTTGTATTAGTCTTATGACCCAATAACCTAATAGAAACATTCCTTTAAGAATAAGTATAAGACTTATGGGATCTAGTGCTCTTGAAGAAAATGATATTCGTACCTCTGAAAATCCATTGAATACCTTGTTTACAAAAGGAGAGACACAAATTTTGCAAGATACTATACCTCCTACAACCACTATGGAAGATCAAATATTTCATGATGTAGAGGACACTATTGAAGTTTTCGCACATGTACCTAATGAGAAAATAAACAAACTTGATAAAGAGTTAGCCAATTTTCAAGCATTTGTTGAAAATGAAAGGATAGTGGAAGAAGCTATACTTGTGATTCACAACATAAGAAAATTGATAAAAGAAGGACAAGATGGTATTAATGTTATTCAAGGATTAATGTATATAGTACACAATAATGTTATGCTGGTGGCTAAATGTGTGAATGGTATTAAGAACATGTCGTCACCGACTCATATGCAAGTATCGACACCTATACCAACTACGAGAATATCTACATTTACATCAACGATTTTAACTACTAATGCAAATACTTGTATTAATGCTACCATTGGTATTGGAGTATCTAATGGCACTAATTCACAAAATTACAAAGCTGTGGGATTTAACTATCAAAACCTGGTAGCTAAGGTGACCTCTTCTATGAATACTCACTCTCAACCACCTCTTACATACAACTATGTTCAACCACCACTCACTCATTCACAGCCTCCACTTATTACTACTCATCCTCAATCACCTCCACACTTCAGTTTTAATTCCTCACAACAAACTACATATCCTAATGATGCCATCTTAAACCAACTCTTGCAAGGCATGACTTCTTTACAACAAAAGGTAACAAATTTGACAAATTCTTCACAACCTGATATACTAACCTATCATGCCCATAATCCCCTATCTTATGCAATATTGAGAACTCCTATGCTTGAAAGGTTTCAAACTCCTCTCTTTGAAAAATATGGTGGAAAAGGTGATCCTAATACTCATGTGGCAGCATTCACGGCTATATGTAGTGATTTTTAATTTGAAGAGAATTTGTTAGCAAAACTTTTCCTACGATCTCTCAAAGATACTACTTTAGAATGGTTTTGCTCCCTACCTTCGAATTCAATACACTCTTTTTCGTAGCTAGTTGATCAATTTTTACAACATTTTCAAGCAAACATCGGGCCTCAAGTCTCTTTAATTGATTTAGTTCATTGCAAGCAAGGTCCAAAAGAGAAGTTAATTGAGTTTATTAGTCGGTATCAATCTCTCTATACACCAATTCAATATCAGATGAAGGATGAGGATGTTTAGAAGTTGTTTATTACAAATCTACAACCTAACATTCGTGATAAGATTCTCTTGATGAAGTATAACTCCTTTCAACATTTATGCACTTCCCTTCATGATTATTAGCTTTTGTCTAGTTAGTATGAAAACCAAAACTCATTGGCTCAAGTTGGTCAATCCATGGGCGAGCCTTCACAAAACAACTTTAAGAGGAATAATAAAACTTTTATCAAGGTTAATGGACAAAATTCAAATAACTTTTCACAAGTGTCTGCTATCACTAATTCGAAGAAGGCACCATTTCAACAAAGAAAGTTTACTCTGATATCTGAATCCTATCATTTTATCATGAATTAGGCTGAGTAATAACCTCATGAATCCTCCCTCTATTAAACCTTTGGATCCTAGTAAAATGCAAGGACCTTATTTTGATGCTAATGCCTTTTGTCAGTTTCATCAACAACAAGGACATGATACTAAATGATGTATGTGTCTTAAACATGAAATACAAGACCTCATTGACTCGAATGTTATATAGGTATTGGGTGTGAATGATAATGGAAATAAGTCAGTTGCTCTACTGAATCAAAATTTACAAATCTTTACTAATTAGTTTCCTAATAATACTGATAATAACATGATGGAACAAAATACACTTGAAATAGAAGATGACTATTTGAATCACGATGAGATAATTGCTACAATAGAAGTGGATAAGGAAAATACTGAAGTATCACCTCATCCACAAAGAAATGGTATTTATGTCGAGGTTCCTCCTCCTTTATCCCTTCAAGGATCAGGAGAACCAAAATGCATTAGAGAAACAACTAGAACAACAAAAGCAAGAGATCATGACAAAAGGAAAGATTGAAACGACACAAGATAGTCCTCACTACGATAGACATAATCAACAAAACAAGAGAACTAAAAATTGGAAAAAGAGCAAGACGGTTATCATTAGTTGGAAATAATAGGGGTTCTCCTCCTCATAAGCAACAAAAGATCTCACATACACAAGTATCACATAGACTTTCTAACAACAAACAAGACTCTCATAAGAACCACTCAAACTTCGCACAAAACTTGATAGAGCATCTCTCCAAGAGGCTCACAAGTTACAAATTTTAGTACGGTTGTACTGGCAGGTAAGTATTTCTAACTCTTTACCTCTGTGTTGTGTTTCCCCCGTGATGTGTTATGTGTTGTTTAGGCATCCTAGGATGACCCTTGATACTCTTGTAAGGTTAAGGATATCAAAAGACTGCCTCTGTTGTGACCCTTCTTCTATTTGTATCATCATTCTTCTATATTGTTTCTCCTCTATTTTGATTGTTGTGTGTTGTGTCTGACGGACATAGCATTGTAGTTGGTGACTTGGGGGCACCCTCCTACATGACTATCCCTAAGGCACTTGTTTCTCCTCTCTTAATTTATTGTTTACCTTCCTCTAGTACTTCTATCTAGCCAATGAATGACAAAAAACATATAATACTGATACAGACCTAGTGTCCCTTCAATGAGAAATAAAAAAATGGACCTAGTCCATACATGACGATGGGGTTGATATATATTATCCAATGCTTGTCTAGTAGAATCACTTCGTATGCTATCTTGATGTTGTCTTATTACACTTACAAAACATAACAATACTGCTGCTCTGTGCACTTTGTCTATCTTGGATCTTGCTTTCCTCTACTCTTTTACATGCATTGTTGATTATATGGATATTAACACCTTTTCATGCAAGAAATTGTGTGTTTGTGGGAATATTTAGTGATCATAAAGTACATGTCACCTCTTGGGGGCATGGGCTTTGTGAGAGCTCGTGTTCCCTTGTGTGTTTTCTCTCTACCTTAAAGTGCTTGATACTGGTACATGATATCAACCACCTTAAGGTGGGGGCATATATAAGGTAAGTTGTTTGATGATTTTGGTACTAACAAAGCATGTTTGAAGCCCACTATGGAGGTGGGATGTTGTATATCTGAGCGAGTGCACATCTTTCTTTTCTATATTGAAATCATTTAAGCCCTCTGTGGAGGCAGGGATGGTGTATTTCTTGAGGAGATTGTACATCTTGTCATTTTCTAAAAGTCCTCTGAGGAGGCGGGGTGGATTTGAGACTATCCTAACCCTTAAGCATGTCTTCAATGATTGTTGTGGTGAAGTGCAATCATTAGTGTGTGCCTATAATGTGCCTAAGATGGCTGCGAACCTAGTAATAGGTTTCTTCCATCACTTGTTTTCCATGTTTTTTTTTTGTCTTCCATGTGTGTGTGTATGGCATGCTTGTTCCCAAGATTAGTTTCAAGACTAGTGGCAATGAGCTCCTCCTATGCTTTGGGATTTGTATGGCATGTTTGTCCTTAAGTTGAGTTTCAAGATTGGTGGCAATGAGCTCCCCCTGCAATTGGGTTGTGTGTTTACTTTCCTTGTACTTGCATCTGCATTTCATATATAAGAAAATGAAAAAGAAAATAATCACTGCATTCACTGTATTCATTGTGTTTTGCATGTCTTCAATGATGTCTTCTCTATGCTTTGTGTGACTGTAACTATCTTCTCCATGTTTTGCGTTCCTATTACTGTCTTCAATGTGTTTGGCGTGTCTTCACTGTGCTTGGCATGTTTGCTGTGTTTTTTGACCGTACTTTAATGCATGTATTGGCCTTGTGTTTATACACACATTAAATTGGGGGCTAAATGTTACGTCAGAAAATGTCCCCTTGGGGGCTTTTCCCTCTTAAGGTTTAGCTGCTGAATCCTTAGAATGCATTTAGAGCATATTGCATGTAATTTGACTCCCGATGAGAAAACCCTGAAGTCTTATGGCAAATAGGACCTAAGGGTGCTATTTTGATAATCCTTGAGAAAAAATGAGGGGTTGGACTTGGGCGCTAGCACCGTAGTCCTGCCCTATTTTGGGTCTGCCCTAAATTCAAATGTTGGTTTTATGACTGTTATTTAGGTCCTATACCAACATCTCAAGTTGGAATTACAAAACTCTTAGTAGGAATCTTTGTATTTACATATATAAGCATGTTTAGGTTTTATTTTCAAACTACATGGAAATTAGATGGGTATTTTGACCTACAAGCTTATGTTAAAGTTATTCAAGGCATTCATTGTGTTGCAGAGTAGTACTTTGTTGTTATTGTGTTTGTATTTGTAGATTTGACTCCATCTCCTCATGGCATGAAGAGCATCTTCCTTCCATGAGATCTACACTTCAAGGTGATATATATTGTGTTTTCAATCATTTATCATTTAGATTTTTGCCTCTATCCCATCGAGATATGCACTCTCATCTGACAATGGTGTTCGAAAGACTTGAATGTCTCTCTGGGGCTTGACCAAGGCAAGCCTATAAACACCACAACCCCCTCCCACACTCCTTTGTGATTGCAGGTTACAGGTACTTAGTTTCATGGAGTGGAGTTGCAGAAGGAGGTTGCACACAACAAGGATTTAGGATCTGAAAGAAAGAGGATGAATGTGAACATTTAGGGACAAGGGTGCTAGTGCCGGTGTCATCTGGAATTGTAGAGACAGAAACAAATTGGGCGATGGTAATCAGCATCCATAGAGCTTTTGACACCTTGAAAAACACTAGGCTTTGGACTAGGGCACTAGTGCCGGTATCCTTCACCGTTTTTGGAGTAGAAATGAAAGATACAATGCAAATCAATGTCAGAAGGAGATTCAGATTTTGTGATGAAAATAGTACCTTAGACTAGGGCTCTAGTGCCGGTGTCCCTGACAGTTCTACATTTCAAACTTTGAAAAATAGTGAGTTAACAATCCTTGTCCTTCACCTTAGTCTAAAAGGATTTGTCGTAATTCATTAATTTGCTTACTATTTTGCTTATTTAGGTTTTTAAGAGTAATTGAGCATTAAATTTAGATATTGTTTGATACATCTGAACTTTCACATCATTCCAAGTGGCATCCCAATTTGTAAGTGATTTCTTTTCTTAGTGGAGATTCAACTTGGTTGATATGCCCTTGAATGTATGTAGCAAAAGGAGGATTTAACCACATTTTACATTGAATTGAAAGTCCCTCTTTTCTACATTATAGGTTTGATGGAAGTGATACTTTGAAGAATCACTAACAATATTTCCTTTTTCAACATAGGAGCATAACAACGCATGCAATATTAACTATTTATTTCACACTCGATAGGTTTGTTTTAGTTTCTAAAAGAGGTGTGGGTGATCAAACATTTTAGACCAGTGCTTATTATGATGGGCTATAGATTCCACAATCTAGTAGAGGGAAAGACAATGCAAAATGAAACACGCACTTTCTAGATACCTAGAAGCAAGAAAAATAATGATCAATGAATAATATACCTAGTAATCCTTTGTCAAAATATAATCATTCATCTACAACCATAGAAGAGATCATCACATAGCATGTCATTTTTAAGAATCTATCATATTCATCTGATCAATGGTTATATTCACACCACAAAGTGTGGCAAGAGGAAACCCTAGCAGAAACATAGGATTTCCTTGAAAAATTACATAAGAAGAATGAGAAATTCATATGTTGATCCTTGAAATCAATATGAAACCTTTCATAACCTATATCTTGTCTTTGGAGAACTGGAACTTTTTTGTTCTTTGAAACCCTAGAGAGCTTTGTACTCTATCACTTGAAGAAATACCAAAAGACCAACTCTTGAAAAGAATTTAGATCTTGCCTTTATAGCATTCTCAATGTGGACCTCAGAGTGAAATGTGTGGGAAAAACCCTCAAAAACCCCACCAACTACAATAAATACATTGATTTCAACCACCCACTTCACATTAATGGTGTTCTAAGAAGTTATTGATGCATTCCCAGGCAGTGGGAGGAGTATTGAAGGACAGTCAATCAGCCTCTGATAAATTAGACTTCGGAGGTCGGGCCTCCACCTTGCACCGTGCACTTTGGAAAGGAAGAAAAGAACCACCTAAATCAAAATACTTAATGAAATGAAGATCATCGGGGGTTGAGCCTTAGGCCTTCTTCCTTTCATCTTCCAAAATAAAGAAGGAAGAAAAGGAACCTGCCACTGCCTGCCACTTGCAAGACTTAGTGCAATTTTGAAACCATTGGGGATTGATTGCTGGACCTTGTTCCTTCCGCCTTCCAAAAGAAAGGAGAGAGAAGAGACAACTCCCATCTTTTGATGCCACTACACTTAGAAGAATTTTGGCTCTATTGGACTTTGGCCTTTGGGTCTTCACCGTTTCGCCTACTCAAAAGAAGATGACATACTGCAACTCCGCCCTTCAATGATCCATGATGCTTAGAAAAATTTCCATAACCCATGGCGGACTTTGATGATCAGGCCCCCTTGTTAACACATGCTTTGAAGAGGATGGAAAGTTGTAGGATTGATCTTTGACACCCAAAACACTTAGGCGAATCTAGAAGGACTTAACACTTAGACAAATTTAGAGCCTTGGACTTTGGAGCTGATAGATAAGGCATGATGGAAGATAGGAGTCCGAAACTCTAAAACTTTGACAAAGGTAAAAAAATAAAAGGACAACACTTAGAATATTTGGACTTAGTCATTTTTTGGGTTTCTTCCTTGTATGTCAAAAAGAATAGGTTAGACCTTTGATAGATTTGACAAGATTAGCTTGTTTGGGCAACATGACAAGATTTTGCAAATACTTAGCTTGAAAAATAGGAGTCCTAATAGCTCCCAAAAACCAAATTCGCCAATCAAAAAATATAAACATAATACATCATAACATTTTTATTTATCTTGAACTTAATATAATATTTTAATTTTAATTTTAAAGAACAATTCATATAATAAACAATAATATTTCAATTTTATGATGGTTGGATGAATAGACCAGAAATGGTGAGCTTCGGCAGGCATGGCAAGAAGAAAAGATCTTCAAAAATTTGAATTCGAATGGGCATAGAGGACCATTGCAACTAGAGAAAACATAATTCAATTGGGAGAAAGGAAGAGGACTAAGGAAGTTAGGAACTATGATGATTGGAGCAGGAAGGAGGAAAATGAACAATTTGAAGGGAGAGCATCAAAGAAAAGAGAGGCTGGCAGTGATGAAAATGAACTCCCAATTGAGAAGCAGTGTGATCCTGTTGAGATAGATGTCTCAAGCAGTCCAGACAAAGATGCACAAGCCCTAAGCTAGACCACATTGATAGGCAAAATTCTAAGCAAACCAATATTGAAAGAACAAATCAAGAAGTGGGTGAGGGAAAATTAGAGTGCGGTAGGGGTGGTTAAATTTCTCCTGAAGCAATTATTCATTGTGGATTTTGAAAATGAGGAAAATAGGAATGTAGTCTTGGAGAAACTTCCTTGGAAATTTGGTTCAGAATATGTTTACGTGCAAAAATGGTACTCAAATCTCAATCCCAAGGACTCTAAACCTTATAGGGAGCCGAAATGGGTAAGGCTATACAACCTTCCCTTTGAATACTAGTCTGGGAATTATTTGTATCAAATTGGTGACAACTTGGGAAATGCAATTGATCTAGATATGGGAGAAGGAGACTCCATTTTTTATGTTAGAATTAAGATGATAGCCATCAAGGAGTTTCCTCTTGTAATTAAAATAAAACCTACAGTTGGGATTTGGGAGCAGAAGATTGAAGTGGAGGAGAAGAAATCTTTTTGCATGAGATGCTGATGCAAGAGCATCCAGAGGTGTAAGGGAAATCTTACATCACCCAAAAAAAGATGATGATTCAAAATTGTTGATGTTGTTTTCATTTCTTTTCAAAATTTGTATTTCTGGTTCCATAATCACTTGAATAATGATGTAGAATCTTCTATTTTTGCAAACTGCTATTTTTGGAAAGTTTGCATTTGGGCATGTATGGAAGAAAAAATTTACAAGAAGCTTCGTAATTGAAAAATAAGACCTTTGGTGAAGGAATCAGGAAAAGATCATTTGTGGGTTGAAAAGTTATTAAAGTTTCTATTTCCTGAAAAACCCTTAAAAATTATTCAAAGTCAGGTTTGAGGCCCTGTACAACCCCCAAAATAGGTGGAATCAACAGAACAGATCCTTAGTGCGTAGAGCACTCCGCAAGATTTCTGACGCTTCAAACAGTTCATCAATCGAACACTTGGATCAAAAGGACTCTCGGAAGTTGACCTATTTTTGGAGGGAGATGCAAATTTCAAAATTTGGCTGGAGGCCACCAAAAAGAGCTATTTATGACCATTTTTGGGAACCCTTGGCAGTAGTAGAGATAAGGGGGAAAGTGTAGAGTCAAGAAAATATAGGAAAATAGAAACCCTAGTTGATTTGGGGCTACAAAAGGTAGAAGGTTCTAGATTCTAGAGATAGGAAGCTGTAATGTGTTGTAGGATTGATCCTCTGATTGTATTTGAGCTTCTATAATTTAATGTGTTGTCCAAATCATTAAAAGAACATTCCTATTTTCTGTGTGCAATTTCTATTTTTGTGTGTTTTATGATTTACCCCCTTCATCAGACGTCGATGTAGAAATCATAAGGAAGATAGTTGCCCTAGGAAGCCCTATAGTAGAGAGGATGCGATTAGAAATTCTATTTTGGAGTAGAAAGTGGAAACTAAGGAAATCTCTTTGAATGATGCAATGGAGGCAGAGGGGAAAATGGAATACGGAACCTTGGAGTTCCCTGCCAATATTTCTTCCCATGGGCAGAGGAGTGAGGTGGAGATTGAAAATCAAAGAGATATTTTGATAATGAAAGGCACCTTATTAGTTAAGGATCAAGAAGTATCACCGATCATCAGGCCCCTCAAACCACTTCCAGTTCAGATGTTTTTATTAACCTATAAGAATGAGGATCAATGGGATTCACTTTCTAGAGAAAGCTCTGACAATAACATTTTCAAGGAAGGAAAATTCTCCTATGTTAGGAAGGAGAGGAATGAATTTGTAATATCACTTTCCATAAAACTCAAGATTTAACTTAAAATTGTAACTTAAACAAGTCATTAATTAAGAATGGATTACAATATTCAAAATTTGAACATAAAGAAACATATTCTTTTCCATCATTTAAGCATGTTAATCAAATTAGGATATAACATAGCTTACAATCTAATAAATCATTAGAATCCTTAGTGAATATTCATCACTAATCAAATACAATATATTCTCTAGGCATCTTAATCAAATTTTTACAGTACAATAGACCAACTGGTCAAGATGTAAACACTATATTTGGAACCATTGAAACCTATCTTCATAAGCCTTAGCTTGTCTCATGCATGGGAAGGAGAGCATCATCTCGGTGCTTTTCCTCCAATCGTGGACCTATGGTCCCCCTCTCATCTTCCTAACTGGAAGAAGCCCTACCCTTCATTGGAAACCAATTGGATAGCCATCTATGTAACTGGTCTTGTGTCCTTCCTAATGTCTCATGGTCACACTATAGATCCACTCACTTGTATGACACTACTGGAGGCACTAGGCCATCTGGATCACTGTGGATTGACAATGCATGTAGAGACAGATGCGTTACTTTGGCCAACATTTTCATACAAATACGTTACACAATGAACATCATCGTATATCCACCACCCTAACTCGACTTATAAGATGTCATGTCCTACAGTCAATTCTTAATGACCTTGTCCTTTAGGTCTAGTATGTATGTGGGATCAATTCGAATCATTGTCCAAACTTAAACATTCGACTCCCATCATGAGTTAGTTATAAATAAATAGGTTACTTTTGTAACACAGAACTAGTGACTCCACATCACCTCATTCCATTTCAATTCATTTTAATTTCAAACTTTAAGACCGTCTTGGTCTTTCATGGTTAACATATCGATAGCATTTCATCACATATGATGAAGTTGATTCCATGATACTCAAGGCATACCCTGCCTTAGTAAAATACATTAGTTTCTTAAGGTTCATTAGCTCTTATCTTCCTAATGAGCTCAAGGGCTATTCACCAACCTAATAGTTTACAAATAAGTAAAAGAAATTATATCTTATAACGTTATCCGATAAGTCATAATTCAGTCACATATAGAACTAGTCTATATTCTTCTATAAACTTATTCCAACTATCTCATGATGAGACTATAATCATTAAAGATCATACCCCTTCATATTCTAAGGTTCATATAAACATTCATAACAGTTTAAACAACTCTATTTGTCATTCACAGTCAGCTTCTCATGCAAGCTTGACTGGGGTTTAGTTTGGGTGTTATAGACATACCAATTTATAATTGCCTTCTCGACAATCATCTCAGTCATTGGACTGGGTTTATAATATTAAAAGATTTCACAGTTATTATTACAGTCGAAGGACTGCATGCTAAGCATTGACACCTACATGATTATCATTATAATCAAATGACTGTATCCATTATCAACTAAACAAATGGAGTCATTCAAAACTCCCTTCGAGAGCTCTTAGGCTCATTCCTTGTCATCCTACAATGTGGGTTTAGCAAATATGTAATGAATACATGCGCAACCACTATGGCTTTGAGCTCCAGTTATCATAATGTATCATACAACACAATACGGTCAAGTCAAAAGACTCAAGGCTCATTCAAAGAAAGAGATAATCTTTATAGGGCCTCAAGGCCTTGAGCTACTCTTAAAATAAAGAACAATGATTGTTTGGTTCTTTAAGCCTCAGGCTTCAACATAAACAAGATTCCACAACATTATGGCTCGGTTGAGCGTAATCTCAAGAATAGTTACATAGTTTCCTAGATCAGCTCATATCCTTGAGCATGTTTTCAAAGAAGTTTAATATGTTCTCTACTTGACTCATAGCCTTGAGCATGGTTTCAACAGTTACTGTGTCTAGCAAGCTCAGCCTATGAGGCTTCGAGCATAAACATAACTCAAAGTTGTCTTAAAAGGGTTCGGCCATACGGATCCCAAACCACTGCATATATGAGATTCAAAAACAAGAATAGCTCTACTAATTGGCTTGAAGCCACAACTCAAAATAAATATAGACAACATGCATGGCACAGTCTTTCAGGCTGCGTGCCTCAGATTTTTAATCAATAACTAGAAACTTCATGTTTCATAGGCTCAGGCAAAAGTTCTCTAAGATTTAAACTCATCATTTGAAAAGTAATCAGGGATTTGTTTCTCATTTTACCTGAATCAAGTAATAGACCAATTGTAGTCCTAGTCTGTGAGTCTTCTAGTTGCTCACAGCTCCCTCCTGCCACTATTCTTCCTTGAACAGTTACGCCAACTAATTTCTTTTCCAAAAACCCCAACCAATATTCCCAACTCACTGAAGTGATTCTTACCAAATGGAGAGCCCAACACCAAAGGTAATCGATCCCAAGGCATGCCAATTTTGGCTGCTAACTGCCTTTCCACTTGGTAGTGTCTCTTAAAAGGTGGCTCGATCCTTGCACAAGATGGGATGGTTGAGCTCAAATCTCCCATCAATCTTCATGATCGACTATATCAACTTAGGAATATTCCAAAGAATACAATTATTAAGATAAGTAAATAACAATAATATCATTATAGGCAACAACCTATTAAGAGGTTTCATCCTTGACTAAGGATTAACACAAGAGATAATATTCATAAAAAAATCACATTAATAACTTGATTATTGGGGTTGAGTGATACTCCCCCAAATTTGACTATTCCCATTAGTCGAATGACTAGGGAAAAATAATGACCCTGAGAACAACAAGAGAGACCTCCTTGTCTCTAAACACTATTGTCTCTTAGCTAGGGATGATGTTCCCAAAACATCGTCTGGTCATCACGACTTGTCGAGATAACTTCATTGACAAAAGATTAAACCAAGAACATAGAAATAAAAGATAAGAGACATGACATGTGTCAACTTACAAATGGTTGAGAAGGACATAAGAGTCAATTACTTAGATGGCTAGTGAACTTATGTTTTCACAACATCTAACCCTTCTTCCAGGATGATACTCTCCTTCCTTCTTCGAAGGACATTTATTTTTCCTATCACACTCAAGACCACAAGATCACGATCAGTGCATCATTATCAAATCTTGTAATCATAAATCATTTAATTTACAAAACTATTTAACATCTATTTATACTTCATAATCAAAAGTTAAATAAGATATTTCCACAATATCAAATCAATTAACTATGACTAATCCTCTTGATTATCATGCCAAGTTATTGATTAAGTCTAATTTGTAAGTTGGGGATGTAACATATCTCCCCCCATAAGAATCATCATCCCTGCTAATTATTTGTCTTTTAAAATAAACCAACATAGTATGAAAAGGTTTTCAAAAGCATAATATCAAATGTCTGAGAAAAGATGAGGAAATCTAGCATAGAAGTCATCATAATTTTCCTAGGTGGCATTTTCCATTGAATATTGGTCCCACTGGACCTTGCACTATGTTATTTCCTTATTACGTAAGCGTAGCTTATGTGTTTTGAGCACCTTGATGGGCTTGATCATCTCCACTCCTGGGTCTTTCACCTATAGCATATTCCAATCAAGCATAGGAATATGATTATGAGCAGAATTAAACTTTTTCAAATAAGAAACATGAAACACATTATGCATCATGACAAGTGCTAGTGGTAGAGCAATTCTTTATGCCACTGGGTTGACTTCTTCTAGAACTTCAAATGGACCCACATATCTTGGTGCTAGTTTGGACATTTTTCCAAATTTGATGGAACTTTTCTAGGGTTTTACCCTAAGAAGAACTTTATCTCCCATAGTGAAATGCCTTTCAACATGCTTAGCATCCGTGTAACTCTTTTGTCTATCATTGGCTTCCGCTAACCTCTTTTTAATTAGATGGACTTGTTCTTCCATCTCAAATAGCATTTCAGGACCAAGTCTAACCCTATCTTCAAGCTTATCCCAGCTTATAGGGGTTCGGCACTTCCACCCATATAATGCCTCAAATGGTGCCATATTAATAGCTGAATGTTATTGTTATTGTAAGAAAATTCCAATAGAGTAAGATAATCCTCCCACTTGTATTGCTGATCCATGCAATACATCCTTAATAAATCCTCCAACACTTGGTTCACCCTTTTAGTTTGTCCATCTATTCCAGGATGATAAGAAGAGCTTATGTTCAATTGTGTTCCAAGTGAAGAGAACAAGGTTGGCCAAAACTTGGAAGTTATTCGTGCATCCCTATCTGAGGTAATCTTCTTAGGAATTCTGTGAAGTCTAAAAATCTCTTGAAAAAGTTTCTGAGCAATGATGGGTACTCCATCTATCAAGTTTCCTAGAAGAAAATGGGCTACTTTGGTGAGTTTGTCCACCACAACCAAGATAGCATTATGCTTATTCCTTGACATAGGAGGTCCTTGCACAAAGTCCATGCTTATAATCTACCATTTCCATTCAAGAATTTCATGAGGGTATAATAATCCCGCTGCGTGTTGGTGTTTCACCTTCAACCTTTGACATTCAATACAAGTAGCTACAAAATTTGTAGCATCCCTTTTCATTCCTTTCCAAAAGTATAAAGGTTTCACATCAGTGAGTAAATTAGTTACTCTAGGATGCCCAGAATATGGCACAGAATGAACCTCTTTCCAAACCATATTCCTTAACTTTGTTGAGTTAGGTATGTACATACATCCTTCCTTTGAACCTTAATAACCCATCTGGTTCAAGGTTAAATCCTCCATATTTTCGATTCTGTGGATCTTTCTCAAGGGCCTATTTTACCTGCTTGTAAAACTCATCTCCCTTAGATTGTTGTAACACCTGATTCCTAAAATTGGAATGTATGGAGATCATAGAGGAGATATGCCTTCTCCTACTTAAAGCATCTGCTAGTCGATTTTCTTTTCCCTAGATATATTTAATCTTGAAATCATAATCCGAGATAAATTCTAAGCATCTTCTTTGAGGAGCATTAAGATGGGGTTGAGTGAATAGATATTTAAGTCCTTGGTGATTCATTTTCAACTCAAAAGGTTTTCCAAGCAGATAATGTCTCCACATTTGGAGTGCATGCATGACTACTTCCAGTTCTAATTCATGTGGGGCATAGTTTTATTCATAGTTTTTCAGTTTGCACAATTCATACATAATAACATGTCTATCTTGGACTAGTACACCACCTAAGCCTTCCCATGAGGCATCGATAATGACTTCAAATTGACCTTTTGGGTCAGGCACTTTTAAAATCGGGGTTGAAGTCAATTTTTCCTTGAACAGGTCAAAGGCCTCCTGGCACTTTTTTGACCATTCAAACTTGTTGCCCTTTCTTTGCAAGGAAGTTATAGGATGTGTAATTTTAGAGAATTTTTTCATAAACTTCTTATAATAACCAGCCAGGCTCATAAAACTTCAGACCTCATGAACATTTTTTGGTTCATGCCATTTAGAAATAGCCTTAATCTTAGTTGGGTCTACGGCTATTCCTTTAGCTCAAATTATATGACCCAAATATTGTACTTCTTTCTAAAAAAAGCACACTTAGAGAGCTTTCCACAAAGTTTATGCTCTCTTAATCTCTGAAGAACAATTCTCAAATGCTATATATGTTCCTCTTCATTCTTAGAGTAGATTAAAATGTCATCAAGAAATACCAATAGAAACTTGTCTAGGTAGTCTCTGAACACACTGTTCATAAGATTCATAAACGCTATAGGTGTATTTTTCAACCCAAAAGGTAGGGTAGTGAATTCATAATGTCCATATCTAGTTCTAAAGGTTGTCTTATGGATGTCTTCATCCTTCACCCTCAAGTGGTGATATCCCAATCGAGGATCAAACTTAGAAAAAATTGCTGCACCTCTCATCTAATCAAAAAGATCATCGATGCGGGGTAGAGGATACTTTTTCTTGATGGTTGCTTTATTTAACATGCGGTAATCTATACACAACCGCAAAGTTCCATCTTTCTTTTTCACAAAAATGACAGGTGCTCCCCATGGCGACACACTGGGTCTAATCAACCCTTTATCTAGTAGCTCTTGTAGTTGAGCCTTTAACTCCATTAATTCTATTGTGGTCATCCTATAAGGAGATTTAGAAATAGGTTCTGACCTAGGTATAATATCAATGGCAAAATCAAAATCTCTCTTAGGGGGTAACCTTGGTAGTTCATCTGGAAATACATCCTTGAAATCTCTAAGGAGGGGATGCTTGTCCATATCTAGTCTTTCATGACCTATGGACTCCTTCATCCCTACTTCATTAAGTTTTTGGGATTCATAAAACATCAAGTCATCTTGGAAGTAGGTTTCCTTTATTTCATATATTTTATCCATCTTGACAACAAAAAGTTGGAATCCTTTTTTCTGTGCCCTTTTTGTTAGGGTTAGCTGACAGAAGATATCAATTAAATGCAAATAAAGATTAAACAGAGGAATGGAAATACATAGAAATAATAACAATGAGAGATAAGTTTTAATGTGGTTCACCCAAACTCAGGCTACATCCACCAAATAGAGAGTCCAATATTATTATCCAGTAAATCAAACTGATTACAACCAACAATCCCTGCAACTCAATACCGCTGCAAATGCTACAATACTATATGAAAACCCTAACCCTTAGCCACTTTTTATCAAGCCTTTATGTCGGTTACAAAAATAGGGTTTTCTTATGTCGGTCACAAAAAATAGGATTTTTTATGTTGGCCCTAAAAAATTTTTCCTCGGGGGCTGCCACCCTCGAACCCCTGCTCAGGGCCCGGCTCGGCCCTGAACCATGGTGAGGATACATGGCTAGTGTACAGTACTTTCCTGATCAGTCGCCACCTGCCAACAATCTCCCACTTGGAGACTGATCCTGGACGACACCGCTGCGTGTGCAACTCCCACTGGAAATAAGCACCATGGACTCTACTGTTCTATTTTTATTGTTTTCAATCTAGAAGACCAACCGAAGCTGAAGAGGAGCTCAGCTTCTCCCTTGTCACTGCCTTTGTAAACATATCTGCTAGATTTTCATCTGTATGTATCTTTTCTAGCCTTAACTATCCATTATCCAACACCGACCGAATAAAGTGATACCTCAACTGTATGTGTTTGGTCTTTGAATGCAAAGCAGAATTCTTTGCAAGATGTATGGCACTCTGACTGTCTGTATACAAAGAACTGTTAGCCTGTTGTGTGCCCAATTATTCCATGAAAGATTGCAGCCATATCATCTCCTTGCTCACCTCTGTTGCAGAGACATACTCTGCCTCTGTGGTGGATAAAGCAACCACCTTTTGCAACCGTGAGATCCAACTCACTGATGTCCCACCTACAGTAAAGACATAACCTGTAGTACTCCGCCTGGTATCAATATCTCTTGCCAAATCTGAGTCTACATAACCTGCTAAATCAGTATTAGAGCCCCCAAAACATAAATGTTTATTGGATGTACCTCTCAAATATCTGAGAATCCATTTTACTGCATTCCAATGCTCCAATCTGGGATGACTCATATACCTGCTTACGACTCCTACAGCATATGCAATATCTGGTCTCGTGCATACTATGGCATACATTAAACTTCCTATAGCTGAAGCATATGGTACCATGGACATTTTTTCTTCCTCCTCTTATGTCTTTGGACACATCTCCTTAGTCAATTTCAAATGACTAGGCAAAGGGGTGCTGACAACTTTTGCATTCTCCATGTGGAATCTCTACAACACCTTTTCAACATAAATAGCCTAAGATAGAGTCAATTTTTTGTTCATCCTATCTCTACAAATTTTCATACCAAGGATTTGTTTTGCAGCCCCCAAATCCTTCATATCAAATGACTGTGCTAACTGTTGTTTTAACTATCTTATGTGATCCATGTTAGACCCAGCTACAAGCATGTCATCAACATATAAACATAAAATAATGTAGCTGTCATTATCCAACCTCTTAAAATAAACATAATGGTCAGAATTACACCTGCTATAGCCTTGCTCAGCCATAAAACTATCAAATTTCAAATACCATTGTCGAGGTGCTTGTTTTAGGCCATACAAACTCTTCTTCAATCTGCACACCTGTTTCTCCTTACCTTTGACCTCAAATCCTTGGGGCTGTTCCATATATATCTCCTCCTCCAAATCACCATGGAGAAAGGCAGTTTTCACATCTAGCTGTTCCAAATGCAAATCTTCAGCAACCACAATACTTAAAACAGTATGAATAGAAGTCATCTTGACAACTAGAGAAAATATCTCATCAAAATCAATGCCCTTTTTCTGTGCAAATCCTTTTACAACTAACCTGGCCTTAAATCTTTTCTTACCTCCATCTTCCTCTTTCAGCAGGTAAACCCATTTGTTTGGTAAAGCCTTTTTACCTGCAGGTAACTTACATAATTCCCAAGTCTGATTTTTCAGCAAGGAGTCCATTTCTTCTTTCATAGAATGCTCCCACTGAACTTGTGTATCCACCTGCATAGCTTCATCATACCCTTCTAGTTCACCAGCATCTGTTAACAAAATAGAATACAAAGAGGGAGAAAACCTTTCAGGAGGTCTACTTAGCCTTGTTGACTGTCTAACATTAACTGGAGTTTGTGGTATTTCTGGTTGTTGTTGCGGAGCATGAGGAACCACTGGAACATCACTATTTGGAGTATCATTCAGCACCACATAATCTTTTTCTTTCTTCTCATGCTGCTGCAACTGATCTTTGTACAACACCTTCTCATTGAATATAACATCCCTGCTTCTCACAATTTTCTAATTTTCAAAATCCCAAAGCCTATAACCAAATTCATCAATGCCATATCCAACAAAGGTACACTTTTTTGATTTTGCATCCAGCTTGGTTCTATTTTCAGAATCTATATGTGCAAAAGCTTCACAACTGAAGGTTTTTAGAAAAGAATAACTCACCTTCTTACATGTCCATGCTTCCTCTGGAATACCACAGCCCAAAGGAACTGAAGGACCTCTGTTAATTAAATATACAACAGTGTTGATAGCCTCTGCCCACATATTTAAGGGCAGCCCAGCATGCAATCTCATGGTCCTTGCATGCTCCATTATTGTCCTATTCATGCGTTCAGCCACTCCATTTTCCTATGCAGTCCCTGGAACTATTTTCTGCCTACGAGTTCCATTAAAGGAACAATAATCTTCAAATTTTTTGCTGCAATACTCACCGCCATTATCAGATCTAAGACATTTTAATCTTTTACCTGTCTCATTCTCAACCAAGCTTCTCCATTTTTTAAATGTTTCAAAAACATCAGATTTCTACCTAAGGAAATAAATCCATACCTTCCTAGTTGCATCATCTATGAATGTAACATAATACAAAGAGCCACCAAGAGAAGATACATGAGCTGGTCCCCATACATCGGTATGCACAAGCTCCAACTTTTCATTTTTCTTTTGCTTCCCATCCTTGAGAAAACTGACTCTCTTTTGTTTTCCATACACACAACTTTCATAGAAATCCATATTAATACATTTCTGACCTGGTAAAACTTTCTTAGAATGAAGTACCTTCATACTTTTTTCACTCATATGCCCAAGTCTGTTATGCCACAGTGTTGTTTCAGAACCTGCAGCAACTTTTCCAGTCTCTTCTTGCAAACCTGATGCAACTGTTCCTGAACCTATTTGTTTTTCCTCTCTAACATCTAAAGTAGAAGGAACAATATGACCTATTCAGAGATATAAGGCGCCTACTTTCACACCTTTTGCTACTTCTAAGGCACCTTTTGAAACCTTCCAATTTTTATCAGTAAATGTAACAGTGTAACCTTGATCAGTTAGTTGTCTTGCTGAAATTAAATTCCTACTAAGCCTTGGAACATGCCTTACCTCTTGTAGTAGCCAATGATTCCCATTCTACAACTTAATCTTGATTCTTCCCTTTCCAACAATCTGACAGGGTTCGTTATCTCCCAAATAAACCAGCCCAAAATCCCCTTGGACATAATCAAGAAAATAACTTCTATGAGGCGTAGCATGAAATGAGGCCCCTGAATCTAAAACCCATGAATCTGTGTATGAGGAAAAATCGATTAAATCTAAACTAATAAAACTAAAAACCAATCACATAAAGCGAACCAATCTAAGTAAAAGCCATTATCATAAAATCAAAGACAAAATGAAAGCTCTTACCAAAACCTGTATTGTTCCCTTTTGGAGAAGTGTGGATTGCTCAATCAAGTTGCAAAACCATAGCTGCAACAAGCAAGTAGTGTGCTCAATGTGCTCAAAGATCTATGTCAAAAGATCGTAAGGTTGCTCAATCGATGCGTTTTGTATACTCAAAGCTCTGTTAAGTATGCCTGAGAATACGATCGAAGAGAGAGGCTCAATGAAGGAGATGAGGGGGGTTTATATAGATTTCAACAGAGATCGATCAACGGACCAGATAATTCAAGAGAATCAACGGAGGAGAACAGTTGAGGAACGTGCAACGAATAAGAAGAAGACAAGTGTCACACAAAACTATTTTATTTGAGGGGAGTTATCAAGAATAGAAGAATGAGTTAAAGTAATTAACATAATGTAATGATCAGTTAAGTGATTTAAAACAAGAAGAAGAGATTTGCATGAGAAAAGAAGATATTTTGCTTTATTAAATATAGAAAGCTTGAGTTATATTAGAGATAACTCAAATTTTGAAGAAAAAACAACTTAAATAAATAATTGATTTATTTAAATTTAGAGAAGATATTATGGAAGAAACAATTAAATAATTAGAATTATTTAATTTAGAAGATTTGAAAGCAAATTAAATAAATAAATTTATTTAATTGTTGTGCATGATTTTAGAAGAATGATTTTGATTTAATTAAATAATGTAAATTATTTAATCGTAGATAAGAGGGAATTTGTTGAATTAATTAAATAATGGGATTTATTTAATTAATGTGGATTTGATTTTTGGAAAGAGGATAATGATTTAATTAAATAATTAAAATTATTTAATTGTGGAAGAATAATAGAGGAATTTAATTTAATTAATTAAATAAAGAGAATTTATTTGATTAATGTCGCAATTTTGTGATTTAGAAAAATTTGGTGAAATTAATTAAATAATTAGATTATTTAATTAACATTGAAATGCAGGTGATTAGATAGATTATGAAATGCAAGTGATTCGACGACACGGTCATTTTAGGGTGTCTACATTTTGCCCCTCTTTGATGCAATGCAGTTTATAGCATTGCGTCAAAGAAAGCGATTGTTGAAGACATGATGCAATTTATTGATGCCCCAGTGTAGGTAGTTGCCCCAGCGTATGCCCCCTCAAGCAGGAAGACAGGGAAGCGACAGAAGAACTGGGTTGACACTCGACTAGAGGAGTGCGCAACTAGGTAGGAGGAAAAGCAGAAAGGGTGGGAAGAAAAAAACTAAGGGTGGGACACTATAAATAGGTCCCATGGGGACCACAATCCTCATTTGCACCCTAGCAGTTTCTAAATTTAGAGAGGAGAGCTTCCAAATTAGGTTGAGTGGAAGGAGTAGATAGCGAGGAGAGATGCCGATTCCAGCGCACAGGCATCAGGCGGAGCTCGTGCGGACGTATAGGAGGCCAGCAGGAGCTCCGGCAGCGGTAAGTGGTTGAAAACCCCCTTTGCATTTGTCGTCGGAGGGTAGATTAGGGCTAGGTCTAGGGAGAGTTTGCATGTCAGCCAAAAGCGCTTTAGGGCTGTGCGGCACGGCTGGTAGTCAGTTGCAGCGCGTTTGGCGTGCCGCAGCGCATATGGTAAGCAGGGGTAGCACGTTTGGTAAAAATGCAACGCTTTTGGTTCATTGGTCAGCGCCGCAGCATGCTTGGCATAATGCCGCAGCGCTGTTGGCAGTATAGTGAAATGCATGTGGTGCGACAAGCTAGCGCGACTGGGAGGGATAGGGAAAATCGAAGCGCCTCTGGTAGGAGAGAGCGGCGCGGTTGGCAGCATAGCGCAGCGCACTTGGTAAACAAGGCACACTTGGTAGAGAAACCATAGTGCGTCTGGATAGACAGTATGGCGCTGTTGGCAGGGAGGGACAACGCTTTTGTACAAAACAAAGCGCTATTGGTTAAGTAGAAGAAAAATTAGGGTTGAAGTAGAATGGGGGGTTGAGAAAAGGGATGCCTATCCGAGCTGATAAGAGGGGAAAGGGATGGTTGGGGGTTGCATAGCATAGCATATGGGTAGATAGGATTTTGAGGGATTCATTATAGAAGAATTGACAAGTGATTTGTTGTGGATGCAGAGGATTATGCCACCATTGATGTCGCGAGAGTGACACCACTCGATAGCACATGAGGTTGTACAGCTGACCTGGGAGGAGGACGCATTCTTGGAGCACACCGGATTGTGGCACATGGCCCACTTGACACACATTAGGGTGAATCTCGCCCTGGTGACGGCAGTGGTAGAGAGATATCACAGTGAGACCTCATCCTTTCACTTTTCGACGAGGGAGGCGACAGTGACTCTGGAGGACGTGTACCGCATCCTGAGGATTCAGATTGATGGAGAGATAGTGGACTTTGACCCGGCACGGGGTGAGGCAGGCTTGGTGGAGGTCTTTTGCATAGATGACCTTTGGATAGATGACTTGGAGATCCGATGGGTAGATGTCCCGAGACTCTGCGACAGGATCAGATGGATAGTGGCATCACTGATTGGCGGCTTCTTGTGCCCTGACAGGAGATCCAGGGGATTATCAGTTGGCTGGGGTACTGTGTTATCAGGGATGTTCACACATGGCAGACAGTATGCATGGGGCCCCTGTGTGCTAGGACAGTTGTATCACGACATGCACCACTGCGTGTATAGGAGAGGCAAAAGCCTCTCAGCAGGGGTGACCTTATTACAGGTATGGGCATGGGAGCATATTCCAGTGATCCAACCCATGGCACAGCGGTAGCGGGGGAGGGGAGAGCCTTATGCATTCCTTTACGAGGGAGTGATCACACATAGGAGGATGGGGTTTGTTAGCCTCTGGAGGTGGCAGATCGACGAGATGGACCTGTTCGTGTGGAGGCCCTAGCTACTTTACGAGGAGTGGGAGGATGAGCACGAGTAGCTTATGTATTGCAGATAGGTGCGATATCTGTTCGGGAGACGGACAGATGTGATAGAGAGGTACCTACCAGAGTGGGTACTCAGGCAGTTTGGATTGCCACAGGGACTACCAGTGGGGGAGGCGACACACGCCAGGACACAGAGGGAGGCTGGAGACTGGGATGCAGAGATCCCAGTGGCTACAACTTTGGCAGAGATACGGGGACTTGTCCCTGTGAGATGGGACTGGGACACAGGGCTGGCAGACTTAGGGACGCTGCCAGAGTATGACCAATATTGGCAGACACACAGGCTGATTAGATTGACTACACTAGGTGTAGCAGGGGCAGTGGGGGAGGTACTAGTCCTCGGTGGGGAGGCTAGGATGAGATGGCAGGCCCGAGCAGCCAGGCAGCAGATAGGTGGAGAGGGCAGCGGCCAGCAGGCAGAGGTGGAGATGGCGGAGGTAGTGGGTCTGATCGTAGAGACTGATTTGTAGAGAGCCGAGTGATTGCTACAAGAGGAGATAGCTCGGAGGACTCGATTAGAGCTCCGGATGGTGCGCCTGAGGAGGGATAGGGATGCAGCGCAGGCTGAGACGAGACAGGCTGAGGCCACAACACAGGTGCAGACATAGGTGGCAGCAGTAGCGTAGATAGCCCTAGCACAGGTACAGGCACAGGTACAGGCACATGCACAGCTTTAGGCCCAGATATAGGCACAGGTACAGGTACAGGTGCAACCGCCAGCCGCACCTGCAGCAGATACAGAGCAGCTAGCACAGTCCAGGAGAGAGAGATGCAGAGGTACAGCTGCGGTTGACAGCAGAGGCCACACTCTTTAGAGTGAGGCGGGAGAGAGACGAGGCACGCCGTGCACTGGGTGCTGATCAGAGGACCTTATACAGTGAGCTCGTCTGGGTGCAGGGAGAGCTAGTATCAGTCGGTAGGGAGGCAGAGTATTACAGGGGTCTCTACGCGGGCGTGGTGCCAGCAGCACAACGAGAGTTGAGTTACAGAGATAGGAGCAGATCTGGGGCATCCGGATCTCGTAGGACAGGGCAGTCAGTGTCCTCAGTGAGAGGACCATTTTTGCCACCAGGGGGAGGAGGAGGACCAGCAGGGGGACCCCCACCGAGCACAGGGGGAGGACAGGGACCACAGCAGGAGGGGAGCTCTACCCACTAGGGCACATACATTTGTATATTGTATCATATTTGTACCATACCTGTATCACGATAGACACTTGTACCTTGTACCATTTGTATCATTTTGGACAGATGCCTGCGTGCATTCTGATGTATATTTTGCGGGCTCTTGATAGCCTTGATGTACTATATTGATGTATATTTGGATGTATACACAATTTGTATTATTGATGTAGACACAGACACTTTGTATTATGATGACCATTACATGATATATATGATGATCTATTCGGCTCACTGTTGTTCATGCTTTTTGTGTATGCATTCCTTGATGTCATGGATGTGATGATATGTATGTATGATTATGGATTCAGGTGATGACATATGTTGCTTATATGATGCTTATAAATGTATGATGATAGAAATATATGATGATATAGATGTGATGACTAGTGATATCTGACATGTGGGTTTTGCAAATATGCACCAGAGAGGAGAACAGGAGGAGATGGAGACAGAGACTGTGGATCGATCTTTGTAGTGAAAACGATATAACAGTTTGTGGGAATGGATGAATGAGCTTGTTGCAATGGTTTCACATTTGTATATAAAGAGCAATCCTTATTTTGATATAGCATGTAGATAGTTCGCCACCAAGGTATAAAAGACCAAGGTGCAGTAATATCCGAGTGCATGGACGTTGACTCTACAAGCAAGTGGTTTGAACTTAGATCCTTTAGACATAATATAACCTTGTTGGAACATGTGAATAAGCCATAGTCTTGAACATAAAATAAACTTCAATACACGTAAATGTAAGAAGAATTATTAATATGTAAGATGCTAGGTCTTAACACACACAAGATAAATAGAATGCCATGAAAGATACTAAAGATCATTCCTCAAACACATCACATAGAAAGCAATGACTATGCCCCCAATCCGTACTGCATCGCAACATACCAAGATTATAGATAAATCAAGGTAGCCTTAAATAGGTAACGGATAAGGAACAAAAGATAAACCATAACACAAATTGACTGACTTACAAAGTAAACATACAGCCAACATATTCTCTTGCCAAAGAGGGTGCTCAAGATAGAGTGAATAGGAAAGATAACAGCCTTATCGTAGGAACTCTGTGTCTGTTAAAGGGTGCTATCTACCTAAAAAGACAATGTCTCGCTGCATGAAATGCCACATGTTGCACAAGACGCATGTGTTGGTCTCGACAATGGAACACTACGCAGAAGACAAGCTTGTTGATCTAGGGCTTTGGTTAAGCGGGACTTAGCTGATGTTGGCAATCGGTATGCAGGACAGTAGATGACTCTGGAAGAAAGCTGCTTTGCTTCAGGTTTGCTTAAGGACTTTTTCTTTGAAAGGATGCGCTAGCTTTCTACTTGAGTTAGTCAAGTCGAGGCGAATGGATTATGATAACGGAAGACTAGAAGGATGAAGTGCAACTGGATTGAGATGGGCAGAGAATGATGGATCGTGTGTGCCTGAGTATTGGATACATCCTTCATATTCTAGACTGCCTACTTACCCTGTATCCATGGGATCAAGGCCCACGACGATGAAAAGATGAAAATGATAAATATGTAGTTCTGGAGAGAGTGATGAGATGGGTCAAGGTGAAAGGAGGGGATCTTATGTACCTGAGTACTGGAAACTTCCTTCATATTCTAGACTGCCTACATACCCATATCCATGGGATCAAGGTACATTAAGATTGAGAAGAGATGATATGTAGTTCTGGTTGATGTGATGATGTGGGAAAAGGGTTGAGAAGAGGGGATCTTATGTACCTGAGTGCTGGAAACTTCCTTCGTAATCCAGACTGCCTACATACCCATATCCATGGGATCAAGGTACCTTAAGATTGAGAAGAGATAATATGTAGTTCTGGTAAGTGTGATGATGTGGGAAAAGTGTTGAGAAGATAACATCCTTATCGTAGGAGCGATGTGTCCGTTAAAGGGTGTTACCTGTGATCAATGAGAAAGAGATTGGAGTATGCGTTGCGAACCATGAACAAGGAACCAATCCTAGACCTAAGTTTTAAGGAAAGAGTTTCCCCCATTCTGGTAGAGGAAACTGTAGGGGTGACTGCCAAAGAAGACACAGAAAGATTTGACCTAGGACAAGACAGTGTTAATTGTAGACACAGATCAAGACGTGGGATGACGACGAGGGACATTGACAAATTTCCAAGCTATACTAGATAGGGAGATGGAAATGCAAACAAGGTCAATGGATTTATTATGGATGGAGGGAAAGTGCACTATGAACTGGACAAGGAGTGGACAGGACTTGATAGACGATGGATGCTGACACTACACATAGCGCTTGTTTGCCAGGTTTTCACTATGGTACTTATCCAAGGTGCCTGTTTGCCAGGTTTTCACCAGAGGACAGATTTTTTTGTTTTTTTTGGAATACTCTGAGGATCAGGCATAGAACTTCTTGAGATGGACACTGTTAAGTGGCTCATCTAGAGGAATGCCGTCAGGTGTAGCTAAAGTATAAGCTCCTGATCCATAAGCTGTGGTGACAATGAAGGGACCTAACCAGTTAGGCTCAAACTTGCCCTTCTTTTCTTGATCTGCTTTATTTCTCTGATTCTCCTTAAGTACAAGATCACCAACTTGAAACCATCTTTCTTTGATCTTTTTGTTGTAATTACGCCGGAGGCGGTTTTGATAGACATGGAGATGATTAAGTGCGGCAAGGCGCCTCTCATCTAGTAGTTCAAGCTCAGCTAATCTGGAAGTGTGATACTCGTCTCTGCCAATCAGGTCCTGCATGGAAACTCTGAGGGATGGGATCTCGACCCCTATAGGTAGGATGGCTTCAGAGCCAAAGACCAAGGCATATGGTGTGGCACCCGTTGGTGTTCTGATACTAGTGCGGTAGGCCCATAGGGCGGGATTGAGTTGCAAGTGCCAATCACGACCAGCTTCATTGACTATTTTCTTGAGGATCTTGAGAATGGTCTTATTGGAAGCCTCAGCTTGGCTGTTACTCTGCGGATAGTAGGGAGTTGAAAAGCGATGTTGGATATTGTATTGTGTGCACAAGGCACGGACATCTTGGTTCTTGAATGGTCTCCCATTATCAGTGACAATGGCTTGGGGAATACCATACCGGCATATGAGGTAGTTTAGGATAAACTTGGCTATTTGCTTACCGGTGATATAGGTCATGGCAATGGCTTCCACCCACTTCGTGAAATACTCAGTGGCGGTAATGATAAACTTGTGGCCATTGGAGGAGGAAGGGTGGATTTGTCCTACGAGGTCGAGACCCCATTGGGAAAAAGGCCATGGAGTTGTCACAGGTTGTAATTCATAAGCTGGTGCGTGAATCAAATCTCCATGCTGTTGGCATTGTAGACACTTCTTAGCAAACTGTGCAGCATCTTGCTCTATTGTAGGCCAGTAATAACCTGTTCTAAGTATCTTCTTAGCAAGATTAGGACTGGTAGAATGTGCACCACAGACACCTTCATGTATGTCTCGTAGGGTAGCTTCAGCTTCTTCCACGTTAAGACATCGTAAGAGGATACCATCGAGACTTCGCCAGAATGATGTAACGGGAGGATCGACGGATAAAGGTTTTGCGTTGGGTGGATGATAAGTCAGGGGGAAAGGTTTTGTTCTTGAGGTATTCATAGATATCTTCGTACCATGGGGAATTGGGACCAACAAGTTCGCAGATGATTTCAGTAACAGGAACATCAACGGCTGGTATCAACAATTGCTCAATCAAGAATTCACACTTCTGTGTATTTGCAGGCATGTCAATCAGTGACCCTACAGAAGCCATAGAATCCGCAGCTTTATTATGCTCTCTTGGAATTTGCTCAAATGTGATGCTAGAAAAATGTGGTTTGTAGGCATCCACTAGTTGCTTGTAGGGGACCAACTTTTCATCTTTTGTTTGGTACTCATCTGTAACTTGGTGAATGACTAGCTGTGAGTCTCCATATACTTGTAATTCCATTATGTCCCATTGAACTGCTGTATTGAGACCTATGAGGAGTGCTTCATACTCGGCTATGTTGTTGGTGCAAGGGAATGCAAGCCGATATGACTTAGGAATATAGTCATTTTGAGGTGTGACAAACAAGATGCCAGCCCCTGATCCATGTTGTGTGTAGGAACCATCAAAGTACAACTTCCACATTATTGAGTTAGCAAGAGTGAAGAGATTTTCATCTGGAAAGTTTGCTATCATAGGGTGTGTATCTTGCATAGGTGCTTCTGCTAGTTGATCTACTAGAGCTTGTCCTTTGATTGCTTTACGATCCGTATACTCAATGTTGAACTCACTAAGGATCATGACCCATTTAGCTAGTCTGCCTGTAAGAGCTGGTTTTGCTAATAGATACTTTAAGGGATCAATTTTGGCTATCAGATTTGTGTGTTGGTTCAACATGTAATGCCGTAACTTTTGGGAGGTGAACACTACTGCTAAACATGCTCTTTCCATTGGAGAATAATTGAGTTCATATCCCACCAAGGTTCTACTAATATAATAAATTGCATGCTCTTTTCTTGTTTCATCATTTTGTGCTAGAAGGGCCCCTAGGGCCGAATTTGTAGTGGAGATGTATAATATCAAAGATTTGTTCGCAACTGGTGGAACCAATACAGGAGGTGTAGCTAGATACTCTTTAAGTTGATCAAATGCTGCCTGACACTTGTTGTCCCATCGAAATGAGACATCCTTTCGGAGCAAGTGTTGAAATGGTTGACATTTATCTGCTAGCTGTGAGATGAAATGCCTGATGGATTGCAACCTTCCCTAAAGGCTCCTTAATGCTTTAAGATTCTTTGGTGGAGGCATCTCCACTATAGCCTTGACTTTTGCTGGATCTACTTCGATGCCTCTACGAGATACAATATATCCCAACAGCTTCCCTGATGTTACACCGAATACACACTTCTTTGGATTGAGTCTTACTTGGTATTTTTTGAGCCTGTCAAAGATCTGTCCTCGAACCTATATGTGCTCTGCCCTAGAAGATTTAGCTAGTATATCATCCACATAGTCCTCCATGATGTGATGAAAGAGATCGTGGAATATCGCTGTCATTGCTCTCTGATAGGTTGCTCCTGCATTCTTTAGACCAAAAGGCATGACACACCAACAATAGTTACCCCATGGACAAGTAAAGGTTGTTTTATGTTGATCTTCCTCTGCTATCCTTATCTGATTGTAGCCAGAGAATCCGTCCATGAGAGAAAGCATCTTGTGACCTGCTGTCAAGTCCACTATAATGTCAATGTTCGGTAGTGGAAAGTCATCTTTGGGACATGCTTTGTTCAGATCTCTAAAGTCATTACACATGCGGATGCGCCCATTAGGTTTAGACACAGGTACAATGTTTGAGACCCAATCTGAATAGTCAATTGGTCATATAAACTTTGCATCTAACAGCTTTTGTATTTCCACCTTTACTAAGAGAGCTATCTGTGGGTGCATCTTTCTCAGCTTTTGCTTGACTGGTTTCACTTTTGGATCAACTGCGAGATAGTGAACAACTAGCTTGGGGTCTAGCCCTGGCATGTCAGCATAGGTCCATGCAAAGTTGATGGTTCGTTGCAAGAAGAAGTTGTTGAGGTTCTTGTGCTCTGTTTTTGATAATGATGCTGCTAGGAATGTGGTCTTTGGATTTTACTCTGTGCCCAGGTTTATCTCTGTAGAATCTTCCACTAGGAGAGCTGATTTCTCTTGATACTTAGATGGTAGGGGAAGGTCAAATCCTCCATCCTCAGGTGCCACAGTTGGGTTTTCACCTTTGGATATGTCCTTTGTTTTTACTATTTTGTGATCAGGAGGTGCCACAGTGTGGTTTTCACCTAGAGATCTTTCTTTATTTTCACTTTTGCGACTGGAGGATTTGGCATTCTCACCAAAATAAGCTGTTGGCTCTAGTTCCATTACAAAACCTGCTTTATGATCGCCAAGAGGGATACCTTCCCAAAGTCCCATGAACTCAGCTAAAGCTTCGTCATTCTGAAATACATCTATCACGGGGGACCCTTGTTGGTCCCAATCGATAAGTTCAGGGTAGACAAGTGTGACATTCTGGGTGCTGGTGGTGGAGGTTAAGGATACGGAGGATAGTGTAAAAATGGAGGATTCTGCGAAGAGGTTGGTCATATGGAGGGAAGAGTCATCGATGATATCCTCTGTAGACGTCGAATCAGTGGGAAAAGTTTTGGCCACCTCGTCGAGGATATACTCAATGTCCAAGGCGAGTGGTACCTTCTTACCAAATCCTAATCCCTTCTTGTCTAGCTTCTTTGTCACCACAATGGGTTCCATAGTTCTTTGATTCTGTTTCCCAAGGCCACCTTTGCCTTTATAGCCCATGTTTTTTACTATTCTTAAGCCATTACCGTATTGCTTGACTGGTTCTTTTTCCTTATAGAGCCAAGAAGAAATGTCCTCAATAGTTTCCTCTTCCAATAACCATCCATGTTGGAATTGGGTTAGGAATGTTGGGGGAGGAATAGCTACTTTTTTAGTTACTTTGGCAATGGGTGGTTGGCCGTAAGATTTTGGAGATAAAGGCATCCGCCCTACACAACAAGATTTTGAGATATCGTAAGTGCCAAAGCCTATATCCCGGATGCGAGCTATGATTACAGGCAGAGGATTGGGTTCACTTGTAGAGGTTGAAGTCAGCGTTGCAGGGTCAACATATAGTGGGGATTCAAGGGCTTTGTCATTTTTAGGTACCTAGTTGCAATTCTTAACTGCCTTGCAAGACACGGTAGAATTCAAAAGGATTAGGGTCTCCTGGGATGGTGATCTCCATACCATTGTATGGGAACTTTAGAGACTGATGGTATGTGGAGGGAATAGCTTTCATTGCATGGATCCATGGGCGGCCTAGGATAATGTTGTAAGGCAACTCAATATCAAGGACTTGACACCAGGTCTCAAGCATGACAGGGCCGAGTTGTATAGGCAAGTGGATAACACCTTCTGAGCGGCGTTCAGCATCATCATACCCCTTGATTGTAATACTTTGATTATTGTTGACATGATCCTCAGAGTATCCCAATTGCTTAAGTAACTTTAAAGAACAGATGTTGAGACTAGCACCACCATCTATGAGTATATGTTTGATTTTGCGCTTATGGATGAGAACCTCAATATGAAGGGCATCATTGTGACAAGGATCATGGGATGGGAGATCTTTCTCCGAGAAGACCACATTGTAGGGTGAAGCAATGTTACCTACCATAGCTCAGAAATCCACGACCGCTATGTTTTTGGGAACCGAAGACTCTTGGAGGGCTTTTTCTAGCACTACTCTATGTGCAGGTGATGACCATAGAAGGTCCAAGATAGAGATCTGTGCTGGCATTTTCTCGAGATGATCGACAAGATTATAATTAGATTGAGCTGGAAGACTAGTTGTAGGACCACGAATGGTGACATGACCACGGCGAGTTGTAACAGTGCAATTCATAGATTTGCCTTTGATTGTGAGGGTAGACACTCGACTCTCTTCAAAACAACCTACAATGGAATCAAAGGAAGTGGAAGCATGATTGATACCTTTACCTCTATCCTGAGGAGGAGGTGGACCATGATGAGGGAATGGTTCCTTGTACATATCGAGATCTTTATTTGTGTTTTGAGCCGCTTGTTCATTCTCAAAAGTGATTAGGTTGCCGTCGATGAGATTTTGGATGAGGTGCTTGAGTTTCATGCACGACGCAGTCCTATGTCCTTTGCTCTGATGGAATTCATAGTATTCATTTTTTCTATACTGCGCAGTTTTGTAAACTGGTTCACCATATGGGGGCGCATTTGGTAAGGTGATGAGCCCTTTTTGTAAAACCTGCTGTAGGACCGACTCCATAGGCACTCCCAAGGGAGTAAATTGACGTCGCGGAGGGTAATCTTGTTGAGGTCGCTCCTGTTGTCGTTGTTGTTGATTTTGATACAGTTGCCGCTGTTGTTGCTGTTGTTGAGGTGGCACTTGACTTGGTTTGGAGAGCTGCAGTGGTGTTTGCAAAGTTTGGACATGCTTAGAATCAACCACACCATCGTTAACCACGTTTTTGTTTTTGTTCCAGTATTTGGGTTTATCATTCGTCTGTTGATGAGGAGCGTTGTCTTTCGTTTCTTTAAAGATTTTGACCACATCCTTAGCAATGAGGGCTTTTTCAATGTTGATACCTTTGTATGTGATTTCATTGAAGGTTGTAGCACTAAGAATTTGCAAATGGAAACCTAACTCTTGGTTGAGGTTTTGCACAAATATGCTAACAAGCTGTTTCTCCAGAATCTTGAAGGGGAATTTGCTAGCCATTTGTCTCCACCGTTGAAGGAAAGAAATGAAAGTTTCCCCATTTTTCTGTTTGTTGTTGCATAGATCAGTCATGGAAATCTCCTGCTTTGCGTTGTAAGAAAAGTGGGTGGCAAACTTCTCTGCTAGCTCATTGAAAGACTTGATACCCGTGGGTAAGTGTGAGAACCATTCTATTGCTTGACCTCCAAGACTGCGAGGAAAGAGACACATAAGATATGTGTCATTATGTGAGACCTCGAAGCAAGCAAGATAGAATTCCCTAAGATGGTCTTTTGGGTCACCTTTTCCTTTGTATTTATCAAACTTGGGAATAGTGAAATTTTGAGGAAAAGGGATCATTAGTAATGACCGATCAAAAGGGTAAGGACACACTTCCTCTAAAGAGAAGGTCTTCTTGGTGTGGCCAAACGTAAGATTAGATAGTTGCTGTTGCACTTCCACAATTTTTAGCTCCATCGCTGTAGGAGTTGGTAACATCTCCTGTTGTCCCAAAAGTGGTTGGTGTTGCCCATACGGAAGATTATAGTGTAAGCCATGCGCATTGGTGTTATAAGGGTCGTAAGATTGGTTGGGATTATACAGGTTGTACGATTGGTTCAGATTGGGTTGGAATTGGAGGTTTTGATTTGGCAGAGGTGGAGGTGGCGCTAGGTAAGAATGTTGGCTTTGTGATGGTAGAAGAAAAGAGTTGGGTGGAGGAAAGCTAAAGTGCGTTTGATTAGGTTGTGATGGCAGCACATAGCTTTGGGAAACTTGATGTTGGGAATGTTGAGAGTGGCTAGGCAATGTGTGAAAGAAATTAAGCGAGGATGAACGTTGTGGAGGAGGGGCATAGGTAGAAGTGATTTGCAACGGTTGGGGTTGATTGAGGATAAGAGTAGAAGAATGTTGTGGTTGGGGTTGATTGAGGATGGGAGTAGAAGAATGTTGTGGTTGGGGTTGCATGACTCTAATTGGTTGAGAGACATGAAGGTTTGATGATATTGGAGGTGGTATTTGTTGAGACCCTTGTTGCATGGCTACATAATTGTTTCCCGAATTGTAATTGGGTGGGAAACCTATCTGTGATGGGGTAACCAAGATTCCACTTGCGATTGGGGTGGACACTTGAGGAGGTGGTTGCATATTCGATCGAGCTAAGGTGGCTTGCTTAGCTAACTCTGCTTGACGTTGGAGAGTTTCTTGTTGGTTGTTATAGATCTCCATAGGAGTCAGAAGTGGTGATACGGCCCTCTCTCCTGTTGAGTTTTGAAAAAGGGGATTCCTATACTGCGAGCCTTGTGCAGGTAAGGGCGTAGTCACCGTGGACATGGTTTGCACCGCTTGTATGGCACTCAATGTGTTGTTTGTCTCCTTGAGAGAGGATAAATCAAAATCCTGAGGTAACTTGGCTCCT
Organism: Cunninghamia lanceolata; assembly: GCA_027924645.1. Lineage (NCBI taxonomy): Eukaryota > Viridiplantae > Streptophyta > Pinopsida > Cupressales > Cupressaceae > Cunninghamia > Cunninghamia lanceolata. Next base: position 2,479,777 of record BSBN01000022.1, read on the forward strand.
TGCTCTACAAGTAAGCGAAAGAAATGATCCTGGTCTCACTAAGGATTTTGTCAAAGGCGGCCACGACTCTAGGCTCTTGTATGAATTTGTCAAGATCTTGCTCATCTGCTTGAGAGGATTGACCTATTTCAAAGTGTCGCTCTTCTTGAGATGGGGCTAGATCTACAGTATAACCTTGTGGGACAAAATTCGGAGGCAAGCCGGTGGTGTATTGGGGTGTACTTACCAAAGGGACCCTACCCTCTTGAGGATTGCTTGATTGGTCAATGTGCGGCATGTTCGAAGAGCTGATTGGTTTTGCCGCGAGTGTACTAGGAGTAACCTTGGGAGTAATGTTGAGACGACCTGATTGTGGTGTGCGAGGAGGCGATTTGTGCTTCCTAGGGCCAACTTGCTTGGACTTCATAGTTTGCTGAAGCCTAGTGGTTACCATGGGATACACTAGGACAAAATGTAATGCTGGGATTCTATGAGGTGCTTTGAGAAATAGACAAACTCTAATGCACAAAGTACTGGACCAAAAATGCTATACTGTTTGACCAAAGGCACTGGACTGTGCAACCAAAAGCGTGCTACTGTGACACCAAAGGCAATGGACTGAGCTACTAGAAGCGAGTTACTGCTATGCCAAAGGTGAGCTACAGTTACCAAAAGTGAGCTCCTGTTATACCAAGGGTGCTGAAGTAGAGTTTTACCAGAGGCGAGTTACTGCTATGCCAAAGGTGATCTACTGTAATACCAAAGGTGAGCTGTTGTAATACTAGGGGCGCTGAAGTAGTGTCTGATGTTTCAAAAAGGCAAATTTTGATGGATTATTTCTGTTTCTGTTTGGATTTGTTGGCAAGAGAAAACACAGCAAACAATGTTGGCACACACAAGGGACTGACACAACAGATAGTGTATGTTCAAGGCTCCAAACAAGCCCAATGTTTCCACAGGTATAAGACAATTGCAATCAATAACAAGCACTTTTTATCCCTAGAGACAAGGTTTCATTGCAATAGATCAGCTCACAGCTTAATACTCTGTCGATAAAAATATCATTCCATAAAGGTGTCAGATATTTAGTATCTTTGCAAGAGACGATAGGTAGGGATATCTCACCCTCCCCTTGGAAAGCTCAAGTAGGTCACAAGAGCTTTATGTCCAAGGGAATACTATCTCTTCTTAAGGGAGCCAATGGTGAGTATCTTAAGGGCTTAAATCGATTCCCCTTGCACTGATGATTACCGCAATGTTCGGAGGTAGGTCGAGTAGTCTCTATCTAGAAATGGTTCTTAGTGACTTTGAGGGACCAACGCCTTACGAGCAATGCGATAAGCTACTAAAAGCTCTAACCAATCCTACTAAGAGTATCAAACACTTCGCTCAATGTGAAAATCATTTCCACAAAGAGCTAGTACACCTCTTTTCAGTTTGGCACCACAAGGTAAGGCTGACGTCGGTTAGGACTTGGCTTTCGCCTTATCCCTCTTATATAGCGGTTCAAAGGAAAACTCCGCTTAGGGTCGTCCCTTTTGGATGAAGTGCAATCCAAAAGCAGGCCCTTCTAAAGGAAGTACAGAAATGTAAGAGCAAGCACGTCAAACAAAGGTTCAATTGTCCCATTATAAGAAAAATAAGGTGCAACTAAATTAGGCACACACACGGTTGTAGTTGTCAATTGTCCCTTATGAAAATGAAGTGTTTGGCATTCATGTCCATTGTCCCTTAGAAAATTGAGGTGCTTGTGCATTCATGTCCATTGTCCCTTAAGAAAAAGCAGTATGTTCCTAAGACTTAGATTGCAAGGAAAATGATTTGTTCAATTATCTTTTTAAGCATGCAATGTGTTTCTAAGACTTAGTGAGATAAATCAGAAAGTTCTTCAATGCTCATCCTGCATGAACATGTTAAAAACACCTATTTGCTCTATGTGAGTAATAAGAAGCTGCAACAAGTTAGTTAGTTCCACCAAAAATTCACAAGTTAGCAAAAAACAAATCAACTTGACCAAAAGTGCTGCACTATCTTACCGGAGGCGACTTACTGTATTTCCAAAAGCACTGTAACATAGACCAGAAGCGATGGAGAATATTACCAGAAGCGCTAAACAATATCCAGAGGTGTTGTACTGTGCATCCAGAAGCGCGATACTGTTTATGCCAAAAGTGCTGCAATTTTTGCCAGAAGCGTTGAAGGATAATACCAAAAGCACTGAAAAAAGTCCAGAAGCACTGTATTGTGTATACAAAAGCGCGATACTATTTACTAACTGCGTTGCATGGTCTCAGATCAAAAAATATTAGCTTTTGTCAAAATAATCAAGTCAAAATGGGATTTCATGGTTGATCGACTGTTCTGAGTAATAATATCTGATAGATCTGAATCGTGAAATCCAGAAAACTCAGAAAATGTATCAACACAATAGATTAACACAAATACCGAAGATACCCCTAAATAAAATAGCTTAGGAAGTATCAAGAAGCAGGTTTGAAAGACAAATACAACAGCTTGTCAAACAAATCAAAAAGATAAGTAACGAGAAAACCCTGCAACAACACAAAATGAAGTCAAAACCTAATTTATCCAAAAGCGCTTAACGATGCTACTGGAAGCGCCATTTTGTGATACCGAAAGCACCGTTTTGTACTACCAGAAGCGCCGCAGTGCCCCCAAGGGCGCTGTAATGTGCCTCCAATAGCGCTTAATGATATTGCCAGAAGCGCTTTGCAATGTCGTTTGCACTGTACCGTACTGTGACTTAAAAAAATAATTTCTCAAAGAAAAAGAGGGATTAGTGGGTCCCACCGGGCGTGCCAGAATGTGTATGAGGAAAAATCAATTAAATCTAAACTAATAAAACCAAAAACCAATCACATAAAGCGAACCAATCTAAGTAAAAGCCATTATCATAAAATCAAAGACAAAATGAAAGCTCTTACCAAAACCTGTATTGTTCCCTTTTGGAGAAGTGTGGATTGCTCAATCAAGTTGCGAAACCATAGCTGCAACAAGCAAGTAGTGTGCTCAATGTGCTCAAAGATCTATGTCAAAAGATCGTAAGGTTGCTCAATTGACACGTTTTGTATACTCAAAGCTCTATTAAGTATGCCTGAGAATACAATCGAAGAGAGAGGCTCAATGAAGGAGATGAGGGGGGTTTATATAGATTTCAATAGAGATCGATCAATGGTCCAGATAATTCAAGAGAATCAATGGAGGAGAACAGTTGAGGAACGTGCAACGAATAAGAAGAAGACAAGTGTCACACAAAAGTTGTTTTATTTGAGAGGAGTTATCAAGAATAGAAGAATGAGTTAAAGCAATTAACATAATGTAATGATCAGTTAAGTGATTTAAAACAAGAAGAAGAGATTTGCATGAGAAAAGAAGATATTTTGCTTTATTAAATATAGAAAGCTTGAGTTATATTAGAGATAACTCAAATTTAAAAGAAAAAGCAACTTAAATAAATAATTGATTTATTTAAATTTAGAGAAGATATTATGGAAGAAACAATTAAATAATTAGAATTATTTAATTTAGAAGATTTGAAAGCAAATTAAATAAATAAATTTATTTAATTGTTGTGTATGATTTTAGAAGGATGATTTTGATTTAATTAAATAATGTAAATTATTTAATCGTAGATAAGAGGGAATTTGTTGAATTAATTAAATAATGGGATTTATTTAATTAATGTGGATTTGATTTTTGGAAAGAGGATAATGATTTAATTAAATAATTAAAATTATTTAATTGTGGAAGAATAATAGAGGAATTTAATTTAATTAATTAAATAAAGAGAATTTATTTGATTAATGTCGCAATTTTGTGATTTAGAAGAATTTGGTGAAATTAATTAAATAATTAGATTATTTAATTAACGTTGAAATGCAGGTGATTAGACAGATTATGAAATGCAAGTGATTCGATGACACGGTCATTTTAGGGTGTCTACAGAATCATCAGCATTATCTAGGGAAAGAATCAAAGCATCATCTTCAGATTTATTGCTTACCACATTTGCCTCCTTATTGCCTTCTTGTTTGTCTCCTTTTTTATTTTTCTGAGACCAGCAATCTTTCTTTAGATGACCTGGTTTCCCACAGTACCAACAATCCTTCTGTCCTCTGGTTTGGGATCTTTTGTCCCTTGATTTTCCTTGTGACTTCCCATGACTTCTAGAACCTTTTCCTCTCTCCTTTGATCTGCCCCTACTTTCTGCATTCAAAACACTGCCTGATGTGGATCCACCTGAGCTTTTCTTACGCATTTCCTCACTTAGAATAACACCAATAACATCATCAAATTTCAGGGTATTTGAACCAGAAACAGAGTTACTAACCGCCATTACCAAACTATCCTAGCTTTCAGGCAATGAACATAATATCAAGAGAGCTCTAACTTCTTCATCAAATTTTACATTCAAAGAAGTCAATTGACTAACAATCGTATTAAATTCATTTAAATGACCTGTCACAGATCCACCTTCAACCATTTTTAAATTAAACAAACACTTCATGAGAAATACCTTATTTGAGACTGAGGGTTTTTCATACAATTTAGCCAAAGCTTTCATCAGACCATCTGTTGTCTTCGCTTCCATTCTATTGAATGCCACCGATGGTGCCAGGCACAACCGAATGGTTCCCAGTGCCTTTCTGTCAAGAAGATTCCAATCCTCATTAGACATTGTTGCCAGTTTCTTGGCTACTCCTTCCAACGACATCCATAAATCCTTTTGATAGAGGTAATCCTCCATCTGCATCTTCCATAACTGATAGTTCTGCCCATTAAATTTATCGACCTTCAATTTACCCTCATCTGCCATTGCTCCCACTCAACCGTGAGACTTTCTTGCAAATGATAATCGAACACAACCCGCTCCGATACCACTTGAGGATACATGGCTAGTGTACAATACTTTTCTGATCAGTTGCCACCTACCAACAATCTCCCACTTGGAGACTGATCAGGCTCTGATACCACTTGTTAGGGTTAGCCGACAGAAGATATCAATTAAATGCAAATAAAGATTAAACAGAGGAATGGAAATACACAGAAATAATAACAATGAGAGACAAGTTTTAATGTGGTTCACCCAAACTCGGGCTACATCCACCAAACAGAGAGTCCAATATTATTATCTAGTAAATCAAACCAATTACAACCAACAATCCCTGTAACTCAATACTGCTGCAAATGCTACAATACCATATGAAAACCCTAACCCTTAGCCGCTTTTTATCAAGCCTTTTTGTTGGTTACAAAAATAGGTTTTTCATACGTCGGTCACAAAAAATAGGATTTTTTATGTCGGCCCTAAAATTTTTTTTCTCGAGGGCTGCCGCCCCCGAACCCCTGCTCGGGGCCCGATCCGACCCCGAACCCTGGTGAGGATACATGGCTAGTGTATAGTACTTTCCTGATTAGTCGTCACCTACCAACACTTTTCATTTGTAAGGCAAAAATTTGCCTCAGTTTAATTTCCCCAAGTTTCCCTTGAATATGGACTTGGTTTCATAGATCATCCAAACAATCTACTATCTTGGCATAATAGTCTACTTTGTCTTGATGTCTCCATAGCTAATTTATTCCTAGGATAACATCATATGAGCCAAGTGGGGCTACATATAGATTTACTTTAGTGGAAAAGTTTAGAAGTTTAACCTAAGCTTCAAATAGGCATTACTCTACCTGAGCCTTGGTGTGATTTGCATACTCTATAGACCGAGTATTTGCCATGAATCCTACTTTTCTAGGTATCTTATTTACAATTTTTGGAGAAATGAAACATTCCGTGGCACCTGTATCAATTAAAACTAAAATTGGAACTCCAAATAAAATACCTGTTGTCTCCACTGGAGTTATTTGATACTCAACTTGAAAGTTGTCCAAGGCTACATGGATACGTTGTTGGAACGCCACTTGCTAGGAAGGTAGAGGATTCTCTCTTGGTTGCACTCCCTGTGATTTGTTGGGACACTGATTGGCGTAATGATTATAGACATCTAAAAATGTCTTCATCGTCAAATTGAATCTCGACATCACTAAACATACCAATTTCCTTTCTAATCAATTAATTAAATTTTTATTTAATTAATTATCCCTTCACCACCTAATTTCTCACCATTTTATCCCCTACAATTTAATTAATTCAATAGTCCAACCTTACCTAATTAATTTATTTGGTTAATCCCCCCTTTTCACTAAATCCCATTAATTAGTTAAATCATGTTTATCTAATTAATTTAGCCTATTAATCAACCTATCCCTACCCTAGTTAATTAAATATCTATTATTTAATTACCTAGCCTAAACTACATGACCCTAGACCTAGGATTATTAAATAAATCCTTATTTAATTAATCTTAACCCCTCACTAAGCCATTTCCTAATTTATTATAGCCATATTAATTAGGCTAATAACCTTGATTAAAATGGTCAAACCCCAATTAAAACCCTTCCCCACATCCTCCAAATAAAAAAATGAAATATATCCCATATAAATCAATTTTTTATACACATGTGTCTAACATCACATTTAATACCTCTTACACCCACTTACACATGTCATAAATCATTAATATCCACTCTTCCCCAAATGAATTTTTAATTCATTTTACTCTTCCCCATGAGAATTTTTAATTCACAAATAATCCATCTCACCCAACCTCATTTAATTCACCCCTTTCCCAAGATGAATTTAAAATTTATCTTTATTCATAGCACTCCATTTTTCAAGATGAAATCTAGGCCCTCCACATCATCTTCATTCTCCACCATTGATCTCAAATCAACCTCAACCAATGGATCAAAATCCCTCCAAAATGCCTATAAATACAACATCCTCCAAGCCATTTTATCATCCAATTTATAAGTAGTGTTATTATGCTAAAATATCCATTGAGTTAGTGAGTTGCATACTTGAGAGTATTTCACATATATTCTATCATCTTGGGTATAGCTAGGAGCTCTTGGGTGCAAGCTTCTCCACCTTATCTTGGATTTGTGAGTTATTTTGAAGGTATAACACTTGTTTATGCATTTGTTTTATGTTTTCTACTTTTATTTTGATTTCACTAATCACATTGGCATGCCCGATACCACACCAATCACCCAACATTGTATACAAGATCTCATAGATGAAAACAAAGTCAAACTTGAGGAGGTACCACACCAATCACCCAATGCTAATCTTGGAGCTTACAAGGATCCCTTGCTTGATCACAACAAAGTAAAGGCCTCATCCTTAAATCAAGCTTACAACATCACCCCCCTCCTGCCTCTTAAGACTCCATCGTAGGTTGGATATAGGAGTCATCTAACCGTGTTAATGCCGTCAGCCTTCGAGCCAAAGCACCTGATTGTGCTATAACCACCCACCATGGCCATGTATCCATTCATATGGCTCCTACTATGGATCCACCCTCCATATCCACATCGAGCCCCCAAATTAACCATGCATCAAACCATTTCAATCATAAGTATAACCTCCTAGATCATCTAGGAAAAATGCCTACACAAATATCCATTCTTGAGCTCCTTCGCACATCACCCCTCGACAAGGAGATTCTTGACAAAGCCCTGACCGAGACCCAAATCCCCACCAACTTGAATGTTGAACAATTCCAAGCCATGGTGAGCCACATCACCTCACCGCACCATCTAACCTGTTGGTTGTTTCCCAGATTGGATGCTTTCTCCCAGTTATCCCTACAAAGTAGCCATCAATGATCAATAGGATCTCTGGGCCAGGGGCCAACAGTACAAGAGATAGACTCTATAAATATCTCCTCTTCTTCTTTAGGTTCGATAAAACCTAGGGGGTATTCCCTATTCAACATCCATAAGGTATGCTTGTGAACTGGGGGATGCTGACACAAAGCAGATGAATCCTCCTTTATGTAGACCAAAACTGTCAAATAAGTGTAAAGGGGCTAGCTTTGGGCCTATGTTCAGTTGTGAGATAGAGGATTTTGATCCTAAAACTACTTCTAAGGTCCTAAAGGTTTGGTTTTGAAGTTTTAAGTTTAATTTTATATTTGGATGCAAAGCTAGGACCTGGGGTGTAACCTCAATACAAGGCTAGATTGGTGCTTATCCAGGGCTTGGAGTCAATAGACATACACATGTGAATGATTAGCACAAACATATTCCAAAGACTAGATTTCAAGGGGATTTGTTTAGCACCTGCCTTACAGATACTTCCCAAGGCTGAGTATTCAGTTATCTCTACTTACAAACACCCTTACTACATTACATTCCTCCCAACACTTGATCTGAAAAATTTAATCTACTCCTTGAGCAGAAGTAAGAAATCAAGCATTCAATACAGTAAACCCATACTCTAGAACCATAACACCCCTTAGATGATTAGATTCAGAAGAAGAACACACTCAATTTGGAGACAGATAATAGAACACATGCAATATAGCATTACTTATTTAAATCAACATGAAATTAGTAAATTTATGCATGAGACATACAACATGAGACTCATAAAATCACAAGACATCCAGAACAGGGCCACTAATGAAGTAGTATCTTATTATAGCACCAGAATTTGTCCATCTTTCAACAACGACAAATGAGTAACACCATCTGCTATATACAACAAGGAAGGTGTAATCAACATTAATCACATGGCAATTCAAAATTCACCAGATACAATACATCATGAGAAAGTGGCGCTCAAACATTGAATGTAGCAGGTAGAGGAGGAGACAGGGAGGTTGAACTCGAGCCCTGCACCACCCCCTAGGGATTCACATCTTCAATCGGGTGGTTGATCCATACATGCCTTCGCCCATACCCTATAACATCCACCATTAATGGTATACCAACCCACGGCCTTGGGAATGTAGTGAACTGTGCATTTTGCAACTTTTCCTGCCAAGAAATATGACCCTGATTATTCAAATTATGTGAGAACAAATTATCCCACATTCACCCCGCAGCGACCTCCTCGACACTTTATAAGCTAGGCTGTGAGCATATATGATGTTGCTGATTTTTCTCCTGACGACACTAGCATATACCTCATCATCATCCTCCTGCATGATACCCTGATATGAAATATCACCCCAATATTTTATATCACCCTGATGACCGCATCACCTGATATAAAAATATCACCCCTGGGAAATATCACCCTGATGTGAAGAAACACCCTGATATTCAATATCATCCTGATGACTAGCCTCATCGGCGCATTCTGATGCATCAGAGAAAAACCTCTTGCATATTCAAACCATACACCTCATCGATGAACCATCCTGTACATATTCATGTCATCATCACATTCATATCCTCATCAGCGATCGGGGGGTTCCTCATAATACCTACTGATAATAGCTATCATACTGAAGATCACAAGATGCACCCCACCGATCCAGATGATGTCACCATCATATTGACAACATAGGGTGATATTCTGCGGCAAGGGTGATATTCGTAAGATCACTTGATAATTGAAATATCACCCCCCCGCAAAATATGATGGTGTTGGACAAGTAGATATCGACCATCATGTAAAAATGACGTCTGCAACATCAGGGTGATAAAATAGCATCGGGGTGATCTTGACTAAGATCACCCGATATTAGAATATGACCCCCCCTTCAGAATATTGGGTCATATTGAAACCTTGCAACAGCATCGGGGTGATCATAACTAAGATGACTGATGTTAGAAACATGATGACCCTGCATAAATATTAGGCTGATATTTGAAAATATGATGACCCCCCCCAAGAATATCAGGGCAAGCTAAAACATGCTGAGGGAGCCCAAAGACTTATAATTTTTTAGATTTTTTGGGAGGGTGCCTGCAGATTTAGAAGCTTGAAACCTGACTGTTCATGCAGGCACCAACATTGGCTCTGATTGGGGACGTGCAGGCACAAGGCTGTAGAGAGAACTAGATCATCTCCAAGCAGACCAGGCAAAACACAAAAAAGGCAAAACACTGACTATTCAGGGCATTTACAGACAATTTACATAATTTACAAATGTGCACAGAAGATGATACTTATGAAAAATAAGCTTTGAGGAATTGACCGTGCACAGGTAATTCCAACCTCTCAGCATCTAGGGCCTGGAGAAAGTAGGAGTCCTCTCCATGAATATTTCTGATCAGGTACGAGCCCATCCATAAGGGCTCAAGTTTGCCATGCTTGCCCTTATCTTGACTCCTTGCATTCCAAATAAGGACTAAATCATCTACCTAAAATTTCCTCTCTGTAGTCCTTTTATCAAATAGATATTTTACACTTTGTTGTTTCTTGATGTTCGTCTTGTGTGCCTCCCTTCTGATTTCATCTAGTGCAACCAGCTGATTTATTCTTTTAGTCATTGAGTCTTCAATCTCTTCATCATTTTCCTGTATGAACCTATAAATTGGCAAGAAATTATTTATAGGCATCCTGGCTGCTGTGCCATATACTAGCTCAAAAGGTGACCTCCCAATTGATTTCTTCACTGTTATCTAGTCAGCCCATAGTGCCATCTTCAACTTTGAATCCTAGGCTCTTTTATTCTTATCTACCATCCTTTTGATGATTTTAATGAGGCTTTTTTTTCTTGACTCTGCTTGACCATTTCCCTGTGGATGATATGGTGATACATATGACAAATTAATCCCATATTTGTTGCAAAAATCAACAAATTCACCAGATCTGAAGCACATGGCATTATTTGTGACCACTTTGAATGGTACTCCAAACCTGATAATAATGTTTTCCAGAATAAAATCTATCACCACCCTGCTTGTAGCTTTTTTAGTTGGAATGGCTTCAATCCATTTGGTGAAATAGTCAGTAGCAACCAAAATCCAACTATGTCCACCTGATTTTTCTGAGATCTCCCCTATAAAATCAATTCCCCACTGCTAAAATGGAGCCTCCATAGTTACAGTTCTAAGGGGCAATGCATCTTCATACTTTAACCTTCCTGAGAACCTTTAGTAAGGATCACATCTCCTCACCAACTTGTGTGCATCTGAGAAAAGAGTTGGCCACCAATAGCCCGCTCTAAGAATCTTGTGAGCTATTGTTTGGGAAGTATAGTGTCCACCACACACTCCTTTGTGCATGTCATTTAAAACATTCTTAGCTTCATTTTCATCTATACACTTGAGTAGTACACCATCAAGATTTTTCCAATACAGCTCTCCTTGAACAATAATGTATTTAATAGCATGTAGCTTCAAGGTCCTCTTTTGATTATCACTAAGATGGGAAGGACAATTCAAATTCTGCAAATAATGCACTATGTCCTTAGACCATTCAGATTTTGACATATTTATAACTTCATTATGCACTACATTCACTTGGCATGCTTCCAAATTGGACTGTGTCATTATTTTAGCCAAACCTTGTCCTCTTACCATTTTTGTGATCTGTATTTCAATGTTGAACTCTGGTAATTTATTTATCCATCTGCATCTTCTTCCAGTTACCTCCTGCTAAGTAAAGATATCTTTGACTGCCGCATGAGGCACATATGCAACTATCTGAGATCCTACTAGATATGGCCTAAAGCTTTTGACTACTTTAACCAATGCATATGCCTGCTTCTCCATGATGTCATATTTTAACTCAGCTACCTGTAATGACATGCTAAAGAAGGCAATAGGTTGTTCAAAACCCTCTTCATTTTTCTGTAATAAACATGCTGCAACAGTATGGAAAGAAGCAAATGAAAACAACTGAAATGGTTTAGAAAAATTAGGAGATTTTAACATAGGAGCCATCTTTATAGCCTCTTTGATGTTCTGAAATGATTTAATTGCTTCACCTTCCCAATTGATAGTTGCACCCTTCTTCAACATCTTAGAAACATCTTTTGTGATTTTTGTAAAGTTGGGGATGAATCTTCTAACAAAATTAATTTGTCCAAAGAAGAACTGAATAGCTTTCACTATTTTGGGAACTTGAATCCTGTCAATTGTAGCAACCCTTTCAGGATCAATCCTTACTCCATCCTTGGAAATAATGTGTCCCAAAAGCTTTCCTTCCACTACCCCAAAAGCACATTTCTTTGGGTTGAGTGAAATGCCATATTCTAGTGCTCTAATAAAGATCTTCTCTAAGTGCATGCAATGTTGCTCCTTCGTTTTGGAATAGGTAGTCAAATCATCCTGATATACAACCAATATTGAATTAATTAATCCTGCAAAATCAACATCCATGGCCCTCTGAAATGTAGCACCTACATTTGTCAATCCAAATGGCATTCTCACATATACATATGTCCCCCATGGAGTGGTCAAGACAATTTTATATTGTTCAGATTCTTTTACCTTCACCTGATTGTATCCTGAAAATCCATCCATCATGGATAGAAGCTCACATCCAGTTACCTTTTGCAGCATAGCCTCCATGTTGGGCAGTGGATAATTATCCTTCAAGGAAGATACATTTAGATTTCTAAAGTCAACACAGAGTCTTATATCACCATTCTTTTTTCTGACTGGGACAAGATTAGACACCCAAGTTGAATGTCTGATAGGCACAATTATTCTAGCCTCCCTAAGCTTCTTGAGTTCTTCCTGCATTTTTGGAGCTAGAGTAGGATTAATAGGCCTTTATTTTTGCTTGAATGGCTTATCTCTAGGCTTCAATGGGATCTCATGCTGGAATAGGTCTTCTCTATAAGCTTTCAAGTCCTCATAAGACCAGTGAAAGACATGCCTATATTTTCTCAACAATGCAATCAACATGTTCCTGATGTGTGGTTTGAGTTGTTTGCTAATATATACCTTTTTGGGGGCATGAGATGTCCCCAAGTTTATCTCCTCCAAGTCATCCTTGTTTGTAGGAGATGCCTTCTTAACAAACTGATCTCTATTGTCAAAAGCTCTTTCTAAAGCAACTAACCCTCTGGGGATTTTGTTTGTCTTTAGCTAAATTACTTCCTTCCCCAAAAGAGTCTCCTTTCCATCTACAACCTCTACAAAATTCTAAAATCAATCTCTTGGTTTTCATATTCATCTATGCAGTGTAGGAATCTCAACAAATCTTTGTCATCATCAAATACTTGCCAACTGCATATATTTTCTGGTACTGCAGGTTTGAATTTAACCTCAACATTTGTAACATCAGACAGAGTGATATCATCTGGCCTTATGGCCACATTAGCTAAAAAATCTGCCATGACATTCTTTGATCTTTCAATCCAGTTTATTGAAAATGCATCAAACAATTCAATTGTATCCTAGACAGCATGTTTATATTGTTTTAACCTTTTATTTTTTGAAGCACACTTATCTCCAACCTGGGAAACAATTAACTCTGAGTCTCCAAACACTCTCAACATCTTAATCCCATGCTTCAGAGCCACATTCAATCCAAGTAACAAAGCTTCATATTCTGTAATATTATTTGTGCAGACAAACTTCAACAAGAAAGAGAATTTTAGAAGCTTACCAGCTGGAGATAAAAACACAACTCCAGCACCAGAGCCTTCCTTTGCACAAGCTCCATCAAAATACATGGTCCATAGATCCTGTTGGTCAAGCTCTTGAATGCAAATGTCTCTCCCCTTACCCCCTTGATCATCTGAGACAACCCTGAAATTATCACAGTTAGTATTCACAAAACATATATGCTCCTCTGACTCTTGATCCTCAACTGTTTCTGATGACCTTTCTTCTCTAATCAATTTGACATCCTTGCCATTCATAGGGATCATGGCATATGACAGAGCCAACTGCATACTTCCACCAATCAATGCTGCCCATCTTCTTGATAACAACATACCATATTGTGGCTTTATATCAACCACTTTTATGTTCATTCTATATGTTTTTTTATAGATAGGCTGCTATCCTAAAATCCACATCCTTCATAATTCCAATAACTGGTACTTCCCTGGCATCCATTGCATAGCATTTTCCACATGCCTTGTCTATTTTTTATCCAGCTTGTTGCATGATAGCCAAAGGCATGATATTTGTTGATGCTCTAGAATCAAGCATAAAATTCTTGATTGTTTTCCCATTAATAACAAGGGAGACATAAAATGGCTCAACCTGTGATGGGAATTTTGTCATGGTCACCCCTAGATAAACCGCAGGAACTTCATCCTCATCAGTACACATAGCTTGTTTCTTACCCTGAGTCTCAATATTCTGATTAGCTTGACAAGGTACTCCTGAAATCAGGGACAATGTTTTATTTTTGAACTCCTCAACTTTCATCAGCTCCATTAATGGAACAGAGACATTTACCTGGGATAAGACCTGAGTTATGTCAAATAGAGCATAATTTTGTATAACAGTTGTAGCCTGATCTATAGTTTTATTTTTATCTTGGTATGATCCAACTTTAATTTTTGTGGCTCTCTGACTGTTATCTTTGATCTGAAAATTTTTGTTTTGATCCTCAACCTGGGGAACTCTATTTTTTGATCCTTGAGAATCATGACCTATTTTTTGCTTAAAATTTTTCTTATTATTGCTCCATGGTTTCTTTTGTGGTTCAGTCCCTTTATGACTGTGCACTGTGCACTGGTTAGTTCACAAAAGTATCTTCTGGTTGATGTGGATTACCAACCTGAGCCCTACCTCTAAGGTTATAGTTACTTTTGACCTAAACCACTATTGCAGCTGTGAGAACTCTAATCTCCTCATCAGAAGGTCTCCTTAGGTTATTCAGAAAAATGTGTGAGTCTTGGGCATACGCGTAACTCTCTTCATCTTCCTCATCACTGGAGATTTGCTGGTAGACTTGAGTCACATGACTTGTGCCTTCATCTGCATCATAAGAAGAATACTCCCTGATTGTGGACAACATATTTACATTATCATTCTCCACACAATGTGGCTCATTGCACTCAACACAGGTAACAACATTATTATACAGAGACTGAGCAATCATACATTGAGATTGGGAATGAGGCATTTGATATATTATGCACCATGGAGCATCATCAACAATATTAACAGCTTTCTTCAAAGGATCAGGAGTCTCCTTGACACTTTGATTCCTTGGATTTGTGTTGTTGTTTGGGAGAATGGGTCTACCATTATGCCAATTAGTGTTATATGGCATATCATGCAATGATGGTCTTCTTTCTTGCCTCTAGTAAACTTGCCTATCAGGACCTACCCCCTTTTCATTTTTAGCCATTCTATAGCTCAGGTCCTTGACAATAGTTGGCAATTTATCTAATTTATCCTCAAAAGTAGATGCATTACCTTGAGTACTTTGAGGCTTATTTGGATTTTGCAAAATTTTTCACATCATCTCTTTTGTTTGTCTTGCCTGATGCTTTCCTATTATTCTCAATATTTGTAGCAATCCTAAAAGCATCCCTGAGAGTAGCAAGACCCTTATCTCTTAACCCATATACTATTTTGGCATCAAAATCATTTATATATAATACTATGCACATTAGCTCATTAGGCCTCATGTGATGTGGCAATTTGTTCAACACCCTAGTGAACCTAGTATTGAAATCTACAACCTACTCATTTGACCCCTTAGTAATACTAGTGAATTCATTTACAAAAAAGTTTGGGTCAGTCTTATCACCATATTGCTCTTTGAAAATTCTTCTGAAATTATCCCATGATGAAATACTTTAGTTAGGAAGACCTTTATACCACTCCCTAGCTTCATCAGCCAAGGATTGCATAAATAATTTCATGAAAACATCTTCATGTTCAACCTCAAAGTTATCCATGACATTCTAAAAAGATTTCAAGTGGTCTTCACCTGATACAACATTATTTCCTAAATTTTTTGGCACCTGTGGCCTCACATGTTTGTCAATGGGATTAGGGTAACAAGGAATGCCATAAAAAACAAGCTGCCTGAATCTGTCTAATTGCATAGGTCATCTACCAAACTGGTTGATATTTGCATTTCTATTAACATCTTGATTTCTCACATTATTTAGTGGTACCCTAGCATTGTTTACATCCTGTCTTTGATCATCTTGTTGATGATGGGCTTCATCTCTGTGCTGGTTTCTCAACATATTTGTATTATCAAGGGTGGGGACTACATCTTGTTGAGTGGTTCTCAGAGCTTGCACTTTCTGTCTCATGTCATCTCTAATCTTCACAGCCTGCAAATACTCAAATTCAGCCCTCAGGCTCTTGATCTCTTCAGCTAATTCTTCATCTCTTGGCATAGAAGAGGATGGTCTCATTCCATTTTGGTCATCATCACCGTCATCTCTTGGAGATTCAGCCTCTTCAAATCTGTCACTGGGATCCAAGAAAGGGCATTCTTGAAACACCTCTGATCTCATTCTCGATCAACCACCATGTTGTCTCTCATATGCATCTTGAATCTCAGCCTCTGCATTTGAAAAATAGGATGACTGCTACCCTGAAGACCTAGGATGATCTTGGATACTATCATTTTTTTGGGAGAACCTTCATGACTGGCTGGGATAGTCCCTTTTTTCCTATACATCATCTTTCTGGGTAACTCTTCAAATAGAGGATTACGCAGGGATCTTCTCCCTTGCATATAAATTTTTACTTTACCAGTTGGGAGATTATTCAGAGTCACCACCTATAACTAGGAAATATTTTCTTTTAAAACTAGAGATTCTGGGTTCATACACAAAGTGTTCCCCAGCAGAGTCACCAAATCTATTGGTGACTCGGATGGGCAAAAATTCACCAGAGACTACAGGATAACACTTTCAAATCACTCCCCAGCGAAGTCACCAAATCTGTTGGTTGTTTCCCAGACTGGATGCTTGCTCCCAGTTATCCCTACAAAGTAGCCATAAATGATCAATAGGATCTCTGGGCCAGGGGCCAATAGTACAGGAGATAGACTCTATAAATATCTCCTCTTCTTCTTCAGGCTCTGCAAAACCTAGGGGGGTATTCCCTATTCAACATCCATAAGGTGTGCTTGTGAACTGGGGGATGTTGACACAAAGCAGATAAATCCTCCTTTATGTAGACCAAAACTATCAAATAAGTGCAAAGGGGCTAGCTTTGGGCCTATGTTCATTTGTGAGACAGAGGATTTTGATCCTAAAACTACTTCTAAGGTCCTAAAGGTTTGGTTTTGAAGTTTTAAGTTTGATTTTATATTTGGATACAAAGCTAGGACCTAGGGTGTAACCTCAATACAAGGCTAGATTGGTGCTTATCCAGGGCTTGGAGTCAATAGACATACACATGTGAATGATCAACACAAACATATTCCAAAGACTAGATTTCAAGGGGATTTGTTTAGCACCTTCCTTACAGATACTTCCCAAGGTTGAGTATTTAGTTATCTTTGCTTACAAACATCCTTACTGCAGTACATTTCTCCCAACACTTGATCTGAAACGTTTAATCTACTCCTTGAGCAGAAGTAAGAAATCAAGCATTCAATGCAGTAAACCCATACTCTAGAACCATAAACACCCCTTAGATGCTTAGATTTAGAAGAAGAACACACTCAATTTGGAGACAGATAACATAACACATGCAATATAACATTACTTATTTAAATCAACATGAAATCAGTAAATTTATGCATGAGACATACAACATGAGACTCATAAACTCACAAGACATCCAGAACAGGGCCACCAATGAAGTTGTATCTTATTACAACATTAGAATTTGTCCAGCTTTCAACAACAACAAATGAGTAACACCATCTGCTATATATAGCAAGGAAGGTGTACTCAACATTAATCACATGGCAATTCAAAATTTTCCAGATACAGTACATCATGAGAAAATGGCACTCAAACATTGAATGCAACAGGTAGAGGAGGAGACATGGAGGTTGAACTCTAGCCTTGTGCCACCCCTTGGAGATTCACATCTTTAATCAGGTGGTTGCTCCATGTATGCCTTCGCCCATATCCTGTAACATCTACCATTAATGGCATACCAACCTGCGGCCTTGGGAATGTAGTGAACTATGTGTTTTGTAACTTTTCCCACCAAGAAATATGACCCTGATTATTCAAATTATGTGAGAACAAATTATCCCACATTCACCCCGTAGTGACCTCCTCGACACTTTAGAAGCTAGGCCGTGAGCATATATGATGTCGGTGATTTTTCTCCCAATGACGCCATCATATACCTCATCATCATCCTCCTGCATGATACCCTGATATGAAATATCACCTCGATATTTCATATCGCCCTGATGACTGCATCACCTAATATAAAAATATCACCCCCCGGGAAATATCACCCTGATGTGAAGAAACACCCTGATATTCAATATCATCCTGATGACCAGCCTCATCAGCACATTTTGATGCATCAGAGAAAATCCTCTTGCATATTCGAACCATACACCTCACCGATGAACCATCCTATACATATTCATGTCATCATCACATTCATATCCTCATCAGCGATCGAGAGGATCCTCATAATACCTGCTGATAATAGCAATCATGTCGAAGATCACATGATGCACCCCACCTATCCAAATGACATCACCATCATATTGACAACATAGGGTGATATTTTGCGGCAAGGGTGATATTCGTAAGATCACCTGATAATTGAAATATCACCCCCCTCGAAAAATATGATGGTGTTGGATAGGTAGATATCGACCCTCTTATAAAAATGACGTCCACAACATCAGGGTGATAAAACAACGTTGGGGTGATCTTGACTAAGATCACTTGATATTAGAATATGACCCCCCCCTTTGGAATATCGGGTCATATTGAAACCTTGCAGCAGCATCGGGGTGATCATAACTAAGATGACTAATGTTAGAAACATGATGACCCCACAGAAATATCAGGTCGATATTTGAAAATATGATGATCCCCCCCAAGAATATTAGGTCAGGCTAAAACATGCTGAGGGAACCCAAAGACTTAGAATTTTTTAGATTTTTTGGGAGGGTGCCTGCAGATTTAGAAGCTTGAAACCCGACTATTCATGCAGGCACCAACATAACCTTCTCCAAAAAAGAACTTCCTGCATCCGATGGTTCCCACAATGATGCCTTGCATATTCCACATCCATAAGCACACAATAAAAAGAGTCTTAATAGATGGTGGCTCCGGCCTAAATCTGTGTACTCTCAAATTATTAAAACACTTGGGATACTCTGATGTGGTTGTGGATACCATCGAATGTATAACCATCAAAGGATATGATGACACTGAAAGGTTATCCGAAGGCACTATCAAATTACCTATTCAAGTAGGGCAAAAGATCTTGGAAACAACATGCCAAGTTCTTGATCTTGACCTACCCTACAACATTCTCCTTGGCCACCCATGGATACACGCCATGCAAGCTATCCCATCCACTTTCCATCAATGTCTAAAGTTCCCACATAATGGGGTAGAAGTCACTATTTATACCGATCCCTACCCTTTCGAATATTGTAGTTTCTTGGAAGGGCATGATCTCACTTTCTACCCCTACAATCATGCTACCCAAAAGGTCACCACCCAAACCAAATCTACACCATTTGCATCATACATTGATCCCTCCAATATGACTACCACATCATAAACGATCCCACCACCTGAGGTCAAGATCAAACTAAGTGACATGGGATGTGGGGAATATGACCTGAATGATACTTTTTGTGTAGGAACTTTACCCAATCCTAAAACATTCGGTGCCCTAAAGGAAGAAAATGTCTCTACAGTTGTCATCAAGTGTAAATCCTCACCTGTCTTTGAGAGAAAGCATCTCCTTGATCAGGATGTGCTCGAAGATATATCCTCTTGGTTGTACAAAGAAGAAGAAGAAGCAAAACATGAAGCCCCTACTATCCCAGTGGAAATCTACAGCAAAGGTCATGAGATCATCAAGAACATGGGCTACAAAGGATAGGGCAATATTGGCCTGCATGAACAAGGTATGGTAGAGCTAATTCAAGTAACAAGAAACCCCCGCTCTCAAGGGTTAGGGTATGGACAACTAGAACACATTCTCACTAGCAGCGAGTGTATCTTGAGAGAGGTTACTAAGGTTTCCCCTACTGTTGATAACATCAATGGAATAGACCATCAAGATTCCTTTAGTGACTTCATCAACTTCTTCAAAAATTCTATTTATACCATATACACCATGACCACATCACCCTTCAATTCCTGAGACTTACCCCTTGTATATCCACAACTCATTGACTGGGACCAACAAGGACCTCCTGCCCTTGATGTTGTAGAAAATGATGAGGCTATAAAAGAAATGATGGGAGTTAGAGATCACTTTCCCCTCGGTGACCATAGAGCCGAGTATATAATGGAGCTTGACACGTCTGCCTATTTTGGGGAAGCTACTCATGCTTTTAGTTGCAAAAACATAAGAACAAAAACAACGCCCCTAGTGAAAATCACTCTGTGGCACTTTCAGGTGAGGAAAAAATCAAAATAAAGGACGTATCTCCTAGTGAAAACCTCCATGAGGCACTAGGGGATGGAAGCACAAGACTCCCCAAAATAGAGAAGGTATATCCTGATAAATCACCAATCCTTGTAGAGCTGTCACAAGAAATGAACCTCGAGATAGAGGAGGAGCCAAAATTCACTTTCAGAGTTGAATCTCTCACTACAACAGAACATGAGAATTTCTTAGCTTTCTTTAAACAAAGAAGCCGTAACTTCACATGGACCTATGCTGACATGCCAGGGCTTGACCTTGCCTTGGTCGTTCATCATCTCGCAGTGCGGCCTAATGCAAAACCTGCCAAATAGAAGCTAGGAAAGATGAATCCTCAAATCACACTCTTCGTTAAAGCAGAGCTAAAGAAACTCCTTGATGTGGGGTTCATTCAGCCAATAGACTACCCCAAGTGGGTGTCTAACATAGCACCTGTTGCAAAACCAGATAGACGCATCAGATGCGGCACAGACTTCAGAGATCTCAACAAGGCATACCCTAAGGATGACTTTCCTTTGCCAAACATTGGCATCATAGTAGACCTCACTCTAGGGCATGAAATGTTATCCCTAATGGATGGCTTTTCAGGGTACAATCAGATTAGAATCATGGAAGAAGATCAACACAAGACATCCTTCATTTGCCCATGGGGGCTTTATTGCTGGGTCATGATGCCTTTTGGCTTGAAGAACGCAGGAGCAACCTATCAGCGCACCATAACAGCTATCTTCCATGACCTCTTCCATCACATCATGGAGGATTATGTGGATGACTTACTAGGAAAATCCAAGACAAGAGAGGAGAACCTGGATGTGTTGGCTAAGATCTTTGACAGATTAGAGCAGTATAATGTTCGACTAAACAACAAGAAATGTGTCTTTGGGGTCACTTCTGGAAAGTTGTTGGGATACATAGTCTCAAGAAGAGGAATTGAAGTAGATCTCGTTAAGGTAAAAGTTGTATACACCTAAAAATGACATGACTCTACTTAAATAAATATTTTAAATATTTATTTCATCTTCATGTTCCTCTATCAATAAATAAATAAATAAATTTATTTATTTAATTCATCTCCTTTCATTTAGTTAAATAAATTACATTTATTTAATTAATTAAATTCATCTACACCAACTTCATTCTTCTAAAATAATCAAATAATTTTAATTATTTAATTAAAATCTTTTATTCTTCCAAATTTAATTAAAATGCAATTTTATTTAAATTAAATCTTAAATCTCCAAAAATAAAATATAATTAAATATTTTATTTATTCCTCCAAATTATCTACAAATCATTAAATAAATCTATTTATTTAATTATGCTTTCTTATCTTCTAAAAATCTTCAATATCTTCTAAAAATAAATTCCTCTTGTCATACAAAAGAAAAAGCTGAGTTAAAGCAACTTTGCTCTTAAATTAGAAAAATATATTCTAATTTAAGAAAAACAAAACTCATCCTCATCAAGAAAGTAGTTAACTCAACAAAGCTTCTTTTTGAATGACACATGTCCTTCTATTCACGCATGTTCTCTTGAACATTCTCCGCCGTTGATCTTCTTATTTCTTCTCAACCGTTGATCTTTTCTCACACAACTCTATAAATACAACCCTTTTCTTCTATCTTTCATATCCATCATTCGAGTAAACTTATGTTGCAGGAACTATAGTGTGCCATTGGCACCCTCATTTTCATATCATCATCTATCATCTATTTCATAGTGTGTTGAAGTTCATCTTCAATCCCACCAAGTATTAGAGCCAACTTCTCCTTGTCATCTTGAGGAATCGAAGTGAGGAAGCAAGCTTCTTGAGGGCCATTTTCATCTCCATCAAGATCAAGAAAGAAAAGGCGAACAATGGAAGGCGTAAGGTAAAGGTTGTAAGTATCTTTATTTGTTATTTTAAATCCCTTTTCCTTCATATTCCATTGATGTTTTGGGTTTGTTATTGATTTGATTATTTTACCCATCACATTTTGGCACCCACCGTGGGGCCCTTGCCCCTAATCTAATCAAAATCTAAGTTTTCTTAGTGACAGGTTCTGTACAGGTGTTGTACAGGCTTTTGATAGGTGCATCTAGCACATTTATCCTCTGAACCGGTGCTTCTACCTCCTATTCTGACGCATAAAAAAGTCTAGTGCATTTAACCTCTGAATCAGCGCTTTTACCTTCTGCTCCAGTGCCTACGATACTATGACACATTCATCCTCTGAGACGACGCATTTGATTCCTGTTCCAGCACCTGCATCATCCCGGTGCATATACCCTACTTAACGATGCTTTTATACCATTTTACGGTGCATTTGTTAAAATAACACATATGTCTCTTCTTACAGTGTTTTTGACACATGTCTTAGTGCATCTGTAAAACGGTGCATGCAACCTCTGTTTCTGTGCATATAGATTGCATAGCGGCGCATCTGATTTCTTGTTAGGGTTTTTAGGATTTCATCTGATTTTTCTATTTGAGCTAACGTTTGTCTTGTAGGATTAGAGGTTGGATTAGATCATTTAGCTACATTGATTAGTTCATTTAGATTAATTATGGGAAAAAGTAACAGAAAAAATGCATGCATGCAAATTCCACGTAGTCTTTAACTAGGAAGAGAGTTACTGAACCACTACTCTCTTTGCATCACTGCTATCTATTCATATTGCTATCTTCTTTAGGTAGATCATTGCTATCTTACAAGTGGGAATGAAGATTGCTATCTTTAAAAACACTTCAATATTAACAAATGCATGAGTGCACAAGTAGATAGCCCATTTAGTTTTTTTCCCCTTTAACTAGGATTGGATTAATTAGTGTTCTTTGTGATTGCCAAATGAAAATAGGCTTATGCTTTCCCCTTTACTGGGTGACCAGAACACCAGACTTGTTATTCCATCTATTTAACCTTTAGAGGGGCCTGCCCTTGGATGCCCGCCTGTCCAAGTGGGAACGACCTTGAGTGGAAATAGGCTAAAGCCAAGCCCTACTGATCCACTTTAAATAAACTGTGCTTGAAGTGAAAGCTTCCTGTAACGAGTACTGCCGTGTTACACCGACAACCAACCTCCCCCAAAACCCTCTAAGGCATAACCCTTAGAGACTGGGAGACTCCATAAAGGAGAGTAGTGTTGCCACACATGTAACCACTTGAACGGTTGCCTTGACTACTTAGCCACTTGTTTAGTATACCAAAAATCCCTATTTGTTGACACAAAGGGCAGAGCCTTTGAAGCAACTTTGATTCATGTGATTCTTAGTAGAGGTAGCAGGGACAATCCTATGGTTTGGTTGGGGTACGAGCCTAAGGAAACCCAGATCTGGTATGCGTGAGAAGTGAGTGCCATGGAGGGGAGCCGATGCTACTAGATCCTGGAGCTACACGCTTTGAATATGCACATCTAGAGGATTCAACAAATACTATCCTATCCAGCCTAGGTTGTACTTGTTCTTGAGTCAAAAAGTCCAAAATACTAAAAAATAACAAAAGATAACAATCATGAAAACTTTTATGTGTTTGTTATGTCTTTTGCAATAATTGAACATCAACATTCAAGAAAAGACCAAGTTTTCAAACCAAAAATAGAATTGTTTTGAAAAACATGCCAAAAACTTTGAAAAAACAACTCAAAAACTAGAATTGCGCATTTGAGGTGACCTACAACGCATTTACTTTGACTTGCAGCGCATTTCAACTCTGTTGTGGCACTTTTGAAAATAACCAGATTGGCGTATTTGATCTGACTTGTGGTGCATTTGCATCCTGTTACGGCACATTTAACTGTTGTGCATTCAAACCAGAGAACTGTTCTGTACCTTTTGTTGGTCATGATGTTAGTCATAAACAAGCATAGAATAAAAGTACACATTAACCTTTATTCATCTTGAAAGATACGATGAATTCACAGAATTCATGATCCCAAGTCTCCAATGATTAGGTATTAATCTTCTGACGTTACTCAGAGGTTGATGTGTGTTACTATCTCCATTTTGGGGCCTTACGTAGAGTTCATCATCATGACGCTATTTCTGCAAAGATTCTTCACAGAGAGGTCATTTTACATAGTTATTTGATTCGATGATACAGTTACATTCAAATATTTGCATGATATTTATCAGTAATGCATGCTTTAGCTTCAAATATGCTAAATATTTCCACTTATCTACGAGATGTCCACATATTTGTATTGTTTGCTTTAGATGTTCAGTTATTTGCAATTATGATAGTGAAATGCTCTGAAATTTAAAGAAATTGAAGGAAATGCTTCAAATGAAAGATGAATCTTTAGCTATTGAACCACATGTATATCAGATACAGTCATGAAGAGAAGAAAACCAAACCATATGTTCACCAGGACATTCCACAGCTAGATACAGTAGGTGCTAACTTCAAAGGAATTGTATGAAAACAATGTATGTAAGTAGACATGCACTCCATGGGACGCAGCAAATCACCACATAAATCCAGAATTCACACACTGATTACTTAAGATTTACTATGAATTGTAACCAAAACACTCTTCTCATTCATTAAGTATGCAAAGATATAATTGTATACAAAAAGCTTTGAAATGAGCCCTGAGTATTTCAGCAGACAAATTTCAATTAAGTTTCGAATGTTTACAAAGGAGGCATTCCTGCACCTTTTATAGAATAAGGTGAAGAATCCGTTACAAAAAGATCAGCGATCCAAATTCATCTATGTGCATCCACGGTCAATATTTCTTTTGACTACGTCAACCTTTACAAAATGGCACAAGTTGCCAACTGGCAACTATCTAAAAAACTATTTCCACTAAGTATCTAATGCTGATATTCACTCTATGATGCATCATCACTTACATTATCAGAGTCATATTCCTCATCACTAGGTACATCACTTCCTGAACTTTCCTCATCATGATGATGATGGCTGCGCATATGAGGTTGCATGATGCTCCAGACCTGCTCATATAATTGCACAATTTTATCTATTTCCCCGCCATCCTGAGTCTTTGCTTTAATCATGGCGTGCTTGTGTGCCTCATATTTATGCCTGCTGCTATCCAGCTTGCTCTTCCTATCTTGCAGTGTTTCATTGTACTTCTCCATCTTGACTTTGATTCTCATTATTTTATCTATGGCTTCTTCTGTCAAGTGAACAAGTGGATCATCTGCTATTGATTGGAAGTTGCTGTGTAAAGTGTTGATGGCAAACTCCTCATCTTGATTTTCAACCTTCCCTTCCACTTTTCCTTCTAATGTTTCCAATATTTCTACCTCAACAGACATTAAATCATGCAACTTCATGCTGATATCTCTCAGTTTATTATTGCATCTTCTGAGTACTCCACATTCAAATTGAATGTCTTTATACCATATGCCAATCAGCAAGGCAGTATTACTGTTTAGTACCTGTTTATTGATGAGTAGCTGAGGATTTATCCTCTTTATTTCTCCCAGTATATTTAATACTCTTTCCAGTTGGTAAGACCTTTTTCCTGTCTGCATCTGCAATTTGTCTACCTTGGTCCTGGAGTCGCTGAGAGTATTCCACCTCTTCAAAGAGGCCTTTACTACTTCCTCTACATCACCCAATGTGGATGACATCCATCTCCTGAGTACAGACGCCTCATGTTTCATGAGGTCTAATTTATTCACCTCCTCTGGAGAGATAACAGTCAATGGGACTGCATGTTCAGTTGAAATAACTTTAGTATTGGTTAGCCTTCCTATGTAGGCATGTAACTGAGCAATGTGTTCCTTGTGTTGCTTATTTTTCTCCTTCTCTCTTTTCACCTTTTGAATTAAAGAATCAATAATATCTTTGCCCTCTTGACCTTCTTGGTCCTCATTGGCAAATCCTAAGTCTACTGTGCTAATCTGGAATTCATCTAAGGTAATTTTACCTTTTCCTTTTTCCACAGTAGGTACTGCAATCTGTGCAGTCCTCCTCCCAGTTGTCGGATCTCTTTTGATGGCCGAAGTCATTCTGGCCTTCCTCTTAGGTTTTATTATATTTTCGGAGAATAGGGTGGAGACATCAAACTCTTGAATTTCAAATTCTTCTTCTATATTTATCTCTTTCTCCAAGCACGGAGGCACTTGATCATGTTTTTCTGCATCATCATGATGTTCACCTGTGTCTCCCGTTTCTGTCAGCAGATGTGGTGGAGATGGTGATTTCCTCATTTCTTCTTCTTGATGCTCACTTTGTTGTTGATCCTGTGGCACATCCTCCTGATGAGGAACTTCTTTCTCTGGAGGAGCATCTTCCTGAGGTGGAGGATCTTGTGGCGTATCCATATGATCATGATGATCATGATCCTTTTCTGTTATCACCTCGTCCACTTTTGACTTTTCCTCCTGTTGAGAAACATTCTCAACCATGGATGCTTGGGAAGTCTCCTTAGGTGCTGGTGTTTGTTCTGAAGCCATTATCTATTCTGCACCTGTGCTACTTACCTCCTAAACTTTGGCATCAGGATCTTCAGATACATCTTTCTCATCAGCCTTCTTTTCCTGAACCTCTACTATTGCAGGTTCCGAAGATGCATCCTGTGCACTTGGTGAGCTTATTTCTGAAGCATGGCCTTCTGGTTCTGCCATCTTCACTTCTTCTATAGATTGCTCTTTGTCAGGTGATCCTGTTGGATGTCCAGGACTTGCATCCTGTTTATCTGTCAAATCTACCACTGCAGGATTTGTCACCTCTGCAATCAGTGTATCTAGCCCCATTTCTTGGGCTACCTGCTCTAGGCTCTTTTCCTTTTCAGCTTCCACTTGCTTCATCTCCTCCAGTATCGTTTGAATTGTTGGAGGCTTATGAAGGGTCATTTGTGTACCTGCAGCAAGGGTTTCCATCTTTTGTGAAGATACCTCCTTCACAACCTCGTCATCAGACAATTTAATTGTCTCCTCTAATGAGATATGACCTCCCGGCGAGGTTTCTTTCATCTGCTCTTCTGCAAGTTCAGTTTTGAACTTGACGATGGTAGGAAGTGGAACATTATGCTGTAGTTCCTTGTGCACTTCACTACCTGCCTCTTGTAACAATGTAGGGGGTTGTTTTATTTCACCCCTCATGGAGGTTCTCAGTTTCTTAGGTGGGGTAGACACAGCCACCTATGGAGCTCTTCTTTTTCTTTTTATTATCAAAGGGGCCTCTTCTTCTTTAGGCTCTTCGTCCATGAGGATATCCTCTTCATCATGTTTCCTTGAGGATTGACCCTCTTCTAGGGTCTCAGTCACTCCAGCCTCTGCTGTCTTACTCTTCGTGGACTTTCCTTTCCTTGTCCTTGGAGGGGATGCTAATCCTGATCCAGATCTTGATCCTGATGCTGCTGCCTCCTCAGCTGCAAATACTGCCCTTTCAATAATAACCCCTTTGCGTTCCTTGTCTACTTTCTTGCCCCTTGGGGGTCTTTTGCTCTGTTGTTGTGGTGGAGGGAGTCTATCTCCCTTAGACTTCCTCTTTTCATTCAGGAAGTCATCATACTCCTCATCAGAAATCTCCTGGCCCTTCTTCTTGTTGTCCACCGTAATGGCAACACCCTTCTTCTTCAATGCCCCTATCTATTCATTAACCCAGGCTTGGGTTAGTTGTATGGTCTTGGCAATGAAGGGGTCCAAGGATATATCCTCCTGTATGGTGAGGTTAGGTGCAGAGATGGTATCATTATATATCTTCTTTTGTTCATATTCATCTGCAATTATCCTGCCATCATCTTTCTTCAATTGTTGGGGAATTGGGATGCAATCAAAGGTTCTTATTTGATTCAAAGTTAGCCTTTGATATCTTCTTCTTCTTGCCTCTGCTTCATCTTCACAGTCAGTCCAGAAGTCTTCTAGGTGCCTCTGATGAATAGGCTTTCCTATTATTTTCTGCATCCTGCCGTAAGGATCATATGGTCTTGTCAGTTGAAAAGGCTGCAGCTTCATTTTATTCAAGGTGACCATCACCTTCTTTATGTTCTCTAAATCGGGACACATGTACCAGCCAATGGTGACTGGAAATAAAATTGGTGGCAGCTTCTTGGCATCCTTGTATGTTTTTATCATTGTGGAGCCCTGCCTGATGAACTCCATCAGTATCACTGCACCAGTGGGATACCTTTGCAGCATGAGGGGATTTCCTTCAAAACCATCAATCCTTATGTAGGAGAAGGTGGTAAACTGAATATACCAGGCTCCATGCCTATAAATTATCTCTTGAGCGACCATGCTCAATCTCTTTGTTCTTTCTTCCTCCATGGTCCTCACCAGATGCATAGAGAATGCATCATTGACCAATTTGTAGTCCTGGAGGTAATTGGCTCTTTACAGCTGGGGATGATGATCCCAGATATGCACAACATTGACTGTTCCTCTGACTTTCCCATCTGTAACCAATGCATCAAATGTGCCTTTATACGCACAGGAGTAGACGATGTATGAGGTCATATAGAAAGCACAATTTGAACCTCCTAGGTTCATCAGCTGCTCATGCAGAGCATCACTTATTAGCTGGCCCCACAGTGGCTTGATATCTGAATATAAACACATCATTATTATACCATACATCCAGTCTCTGAAACTACCAGCATCAGGCTGGCCTGTTACTCTGTTCAGTAGTGCGATCATGTATTGATATTCATCAGCAAAATCATATTTGAATAGATGCACAGGAAGTTTGGCTACTACAGGATATGTACTGTTTTCAGCCCTCCATTGATACATATTCTTCCTGGCTTGTTTCTTATTGTTTTCATATTTTTTCTCTGACTTCTTTAGGTCCACACTTTTGACCTTGCTGCCCAATGGCAATCCCAATGTCTTGGACAGACCCTTGATGGATAGGTCGGCATATATCCTCCCATGCTTCACCACCTGCCTGGTTTCTGGATTGTAGTTCCTGGCACACTTGATCACTAGTTCCGGAGATTCCATGGAGTATGGAAAACCGGCGGCGTTCCACATCCTGGAAATGAAAACTGCATCTAGCACCAGACTCTTGTTATTCTAATCGTTCAACCTGGCTGACCATGCTTCCAAATTAGTACTCTCCTGATGGGTATCCGTAATTGTGCCATACTTGAATAGGATGCCCCTCTGGGAGGAGAACATGGGCCTTTCGAATGTCGCTTGACACTTTACTAACCTCTTGTCAGCCATGGGTGCCTGCAATTAAACAAATCTTGTCTTACGATGGGTATATACATGCATACATATTACAATTAACCTTACTAATCATCATGCCTACTATAGATGTTCAACATTACTTAATCATATGTATACATAAACTAGAACTTCAGATTAACCATTCATACCTGACCTTTTACAGAAACAACAGGACGAGGGTTTCATTTACTTACCTGTATATGCAAAATTCCTCTTATACCAGTGGACTTGCTGACAATACTCTTTATTCAGCTAATGATCATGCACTTCCTTCTGTTTGTGAGCTTAATTCATGCAACTATCACGTGTATGAGGATATGGAGGCTAGTGCTCTGTAAAAACAAATTTATCGCAAGGTAAATTTGAAATGGCGGTGAATTCATCCCTTTAACGATGCACTTAGGGTAAAATTAGGGCAACTCTGACAGATTAGATTTTACTCATTGATTATCCGCGTGAAAACACAGGATCTTGCCAAGTGTTCCATCGAGTTTCTTGCTAGGCGGGAACCACCTACCATGTCTGCGCACATTAAATGGCAATGGCGGCAACGGGAGTGGGATGATATCCCTATGACAAGATATCACAAAAGTAGGATGATATTCGCAAATATCAGGTCATGTTTAAAATGATCATCCTCCTTCAGAGAAAAAACTATCGCGACCACATCATGTGATGAATGCACCTTTTGGTTATGTTTAGCACATCAGGAGGATATCTTGATATATCGGGTGATGTTTCAAAAGTGATGATGATCGGACATACTTACATGTCTCTCTTTCAAAATATCAGGATGACATCATCCGGATATTCACTCAATGTATCGGTAAGGCATCATGACGTCATCGTCATCATATGGGAACAGGATCATGTTTATGAAATATCCTGTCGAGAGGTAAATGTGATGATGATGTCATCATCATGTTTGTTCCTTCATTTATCAAACTTGGATGACGTCATCAGGATATTGGCTTAGGGGGATATTTTACAGTAGGAGGATATTATGAAATATCGGGTTACTTTGACAAATATGATCCTCGCGAAATGCATAAGGCTATTGATGGGTAATGGTTACTATCACCTAAAATTGACGTCCGGATATTCGGACTGCATGATTTTATCGGGTGATATACTATATCAGGGTGACCTTTATAATATGACAGATGTTACGAAATATGATCCTCCCCCTGGGAATATCAGGTTTGACTCAGACTTTGACCACTCAGAACTTTCACATCCTGACGAATATCAGGGTGATGTAAAAGACAAACCTGCATGGAATTTAATGCTCTTTCTAAATATGAGGCTTTTGGAATAAAATATGAAATTTGATGAACTGACCTCATGATGATCACTTACCCAGTCTTTTCAATGCATGATGATCTGTATGACTTACTTTTACAAGAACGCCAGAAAGCACAAGACACAAGCCAAAAAGTTGGGTCCCTGTTTTGTCAAGTCAAAATGGGGTGTGTTGTGTAACCACACAACAACTTGCCACCAAAGAAAACAAACAAATTGCAATGATTCAAGTGATGTGATCACATTCATCCATAGTATTCTAATTCTTCCTAAGCATAAGCATCATGATCTTTTGAATGATAAAATTTCATCATGGTAACAATGCTAACAAAGGATCATGTGTGTGCAGATGATTAATTATCCTCATCTTGAAAGCGAGTTCAAAACATAAGTAACTGGTGTTAAACTACATAGTTGGAGATCATCCCTCATAGCCAACCTGGATAGAGCCTTGCTGCCAGCAGGCGTCTATAGCCCCGGCAAGGTTATCTTTACAATCTCCCTAAGTAGAGCCCCACTGCCAGTAGACATCTATAGCCCTGGTAGAGTTACTTAGATGGCCCAATTCTATTTCCTTTCTGAATTTTTTCTATTAAAATGTGTGTCTGATATCATTATGTTTGCTCATTTGTACAAGGTATAGTCACTTGCAACTTTAGGTTGGAGATTGTATTGGTAGCAAGGGAGTCTCTTTAGATTTTTCACTTAACACCTATACTTATGTGTTCAACAAACCCAAGGCTGTTAGGTGTTTCATTGTGATTGATTCACTTTCATCATGAAAAGGCACCCTGATGAAAGGATATCACAGACTTGATCGTGAATCCTTCTCAGGCTGAATTACAACCTAAGTCTAAATCTAATCTCATCACTTGAATCCTAACAATTTAGTTATTTTCTGTGGTAATAAGGTGCATCATTCTGACTAACCAAAACAAGGTCTCAACAAACAAAACAGAACAAACAAAAACAAAACAAACTGTACAGACAACTATACAAATGTACAATATGATACACATGACTGTCATGAAGTCACTCAGGCTTGGTAATAATGCTTGAGGAATTGTCCATTGACTAGCAATGGGACATCCTCACATGTCAGGTTCTTAAGCCTATAAGTGCTGTCTCCTAGTATCTCAGAAATTTGAAAGGGACCTATCCATAATCTATCAAATTTGCCATGGTCACCTTTCCTTTCATGGGCTTTATCCCACATCAGGACTAAATCAGATATCCTAAAGGCTTTAACTCTGGCTCTCTTGTCAAACCAATGTTTGACAACAGCCTGATGTTTTGCAAATTAGTCAATTGCTTGACTCCTTTTCTCTTCCAGGTGCATCAGCTGAAGCAACCTGACTTCTTGTCTATTATCAATGCCTAGATACTCTTAGGCAAACTACAGAGTAGGAATTTTCAAGTTCACAGGAAGGATAGGATCCACCCCATATACCAATTGGAAAGGTGAGTTTCCTAATGCAATTTTCATTCTAGTTCTGTCTACCCATAAGGCATATTTCAGAAATGAGTTCCATTCCCTAGGGTTCTTCGCTATTATTTTTCTTATGATATTCAGTAAATTCTTGTTGGTGGATTCTGCTAATCCATTCCCTTGGAGATAGTAGTTGGATGAAAACTTAAGTATGATCCCATGATCAAAAGCCCAACTTGACAATTTAGTTGAAGTGAAGGCAGAACCATTATCACTTACCAAAGCATAAGGAATTCCATACCTGGTGACAATGTTGCTCTCCAGAAATTTAATGACATCATCTGCAGTACAAGTCTTGCTGCTGACAACCTCAGTCCATCTGGTACAATAGTCAGTAATTGTTAGGACATACCTATGGCCTGAGGAGGATGGAGGATTAATTGGTCCTATGAAGTCCATGCCCCATTGTGCAAATGGGTGCTCTTCCATCATTGGTTGCAAGGGTTGTGCAACATATTTCTCTCTGTTGGCAGCAACTTGACACACATGACAACATTTAACATGATCAGCTATATCTTTAAAAACTATGGGCCAATAATATCCTCCTCTGAGGATTGCATGTGTCGTGGCCAAGGCTGATCCATGTGCTGTTCTGAACTTGTCATGTAACTCGGACAGGACCTTATTTGCTTCTGGCTTTTCTAAGCATCTCAGGTATATTCCTTCATAATTCTTCTTGAATAGGGTTCCTCCCTTCATCATATACTTTTGTGACCTTACCTTCAAGGCTCTTCTCTATGAAGCTTGCAATCTCGGAGGACATCTTCCAGTAATCAGGATGTGCCTGATATCTGAATACCATTCTTTATTATTCTTATCATTGATAACATACTGCTGACTTGTGATGTTTGGGTCAATTTCAGATATCATTTGGCTTAAAGCTTGTCCTCTTACTAGCTTCATTAGTGTAATTTCCATGTCATACTCTTGTAATACAGTAATCCACTTGGCTCTTTTCTCACCAGGCTCACTCTGCATGAGCAGCATCTTCACTGCTGCATCAGGCACTACTGCAATCACCTTGCTTCTCAATATATAATGCCTAAATTTCTTTACTACCTTGACTAATGCGAGTGCTTGTCTTTCAACATCCACATATCTTAATTCAGCATCCTTGAAAGGACAGCTCATGAAGGCTATTGGTTTCTCTTCCTTTTCTTCATTCCTTTGAGTTAACACTACTGCAGAGGTATGTTCTGAAGCAAATGAATAGATGTAGAAATCCTTTGTGTAATCGGGACTGATGAGTACAGGAGCATTTGATATGGCTTTCTTTATGTCCTCAAAAGCAGCTTTAGCTTCTGCTGTCCACTCAATTTTGGCATCTTTTTTCAACATAGCATTTAATGGTCTGACTATTTCTGTAAAACCAGTTATGAATTTTCTTACAAAGTTAATCTTACCAAAGTAAGACTTAAGTTCTTTCTTGCTTCTAGGAAGTTGTATTTTCATGATAGACTCCACCCTATCAGGATCAATGAGGATTCCATCTTCAGTTATCAAATGGCCTAATAACTTTCCTGTTGTCACCCCAAATATGCATTTCTTGAGGTTCAGGGATATTCCATACTCTTCACATTTCTTCAGCACATTTCTGAGATCTACTACATGATTTCCCCTTTCTTTGGAGAATACTGTCAAGTCATCCATGTAGATGACTATACATTTTCCTATTAAGCCTCTGAAGGCTATGTCCATTGCTCGCTGGAATGTTGCTCCAGCATTTATAAGTCCGAATGGCATATGTCTATATGCAAATATCCCCCACTTGGTGGTGAAGGCAGTTTTCAATCTGTCAATTTTATCAACCATCACTTGGTTGTATCCTAAAAAGCCATCCAGGAAGGACATCATTTTGGCTCCATTTACAATCTGCAGAACTTCATCTAATGAGGGTAAAGGATAATTATCCTTTTCTGATGCTCTGTTCAGATTCCTGAAATCTACACATAGCCTGATGTCTCCATTCTTCTTCCTAACTGGCACTAGATTTGCCACCCAAGTGGAATCCCTCACAGGAAAAATTATCCTAGCATTTAACAATTTCTTGACTTCTTCAAATATTATTGGTTCAAGCAAAGTATTGACTGGCCTTTGCTTCTGTCTGAAAGGTTTAGCATCTGGCTTGAGAGGTATAATATGAGTTATGACAGATGTGTCATATGTCTTCAGCTCATCATAAGTCCATGCAATTACATGGATGTAATCCTTAAGGGCCTGAGTTATTCCTTCTAACTCTTCTGGTGTGCAAACCTTACCTATCAAGACATTTTTCTTGTCATCATCCTGTCCAATATTCACTTGTGAATACTGACCTCCATCAGCTTTAGGAAGATCCTTCTGCTTCAACATATTATCCAAATCAAAGGCTCTTTCTAATTCAATCATGCCTTTGGGAATTCTGTTACTAGGCAACTCTAATATTTCATCTTCTTCCCAAACATGATCTTCCATACCATTCTCATCTATGATCTGAGTGCCAAATACATCCCTGTTGGATATGAAATCAAGAATGTGCTGGTCATCATCAAAGACCTGAAGATTAGTAACATTATCAAGTATTGATGGTACAGATACCAGTTCTACTGAAAATCTCTTCAAACCTGATATAGATAGTGGCTCTAATGTTCTGGCAGCCTGGGCAAGTGCATCTGCCCTGTGATTCTGTTCTCTAGGAACATGGGTGATGTTAAATGCATCAAAGTCTTCAATCAAATCCCACACTCTGTGTCTATAATTTGACAATTTTTTATAATTGCAAGAGTAGATTCCTCTTACTTGTCTGACAACTAATTCTGAGTCTCCAAAGACATGCAGAATTTTCACTTTCTTTTTGAGAGAAAACAGTATCCCATGAATCAAAGCTTCATATTCTACCACATTATTAGTGCAGGGGAACTGTAATCTGTATGCAGCTAAGTAGGATTTCCTGATGGATCAATAAGATCAATTCCTACTCCGGCTCCTTGCTTGGATTTGGATCCATTGAATCTAAGGATCCAAGATTTATCTTCATCATGAGGTTTAGCTGAAACTTTATTTTTCTTTGCAGCTCTGGCAGCTGCCCCACCTGATATCTATTTTAACTCAGGAATGTTAGCTTTCTCAGGTTCCACCTTTTCTTCCTTCTGACAAGCTAATTTTTCTTTTTATTTTCCATCATCAGGAGGATGATCTTTTGGATCAGGCTCTATATGTTTCTTCAAAATGTGCAGACACAGCGAATAGGTGGTCTCCGAATGAGGTGCCTCATGCAGCCTACACCAACCTTCAGTTAGTGCATCCTGTGGATGTCTCTTTTGTCTTATCATTTTCTTAATTTCTCCAGACAAGAACCCTTCAAATCTGGTCAGGTTACTGCCTTTGTCTTCATCAGACAATTCATAGTCTGACTCCATCAAACAATCACTCCCTGGGGTGATCTTTTCTTTTTTACTAACATTCATCTGATTGTACACCAGAATTTCTTCTCTTCTCTGTTCATGACCTTCATCATGATTTGTCACCTTTTGTGTGGTTCCTGCATAAGACAAAAAAGAATCAGTATCATCATCATCACCAGATGTAGAACTTACCTCGGAATGTGATGACAATGCCTCACTGCATGTCTACTCTAGCATCATCATGTCTAAACATGTTTCACAAGTCTTTTCTGAATGCGCTTCATTGTGTAATCTGCACCATCCATCAATCAAAATATCATTAGCAGGTATATTTAACAATTGACAACGCTTTACCTGTTTGGACAGATGCATCTTGAAGTTTCTGAAGCGATCTATTTCATTTTTGTTCTCAAAATTATTATCGGTTTCTACAATTGGCACACCCTCCTGATGATCATGATGATGATGTTGATGATGAAAGTCAAGCATCAGGATCTCTTCTATCCTGATAGTCGGTTGTCTAATGGCATAAACTCTAGGCTCAATGTCAACATACATGATCTCATTCATTTTATTATACTCGGTTATCATGTGCTTCATTCTGGGTTCAGCATCTATTCTTATCTGGTTTGGTATACCTTTCCAAGGTAACCACATGTGACTGAAGTTAGTGGACATATATCCATTCAACGTTTTTGACCAGTCTCTGCTAAGTAGCATCCCATATGTATCAGGTATGTCAACTACCTGGATATCGATGTAATATTGGATCCTGGGATTAGATGCTAGCTGCATGTGTATATGAGTTAGTTCTCCCACTACACTCACTTCTGTTTTATCTAGCTGTGTCACCTTTTTTAGGGATTTAGCAAGATGCAGTCCGAAGGCATTGCATATGGACAAGGGCATCACATTCGTAGATGCACCTGAATCTACCAAACAATTGTGTAAATTCTTTCCAAACACCCTTATGGTAAGGAGGAATGGTGGTGACTCACTTTTATCTCTATATAATGTCATATGTGATGTTTTTGCAGCTTGGACAGTAGCTGGCATTTTAGGTTTGATATTACCATCTCTAGCAGTATGATCTTTATTGCTAGGTTGACCTAGAGAAGGAATATCCTCTTTAGGAGCAGGATCATCTAGTGACTTCATGAATGCTTTTTTGATTGCAGGGGTTTTCAATAACTCTGATAAGGACAGGCTAATCTTTATTTTTTTTATTTCATCTACCAAGTAAGTAACGAGTTTATCAGACTCATGAGGCAAGCTAACAGCCCTTGATGCTGTATTATGTGGTGACAGATATTGGGCATTTACCTTGGGGAACCCAGGATTATTGCTAGCTTTGGGATCAGGAGGTGTATTGAAATTATTTGGAGGTAAAGATGACGTCAGTGGACCATTAGGTCTGTTTGAGCTACTTCTCAAGTTATAGTTATGTTTGCCAGGATATTGCTGCTGGTATGCATGCACCTCCTCATGTTCAATAGAAGGCTCATTCTCATCTTCAAAAGGGAAGACATAATTTGACTCAAAAGCTAAAGTAGATTCTTCATATGCATGAGAATAATTTTGATGATTGGTGTAGGTTTCTAGCACTAGGGCCGAATCATATCCACAAGGAACTATTTCATTACCTTCTACTTGAGGTGGATGTCCTGTAGTATTAGACACTTCTGTTTGAAAAATGCTGGCAGCGATTTGAAATTGTGGATAGTCCAACTCTGCATGAGCATTTGTGTTATGGATCCTACACCAGTTGGTGAGGGCTGCCTCAGCAAGATTGACTCTAGTAGTCTGTTTAGCTTCACCAGATGGCTGATTATCTAAATGTGATGGTAATGAACCATTATTTGGCCTGGAATTCCATACTCTGGGCTATCTCTAAGGATTATTGTTATTTCCACCACCATTATTAAAATTATTGTTGTTATTGTATCCTCTATCTGGATAATTTGGTCTATCATTGGAGTAATTTCTATTCTGAGTTGATTGGGAATAGAAACTTTGATTTCTCAAATGTGTCACTTCTGTGGTGAGTTTTCTCAGTTGAGCAGAAATTTCCTTAATTTCCTCCTCTTCTTGAGCTTTAGCTACTACATTCTCACTTTGAGGCTTGAAGAAAGAGGATCCATGGTTATTGTTAGACAAATCAGCACCCTGAGGTGCTTGAATTTGTGCAGGATATTGTGACATCTAGCCATTCCCATTAGGAGGTGGCATGATACTTAATGGAGGCACCTGCAAAGGTGCAGGCATGACTATTGGGGGTATCATTGCACCATTAGGATATTGTGGAGGATATGATGCAGGATGTTGTGTAGGATATGATGCATACATTCCAGGCAATGTAGGGAATGCAATATTTGGAGTAGGAGCTAGGACTAGCTGTTGATTTACTTTGATAGCTTCTTGAAAGGCTCCTGTCAAGGTAGTGATCTCAGGATGTGTTCTCCTGATGAACATGGAAGTCAATGGATCCAGAGCTGAATAATAGATACTCCTAGCAGAAGCATCTGCTACTACATAAGGAGCAACTAACTTGGATAGCATTTTCTGGAACCTAGCATTAAAATTGGCAATAGGTTCATTCTCGAATCTTTTGATTGTAGCAAACATGTGGTAATTCATAGATGGATCAATAGGGACCTTGAACCTATCAAGAAAGGCTTTCTCTAGGACAACCCATGAACCAACAGAGGCTTGGCCAAGACTAATAAACTAATTATAAGCCTCTTCCCCTAGGGAAAAGGGAAATAATCTGCATACAACATCTTCATGTTCTATTCTGGCTCTACAGCAAGCCTCTTTAAACGTCCTGACATGATCATCAGCATCCTGATAAGGATGATATTTTGGACAAAGTTTATCTGGATTCTTTGGTAACTCATGATATGCGTTGAAGGTTAAAGGTGACTTTGCAGCAAAGAAGGACATTGTGACCGAAGGAGGTTGAGCTGGTGGTACAGCTAGCTGAGGTTGGCCCTGAGGTTGAGGTTGAACAGGAGGTGTCATAGATATCCCAGAAGGTACTTGTAAACCAACAGGAGTTATAGGAGGAGGTTCTGGTGAAGCTCCTGATGCACTAGACCCGGGAGTATGATGGATGTCTATAGTTCTAGGTTTGAAACCTCTAACAGGCAATTCTCCAAAGATTCCACTAGATCTAGACCTGTTATTTATCCTATGAGCCAGGATTTCTCAATTTTGAGGCAAATTGGCTAAAATAACTGGATGATAGTAAATATTGAATGAATTTCACCAGTTGAGACAATATTTGCGGTCGGATGACTAATCAGACTGAATATTTATGAACTATTTGCAAAGATACTGCAAATATGACAAATATTTGAGGTACAATGACTCTTACCACAGGATATCAAGTTTCTAAGGCCAAAACTCTTCAAAGCTTGAACGGATTTACTTATCATTGGCTGATATTTGTGAATTCATGATGATCTACTGTAAAGCTTGCAATATTTGTGACTAATTTCAGGAACTTTACACAAAATGAACATGTACAAGCCTATTACAGTAAATATTTGAGCGATATTTGAAATTCACGAATGCACTAGGGTTACCTTACTCTCTGCATTATCAAACCTAAAAATAATGATGATGAGCGTGTTCTTGCGGATTTGGCCCTCCTTCTAGCACCAATTTATGTTGGTCATGATGTTAGTCATAAACAAGCATAGAATAAAAGTACACATTAACCTTTATTCATCTTGAAAGATACGATGAATTTAGAGAATTCATGATCCCAAGTCTCCGGTGATTAGGTCTTAATCTTCTGACATTACTCAGAGGTTGATGTGCGTTGCTGTCTCCATTTTGGGGCCTTAAGTAGAGTTCATCATCATGACGCTATTTCTGCAAAGATTCTTCACAGAGAGGTCATTTTACACAGTTATTTGATTCGATGATACAGTTACATTCAAATATTTGCATGATATTTATCAGTAATGCATGCTTTAGCTTCAAATATGCTAAATATTTCCACTTATCTACGAGATGTCCACATATTTGTATTGTTTTCTTTAGATGTTTAGTTATTTCCAATTATGATAGTGAAATGCTCTGAAATTTAAAGAAATTGAAGGAAATGCTTCAAATGAAAGATGAATCTTCAGCTATTGAACCACATGTATATCAGATACAGTCATGAGGAGAAGAAAACCAAACCATATGTTCACCAGGACATTCCACAGCTAGATACAATAGGTGCTAACTTCAAAGGAATTATATGAAAACAATGTATGTAAGTAGACATGCACTCCACGGGACGCAACAAATCACCACATAAATCCAGAATTCACACATTGATTACTCAAGATTTACTATGAATTGTAACCAAAACACTCTTCTCATTCATTAAGTATGCAAAGATATAAATGTATACAAAAAGCTTTGAAATGAGCCCTGAGTATTTCAGCAAACAAATTTCAATTAAGTTTCGAATGTTTACAAAGGAGGCATTCCTGCACCTTTTATAGAATAAGGTGAGGAATCCATTACAAAAAGATCAATGATCCAGATTCATCTATGTGCATCCATGGTCAATATTTCTTTTGACTACGTCAACCTTTACAAAATGGCACAAGTTGCCAGCTGGCAACTATCTAAAAAACTATTTCTACTAAGTATTTGATGCTGATATTCACTCTATGATGCATCATCACTTACTTTATCAGAGTCATGTTCCTCATCACCAGGTGCATCACTTCTTGAACTTTCCTCATCATGATGATGATGGTTGCGCATATGAGGTTGCATGACGCTCTGGACCTGCTCATATAATTGCACAACTTTATCTATTTCCCCGCCATCCTGAGTCTTTGCTTTGATCATGATGTGCTTGTGTACCTCATATTTATGCTTGCTACTATCCAGCTTGCTCTTCCTGTCTTGCAGTGTTTCATTGTACTTCTCCATCTTGACTTTGATTCTCATTATTTTATCTATGGCTTCTTCTGTCAAGTGAACAAGTGGATCATCCGCTATTGATTGGAAGTTGTTGTGTAAAGTGTTGATGGCAAACTCCTCATCTTGATTTTCAACCTTCCCTTCCACTTTTCATTCTAATGTTTCCAATATTTCTGCCTCAACAGACATTAAATCATGCAACTTCATGCTAATATCTCTCAGTTTATTATTGCATCTTCTGAGTACTCCACATTCAAATTGAATGTCTTTATACCATATGTCAATCGGCAAGGCAGTATTACTGTTTAGTACCTGTTTATTGATGAGCAGTTGAGGATTTATCCTCTTTATTTCTCCCAGTATATTTAATACTCTTTCCAGTTGGTAAGACCTTTTTCCTGTCTGCATTTGCAATTTGTCTACCTTGGTCCTGGAGTCGCTGAGAGTATTCCACCTCTTCAAAGAGGCCTTTACTACTTCCTCTGCATCACCCAATGTGGATGACATCCATCTCCTGAGTACAGATGCCTCATGTTTCATGAGGTCTAATTTATTCACCTCCTCTTGAGAGATAACAGTCAATGGGACTGCATGTTCAGTTGAAATATCTTTAGTATTGGTTAGCCTTCCTATGTAGGCATGCAACTGAGCAATGTGCTCCTTGTGTTGCTTATTTTTCTCCTCTCTTTTCACCTTTTGAATTAAAGAATCAATAATATCTTTGCCCTCTTGACCTTCTTGGTCCTCATTGGCAAATCCTAAGTCTACTGTGCTGATCTGGAATTCATCTAAGGTAATTTTACCTTTTTCTTTTTCCATAGTAGGTACTACAATCTGTGTAGTCCTCGTCCCAGTTGTCGGATCTCTTTTGATGGCCGAAGTCATTCTGGCCTTCCTCTTAGGTTTTATTATATTTTCAGAGAATAAGGTGGAGACATCAAACTCTTGAATTTCAAATTCTTCTTCTATATTTACCTCTTTCTCCAACCACGGAGGCACCTGATCATGTTTTTCTGCATCATCATGATGTTCACCTGTGTCTCCCTTTTTTGTCAGCAGATGTGGTGGAGATGGTGATTTCCTCATTTCTTCTTCCTGATGCTCACTTTGTTGTTGATCCTGTGGTACATCCTCCTGATGAGGAACTTCTTTCTCTGGAGGAGCATCTTCCTGAGGTGGAGGATCTTGTGGCGTATCCATATGATGATCATGATGATCATGATCCTTTTCTGTTATCACCTCGTCCACTTTCAACTTTTCCTCCTGTTGAGAAACATTCTCAGCTGTGGATGCTTGGGAAGTCTCCTTAGGTGCTGGCATTTGTTCTGAAGCCATTATCTATTCTGCACCTGTGCTACTTACTTCCTGAACTTTGGCATCAGGATCTTCAGATACATCTTTCTCATCAGCCTTCTTTTCCTGAACCTCTACTATAGCACGTTCTGCTGATGCATCTTGTGCACTTGGTGAGCTTATTTTTGAAGCATGGCCTTCTGGTTCTGCCATCTTCACTTCTTCTGTAGATTGCCCTTTGTCAGGTGATCTTGTTGGATGTCCAGGACTTGCATCCAGTTTATCTGTCAAATCTACCACTGTAGGATTTGTCACCTCTGTAATCAGTGTATCTAGCCCCATTTCTTGGGCTACCTGCTCTGGGCTCTTTTCCTTTTCAGCTTCCACTTTCTTCATCTCCTCTAGTATCGTTTGAACTGTTGGAGGCTTATGAGGGGTCATTTGTGTACCTGCAGCAAGGGTTTCCATCTTTTGTGAAGATACCTCCTTCACAACCTCGTCATCAGACAAATTAATTGTCTCCTCTAATGAGATATGACCTCTCGGCGATGTTTCTTTCATCTACTCTTCTGCAAGTTTAGTTTTGAACTTGACGATGGTAGGAAGTGGAACATTATGCTGTAGTTCCTTGTGGACTTCACTACCTGCCCCTTGTAACAATGTAGGGGGTTGTTTTATTTCACCCCTCATGGAGGTTCTCAGTTTCTTAGGTGGGGTAGACACAGCCACCTATGGAGCTCTTCTTTTTCTTTTTATTATCAAAGGGGCCTCTTCTTCTTCAGGCTCTTCCTCCATGAGGATATCCTCTTCATCATGTTTCCTTGAGGATTGACCCTCTTCTAGGGTCTCAGTCACTCCAGCCTCCGCTGTCTTACTCTTCGTGGACTTTCCTTTCCTTGTCCTTGGAGGGGATGCTGATCTTGATCCAGATCCTGATCCTGATGCTGCTGCCTCCTCAGCTGCAAATACTGCCCTTTCAATAATAACCCCTTTGGGTTCCTTATCTACTTTCTTGCCCCTTGGGGGTCTTTTGCTCTGTTGTTGTGGTGGAGGGAGTCTATCTCCCTTAGACTTCCTCTTTGCATTCAGAAAGTCATCATACTCCCCATCAGAAATCTCCTGGCCCTTCTTCTTGTTGTCCACCGTAATGGCAACACCCTTCTTCTTCAATGCCCCTATTTGTTCATCAACCTAGGCTTGGGTTAGTTGTATGGTCCTGGAAATGAAGGGGTCCAAGGATATATCCTCCTATATGGTGAGGTTAGGTGCATAGATGGTATCATTATATATCTTCTTCTGTTCATATTCATCTGCAATTATCCTGCCATCATCTTTCTTCAATTGTTGGGGAATTGGGATGCAATCAAAGGTTCTTATTTGATTCAAAGTTAGCCTTTGATATCTTCTTCTTCTTGCCTCTGCTTCATCTTCACAGTCGGCCCAGAAGTCTTCTAGGTGCCTCTGATGAATAGGCTTTCCTATTATTTTCTGCATCCTGTCGTAAGGATCATATGGTCTTGTCAGTGGAAAAGGCTGTAGCTTCATTTTATTCAAGGTGACCATCACCTTCTTTATGTGCTCTGAATCGGGACACATGTACCAGCCAATGGTGATTGGAAACAAAATTGGTGGCAGATTCTTGGCATCCTTGTATGTTTTTATCATTGTGGAGCCCTGCCTGATGAAGTCCATCAGTATCACTGCATCAGTGGGATACCTTGGCAGCATGAGGGGATTTCCTTCAAAACCCTCAATCCTTATGTAGGAGAAGGTGGCAAACTGAATATACCAGGCTCCATGCCTATAAATTATCTCTTGAGCCTCCATGCTCAATCTCTTTGTTCTGTCTTCCTCCATGGTCCTCACTAGATGCATAGAGAATGCATCATTGACCAGTTTGTAGTCCTGGAGGTAATTGGCTCTTTGCAGCTGGGGATGATGATCCCAGATATGCACAGCATTGACTATTCCTGTGACTTTCCCATCTATAACCAATGCATCAAATGTGCCTTTATACGCACAGGAGTAGACGATGTATGAGGTCATATAGAAAGCACAATTTGAACCTCCTAGGTTCATCAACTACTCATGCAGAGCATCACTTATTAGCTGGCCCCACAGTGGCTTGATATCTGAATATAAACACATCATTATTATACCATACATCCAGTCTCTGAAACTACCAGCATCAAGCTGGCCTGTTACTCTGTTCAGTAGTGCGATCATGTATTGATATTCATCAGCAAAATCATATTTGAATAGATGCACAGGAAGTTTGGCTGCTGCAAGATATGTACTGTTTTCAGCCCTTCATTGATACATATTCTTCCTAGCTTGTTTCTTATTGTTTTCATATTCTTTCTCTGACTTCTTCAGGTCCACACTTTTGACCTTGCTGCCCAATGGCAATCCCAATGTCTTGGACAGACCCTTGATGGATAGGTCAGCATATATCCTCCCATGCTTCATCACCTGCCTAGTTTCTGGATTGTAGTTCCTGGCACACTCGATCACCAGTTCTGGAGATTCCATGGAGTATGGAAAATCGACGGCCTTCCACATCCTGGAAACGAAAACTGCATCTAGCATCGGACTCTTGTTATTCTTATCGTTCAACCTAGCTGACCATGCTTCCAAATTAGTACTCCCCTGATGGGTATCCGTAATTGTGCCATACTTGAACAGGATGCCCCTCTGGGAGGAGAACATGGGCCTTTCGAATTCTGC
Source organism: Cunninghamia lanceolata (assembly GCA_027924645.1). Lineage (NCBI taxonomy): Eukaryota > Viridiplantae > Streptophyta > Pinopsida > Cupressales > Cupressaceae > Cunninghamia > Cunninghamia lanceolata. Next base: position 2,524,367 of record BSBN01000022.1, read on the forward strand.
TTGACACTTTACTAACCTCTTGTCAGCCATGGGTGCCTACAATTAAACAAATTTTGTCTTACAATGGGTATATACATGCATGCATATTACAATTAACCTTACTAATCATCATGCCTACTGTAGATGTTCAACATTACTTAATGATATGGATACATAAACCAGAACTTTAGATAAACCATTCATACCTGACCTTTTACAGAAACAACAGGACGAGGGTTTCATTTACTTACCTGTATATGCAAAATTCCTCTTATACTAGTGGACTTGCTGACAATACTCTTTATTTAGCTTATGATCATGCACTTCCTTCTGTCTGTGAGCTTAATTTGTGCAACTATCGCGTGTATGAGGATATGGAGGCTAGTGCTCTATAAAAACAAATTTATCGCAAGGTAAATTTGAAATGGTGGTGAATTCATCCCTTTAACGATGCACTTAGGTTAAAATTAGGGCAAATCTGACAGATTGGATTTTACTCATTGATTATCCGCATGAAAACACAGGATCTTGCCAAGTGTTCCATGAAGTTTCTTGGTAGGCGGGAACCACCTACCATGTTTGTGCGCATTAAATGGCAATGGCGGCAACGGGAGTAGGATGATATCCCTATGACAGGATATCACAAAAGCAGGATGATATTCGCAAATATCAGGTCGAGTTTAAAATGATCATCCTCCTTCAGAGAAAAAACTATCGCGACCACATCATGTGATGAATGCACCTTTTGGTTATGTTTAGCACATCAGGAGGATATCTCGATATATCAGGTGATATTTTAAAAGTGATGATGATCGGACAAACTTACATGTCTCTCTTTCGAAATATCGGGATGACGTCATTCGGATATTCGCTCAATGTATCGGCAAGGCATCATGATGTCATCGTCATCATATGGGAACAGGATCATGTTTATGAAATATCCTGTCGAGAGGTAAATGTGATGATGATGGCATCGTCATGTTTGTTCCCTCATTTATCAAACTTGGATGATGTCATCAGGATATTGGCTTAGGGGGATATTTCATAGCAGGAGGATATTATGAAATATCAGGTTACTTTTACAAATATGATCCTTGCGAAATGCATAAGGCTATTGACGGGTAACGGTTACTATCACCTAAAATTGACGTCTGGATATTCGGACCGCATGATTTTATCCGGTGATATACTATATCAGGGCAACCTTTATAATATGACGGATGTTACGAAATATGATCCTCCCCCTGGGAATATCAGGTTTGACTCAGACTTTGACCACTCAGAACTTTCACATCCTGATGAATATCAGGGTGATGTAAAAGACAAACCTACATGGAATTTAATGCTCTTTCTAAATATGAGGCTTTTGGAATAAAATATGAAATTTGATGAACTAACCTCATGATGATCACTTACCTAGTCTTTTCAATGCATGATGATCTGCATGACTTACTTTTACCAGACCACCAGAAAGCACAAGACACAAGCCAAAAAGTTGGGTCCCTATTTTGTCAAGTCAAAATGGGGCGTGTTGTGTAACCACACAACACCTTCCAAGAGAAAAATTTTTAACTTTCAAAAGCTCATCTCAAACCTGTCTCAGTTTATCCAAAATCTGATTAGAATCATGCAAGTCAACCATTTCCCTCTTTTTCTGCACCATAGCTGCTTTTCCCACACTACAACATCCAAAATCTCACAAAATTCTTCCAAAATCCAACAAGGTTAGAACCAAGCTATTCTTGATCGCAATCAAACCTCAAACAAACCTAGCGAGTCTCCACTATCAAGGATTACTTATCCTTTTCTCTCAGACCTCCACTGGTGGCTTGTGCAAGACTAGTCCACATCAAGTAAACAGATTTCTATCATCCTTACTTGTACTATCATTTTGTTCACCCAACTTGTTTGACACCAATTGATCCAAGGAGAACCTTTCTAAAATCTTGTCACATTCTAGCACCTTTGTTCAAAACTTTCAAACTCCATTCCAGCTCTAGTCACCTTGCATGGTCTTAACAAGGTTGCAAAAACAAAAATAGATTGAAATGGCTGAGAAAACTATCCCAAACTCTCACGAAAGTGATGAGGAAATCTCTATAGAAGAAGTCCTCCAAACACAGTAAGAGAAAAGATTTCAACACATAATGGATAAGGTACTTGCCCAAGATCCTACCAAATTCTTTCTACACCTAGCACATCTAGGAGTCAAGCTCCCTAAAGATTTTGATGTAGAGGTTCTAAAAGAAACTGATGAAGGAAGCCACCCTAAGGGAGGCACACACGAGGAAACACCTTCAGACAAAAAAAAATCAACCATTGATTCTACAAACGCCTTGAGCTTAATGACCCAACAAATCCAAGCTTTACAACAACAATTCACAGACATGCAAATAGGAGCATCAACTAAGCACTACTCCCTAGAGGATATTTCACCATATCCTTTTGATAGGACCTTGATCATGTTACCTTTCCCCTCTAAGTTTGAGGTGCCAAAGTTTGATAAATATCGAGGAAAGGGTGATCCAAGGGACCACATTAGGGAATTTAATGCAACTTGTCTTGAGGTTGCACACAATGATACTTACCTTATGCGACTGTTTCCACAAAGCTTAGGAGGACAAGCCATGGAATGGTTTTCTAGACTACCGGCCAGCATTAGAACTTTTAATGAACTTGTAGACAAATTTGTCACACACTTCTCCTATAATATTGAGCATGACACCTCAATCTTAGATCTTTGTAACACCAAGCAAAAAGGTGGAGAATCCTTCGCCGCCTTCCTACAAAGATGGAGACAGTTGGCAAGTAAGTGTCCACACCAAATGCTTGAAAAACAAATGCTAGAAATGTTTGTCCATAACTTACAAACTGACCTAAGCTATCAGATACAAATCCAATGTCCTACTTCCTTTAGTAAGGTCATTGAGATGGGTCTAATCATTGAAAATGCCTTAGTCACAAAGGGTCAAATAAAGCTCTATAAAGACACTCCTAGTACCAACACCAACACAGATAAGCCAAGATTCTGGACAAAGAACAAAAACATTGTGAATGATGGGGTGGTAGATGCCAAGAATGCAGCACCTAAACAACCAATCTTCAACTTATCGACTCCTCAAAACAACCCCCCACAAAACAAACCAAGAAACACCGAATGAAGGTTTACAAATTTTCAACCTAGGAGAAAATTCACACCGTTGGGAGAATCATTGGAAACCGCCCTACGGAAGTTAGTCACAAGTAAGATCATAACGCTTCCAACTACACGGGAATATGAACCAAAAGTCAAACCTCCTTGGTGGAACGACAATGACTTCTGTGAGTTCCACCAAAACAGGGGGCACAAAACCAATGACTGCATTGCGCTCAAACACACTATCCAAGACTTGATCGAATAAAACAAAGTGTCACTTGACGGACATACCTCTAATAGTGATCATTAGGCATTCAGGTATCCTCTTCCCAACTATGAGCAGGGATGACCTTCCAACAAAAATAATAGTGGATCTAACAACGCAAATTACACAAACGTCGGCTTTGACTATGTTGTTAACCATATCTCAGAAAGTGATTCATGCATCAATGTTATCACTATAAACAAAGATCTAGATTGCAATGTTACCATCCATAGTAATAGAGGCAGTCTTAGAGGAGTGTCCGCCCCTCTGGCTAATCAGTACAGTATCTTGGATCAGCTACATAAGACACCTACACATATCTCCATTCTTGAACTTCTGCGTCTATCCCCATCTCATAGGGCCATTCTTGACAAAGCTTTAGCAAAAGCCTCCATCCCAACAAACCTTGTTGAAGAATAGTTTCAAACCATGGTAGGTAACATTTCCTCACCTCACTCCCTATCATTCATTGAAAAGGATGATATGTCAATCACCCAACCTCATAACTCCTCTCTTCATATCGAAGCCTTCATACACAAACACAAGATAAAAAGTGTCCTAATTGATGGAGGAGCTAGTTTGAATATTTGCACCTTGAAGCTAATCCTTACATTGGGGTTTTCGAAGAAGGCTATAGATCCAAAAAAGAAAATCACTATCAAAGCCTATGACGAGGAGAGAACTTCTAAAGGAATTGTTACTTTACCAATCAGAGTGGGACGTATAGTAACAGATGTGGCTTGCCAAGTCCTCGATATGGAGCTAGCATATAACATTCTTCTTGGGAGACCATGGATACATGCTCTGAAAGTAGTGCCGTCAACATACCATCAGTGTATTAAATTCCCCTATGAAGGTCAAGAGATCACCATCCAAGGTGACCCCAATCCATTTCAGTACTGTAATTCTATTCAATCTAAACCTGAAGTTGTGACCCCTAACAACAGTGCCTCCACTTCATCTTCATCTTAGGTTGACCAGCTACACTTGCTTCCTCTTGAAAGGCATCCCAACCTGACCTCAAACTCAAGGATAAAGGCTTGGGTGAGTACACAATCTTCCAATCCCTCTGCTTAGCATAGCTCCCCTATCTCTAAGGTCATGTGGAAGACCTAATCTGAACAAATCAAAAGCAAATAAAACTATCAAAGGTCCGTTTGTCAAATGGGGAAGCCTCAAAGATGAGAGTGATGAGAAAGATATCCTACAATGGTTATATAAGGATAAAGGCAGTTCATCAACACAACAAGACCATCACACTATACAAACTGAACAATATGGTCAAGGATTCCAAATGCTACAAAGGATGGGGTATGAAGGACACGGTCCACTCAGCTCAGAAAGGATGGTATCACTGAACCCATGCAACCTCATACCCTAATAGCCTGAGACACTACAGGGCTAGGATACACTGGCACATCAAGAACCAATAGAGTAAATAAAAATAAGGACAAACAAATAGAAGCATCTACTAGTAATTTGGTTGAGCAAATTCAACAACTTCAACTGGGGAGTGAGACTGATTCCAATGAATATGAGTGGGATAGTCTCTCAGAGCTATCTTGTGACGAAAAAGATATCGATGTTGTCCACGAGTATGACCCAACCCATGCAAATGAGAGACAAGGTCCAAGGGCTAGACCGCTAGAGTTCGTACCGCATAATAATGATAGTGAAAGTCGTGAGGAAAGAATGATACCTCCCTTAACATTTCCGCTAATAGAGAGTACTATCGTAGACTTTGTCCGTACTTTTAACAACTCTATCCTAACCATCAACACCATCAAATCGGATCAACCCAATGACCCCTTACCTTTGGTGCACCCCGAACTCATAGATTGGGATTTACAAGGTACTACCCCTGAGCTCGATACCTTTGAGAATGATGAAGCCATCATAGATTATCTTGAGCTTAGAGATCATATACCTGCAGGAGACCATAGAGCTGGCTATGCTATAGAACTCAATGAGAAGGCCTATTTTGGTGAGAGTGCCAAGCTTTTCAGTCTCAAAAATGTCAAAATGAAAGAATGATCTAATGGTGAAAACTGCTCTACGGCAGTGTTAGATCATGAAAATACTAAAAATATAGACGTATCTAATGGTGAAAACCTCTCTGAGGCCCCGAAGGATGGAAGGCTTGACCCTCTACCCAATCTTACACATCAGGAGAGATCTTCAATCTTGATAGAACTAGCAGAGCCGATCAATGTCAGCACAGGTGATAATCCCAGAATGATCCACATCGAAAAGGCTTTAACAGAACAAGAAAAACTAGCATTCACTGACTTCTTCAAAACAAAACAAATCAAGTTTGCTTGGACATATGCAGACATGCCAGGGCTAGATCTGAATCTTATAATGCATCACTTATCTTTAGCTCCAGGAGCTAAACCAGTAAAGCAAAAACTCAGAAAGATGCACCCACATGTAGCCCTCATGGTGAAAGAAGAGCTAAAGAAACTGTTAGATGTCGGATTCATTAGACCAATAGACTATCCTGAGTGGGTTTCAAACATAGTACTAGTGGCCAAACTAGATGGCAGAGTCTGAATATGCAATGACTTCAGGGACCTGAACAAAGCTTGTCTGAAAGATGATTTCCCTTGCCAAACATTGACATGATTGTAGATCTAATGGCAGGGCACACTATGCTGTCACTAATGGATGGTTTTTTTGGATATAACTAGATAAAAATTACACCTAAAGACCATCACAAGACTACATTCACATGTCCTTGGGGCACCTATTGTTGGTGTGTCATGCCATTTGGTTTGAAAAATGCCGGTGCAACATATCAGAGAGCTATGACCACAATCTTCCATGACATGATGCAAACTATAATGGAAGACTATGTTGATGACATTCTGACAAAATCACTCACAAGAGAAGGACACCTGGTAGTGTTAGACAAAATCTTCAACAGACTAGAAACGTTTAATGTGCACCTTAATCCAAAGAAGTGCGTGTTTGGAGTTACCTCAGGAAAGCTACTTGGATACATAGTGTCGGCCAATGGAATCAAAGTCGACCCAACTAAAGTAAAGGCCATCATGGAAATGCCACCTCCCAAAAATCTCACTCAACTAAGGTCCCTACAGGGTAAACTACAATCTATCAGAAGGTTCATTTCTTAATTAACAAACAAATGCCACCCATTTTCTCACCTTCTACATAAGAATGTCCCTTTCAAATGGAATGATTCATGTGAACAAGCATTTCAACAGTTAAAAGAGTACCTCATGAAGCCACCTGTATTGATGCCACCAATTCAGGCTAAACCTTTACTACTATATATCTTGGCCACACCAACAACTTTGGGAGCTCTCCTTGCACAATAAAATTATGATGGGAAAGAACAAGCAATTTACTATATTAGTCGAATACTTGTCAGATATGACCTGCAATACACACCAATCGAAAGATCATATCTAGTTATGGTCTTTGCCTCACAAAAGTGGAGACATTACATGTCGCATTCGGTCAAACTAGTAACAAAAATTGATCCACTCAAGTACTTACTCAGCAAGACAACCTTAACAGGTAGGTTGTCCAAATGGGTCATGCTTCTAAGCGAGTTCAATATCAAATATGTAGACAGGAAAGAAATAAAAGGCCAAGTACTTGCAGATCAACTGGCAGATACACCTCTAACTGATGATAGCCCTTTGAGCTTTGAATTTCTAAACAAATCTATCTTTCACGTAAACTCATAAACCTGGAAAATGTATTTTGATGACTCATACACTCAGCATGGATCGGGGGCAGGTATCTTATTGATCACCCCTAATGGAGACACCATTCCTAAATCATATAGATTAATGTTTCCCTGCACCAACAACATGGCAAAGTATGAAGTCCTTGTCATTAGCATTAAACTAGCAGTTGAATGGAATATCCAAGAACTTCAGGTGTATGACGACTCACAGATGGTCATAAATCAAGTAAATGATGACTACCAAACAAAAGATGAGAAATTAATCCCTTACAAATGAATGGTAGATGACTTCAAAGAATACTTCGTCAAGATCTCTTTTGAGCAGATACCAAGGATTGAGAACAAAGTTGCAGATGCCATGGCAACGATCACATCTCTCCTCAATATTCTAGATAATCAATCATGTTACGAGTTCTTGGTAAAGCCAGTATCTTGTCCTGCATATGACACCCCTGAATCCCATATCATTTGCCACATTGTCAGAATTGATTCCACCCTCTATGGAAAAATATTTGCCTATCTTAAAGAGAATACCCTCCCACCTGATCTCTCTAGTAACCAAAAATGAACCTTCATTCTTTAGGCATCCCGGTATGCCATTGTTGCCAATACCCTATATCGCAGAGGTCTCGATGGTACTCTCCTTAGATGTCTTGATAGTGAGGAATATCAAACTTCCTTGAGTGAAGTATACGATGGTATATGCGGGACCCACTCTAGTGGCCCTACCCTAGCCAAGAAACTCATACGCATGGGATACTACTGGCAAACTATGGAACAAGATTCCTATCATTTTGTAAAGAAATGCAAAAAGTGCCAAATCCATGGGAACCTGATACATGCACCAGCACAGGAACTGCAGCCATTAACGACTCCTTGGCCTTTCTGTCAGTGAGGACTTGACTTGGTGGGCAAGATTCACCCTTCTTCATCCAGCGGCCATAAATTCATAATCACCGCCACTGAGTACTTTGCAAAGTGGATTGAAGTTGTGCCCTTAGCCAATATCATAGGCAAGCAGATTACCTCCTTCATCTTGAACTATATCATTTGTCATTATGGTGTCCCTTCATCCATTATCACGGATAATGGACGACCTTTCAAAAATCAAGATGTCAGGGAACTATGCGAAAAATTCCATATCCAACACCACTTTTCAACCCCGTATTACCCCCAATGCAATGGCCATGTGAAGGCATCAAATAAAACCATTTTGAAAATCCTAAAGAAGACTATCAATGATGCCGGTCGTGATTGGCATGCCCAATTAAATCCCACGCTATGGGCCTACCGCACAAGCCGCACACCCACAAGTAGAACACCATACTCCTTGGTCTACGGATTTGAAGCAATCTTGCCCATTGAAGTCGAGATCCCATCCTTGTGAGTTTCATTAAAAGGCCTCATATTTGATGAAGAGTACAAAGTGTCCAAACTTCAAGAATTAGAGCTGCTTGAAGAGGGAAGGCAACATGCCTTTAACCACCTAAAAGATTATCAACAATGAATGTCTAGAAGTTATAACCACAAAGTCAAACCTCGTGTATTCCAAGTTGGTGATCTAGTCCTCAGAGAAAACCCCAGAAATCAGCAAGATAGAGAAAAGAAAGGCAAGTTTGAACCCAACTAGCTGGGTCCCTATGTCATCATTGTAGCCTACGGGTTAGGAGCATATCAATTGGCTACATTTGAAGGTGAACTGTTCGATGATCCTATCAATAGCATGCATCTTTGCAAGTTCTATACCTGAAAACCCTAATGTAAGGGAGTCTTGAAAAAATCCAAAAAAAAAAGTGATAAAAAAAACAAACAAAAAATAAAATAAAAAAATGGAAAATAACAAAAAAATTGTCCTCTGGTGAAAACCTGGCAAACAGGTGCTTAGGATAGGTACCATGATGAAAACCTAGCAAACAGGCGTCATGTGTACTTTCAGCTTTCATGCAAACAAAAGCAAGTGGTGAAAACCTGGTAAACAGATGCTATCTGTGACAAACCACTTCCTCCATCTGTTGTGCTCTCATGTCTCTTGTGTCCATCGTATCATTCATCTTGAACTAATCCCTTGAACTATTTTCAAACTACGTTGCCTCTGAGCTATCACGTAGGCAAGGCCATTCTTAATGTGCCCCCAAGGCTCCACTCTGCTCTGATTCTTTCCTCTCCATGCCATCAGGTGTCGTCTGTCCTGCTGTCCACACCATTTTTGCATCTTTGCCATCACCTAGGTCTTAGGTCCATCAAGTTCACCCTGAACTACGTTGCCTCTGCATCGTCACGTAGGCAAGGCCATTTAGCATTGAGCCCCTGAGGCACTAGGTCAGTCCCTTAGGGTCCATCTCTCTGTGTTTGTTTGTCATATCACCCATAATAAGTTGATCCTTTGTCTAAAACTAGGGGCAACTCCTTGATCTGGTTGCAGATTTGGATTCTTGCGTGCCACATGTTCTAAGAGGATACCAATAAAGGATTGTGATACCTTTCACTAGACAAGCAAGCGCAGCAAAAGCAAGCTACCCAAAACAAAATTCTTAGCACAAAACATCATCCTGTCTAAAGTAGAGCACCATACTAAAACACTCAGACTAATTCTATATCAATTATGGAAAAAAGACACATCTCATGCAAGAATGTTTTGTGAACAGGTTAACTTACAAGGTCTTGAATTTTTGTCAATATGTCTTTCTATGCTACTCAAGGATGCCATAAGCTAGAGATGCTATGAGAGGGGCATAATCTTTTTCTTTGTCTGTTGTTTGTGGATTAAACTTTAGTAATGTGACGACTTTTGTCTAACGACATGATCAACAAAAGATTATCGAGGACTTAGAAGGTATGAACATGAAAAGGGGCAATCCTTGTCTGTTGAAATGCAAGTACTCAGGTCATCTAGATTCAAGTTTGACTAGATGCTTGTATCAACTTGCTATATAAAAATCCATGTAAGGAATACTCAAGTCATCTCGATTTAATTATACTTAGATGCTTGTATTCCCTTACAACATTTCAAAAAGAGAAAATTACCAAAAAGAGCCCAATGATGAAAGCAAAAGACTTGCAATATCAAGATGACAATCCACATCCATCCCATATCCAAAACTCCATATCTTCCATACAATAAGAAAATCCTACAGCGTATCAAATGAAAGCCTCATTTCTTCATTTCTTCTCTTTCGCATATCTATATCGTCCCTGTGTCGATTGAGTACATTTGGACATATCAAAAACATAGCATAGGTAGCATATCATATCACATGAGATAGTCATTCACATGATTAAATTATTTGCATACATAAATAAGTACATTAGGTCATCCGCATACATTTGCATTAGTATATCATATCAAAAATAAAAAACATAGATAAAAACATATAGAGCTGCATAATCATATGCATAACATTTCACATTTGCATTTACATATCAAATCATCCTACAATCCATCTAGTATGCATCATATATATCAAACATCATAAGATAGATTGCATCCATAACATATCAACTTAGAACATATGCATGTAGAACATCAATAACTACATCATCATATAATCACCAAAGCATGTCTAAATGTACAATATATCAAAATATCTGTCCATCTCTCAAAGTCATATCATAAAATGTATACAAAGTACAACAACATGGTGATACATGTCTCAGGGAAAAAATAATACATATACAGGCTATCTTAGCCATAAAAAATGTATACATCAAATTAAAAAATGGTACAGATGTCCGGGTCTGACTAACCCTGCAGCCGTGGAGCACTGCTCCTTGCACTACACTCTTCTCTCTCTCCCTCTGACTGTTGTGGGCCCTTCACTGAGCCTACAGATCGTGACCCACCTGCCCTCTAAGATGCCATAGACTAGCTCTTGAAGCTAGGTGCATGCTGATCCGCTGACACTACCCCATGGTATAACCCTCTATAGTAATAAGCCTGAGCTTGCACTCTGGCAAGTTCACTCTGAACCTGGGCCAAATGTGTCTGTGCCTACTACACCTGTGAAACCAAAAAGCTAGAAGTACCATCTGTACCCATAGCTGCCACGACTGTATCTCTCTCTACTCTCATCGCCCGCATACTAGCCAAGGCTACATCTCTCTCTTTGGATACCTCTGACAGCTGTCTTGCATCCGCATCTCTTTGAAACTCTGCTGCTCTCAGATGGGCCCTCAGCTACCTAATCTAACCCTATAATGTTGCTATAGCCTGCTACTGTAAGTCAGGCTGTGCAGCCTGCTGTGCTGGCACCTACCCCTGTACCTGCTACTGTGCCACTTGCTATGGTGGTGACATCTACCTTTGTGGTGCTACCTGCTGTGCTAGAACCTGTGCCTACACCTATCCTGTAGCCTGCGGTTGCACAACTACCTGCTGACCCAAAGGTCCCTCCCCAGACCTCGTCCTCTGTCTAGGTCTACCACCTCCTCCTCCATCTCCTCCATCATCCCCCTGACCTCCTCTCCCCCTCCTCCGTCCTCCTCTCCTCCTGCCAGCTCTACCCTCATTTTCTGAATCATCCTTTTCAATACGAGGAGCTAACTCTCTAGGCCCTGAGTATCTGGGGAATGGATGCGCTGCAAACCACTCCTCATAATCTGGCATCATGCCAGCATCCACTATGTCCCTCCTCATAGACCAAGCTACATGAGGAATCTGCTAAAAGTCTGTTAAATCCTCCTCGTATGATGCCATAGGACCCCACCTGTATCTCTCTGCATGGGTCCTCACAAAACGAGTCTGCCCTTGTGGCCTGCCCTGTACTTGACCAAATTGTCTCTGTACTCTGCTCACAATTTTTCGCTCTAGAATGTAGCTAGTCCTGCCAATGAGCCACCGAGTTTGGAAGCAGTACAAAAGCTCATCCACCTTATTATCCCATACCTTGTAGTCTGGGTATGGGCACCAAACAACCTGATCTACATTATCAAACACATGTCGCCAGTACTCGAGCTTCCCCAGCTTGTGCTGGGAAATCATGCCTACATAGCCATAACTGTAGGGCTCACCCCTCTACCTGTGAAATAGACATATCGGCCGTGTGATAGCTATGTGTTCCCACAACCAAAACTGCAAGAGAGACACACCTACTGACAAAATGGCTCCTCTATGATACACCACCTGGTGCATATCTGTTTATAAGTGTGCAAGTACTCACACACCCCATGCATACTGGGTCCCGTCGATGATCATGCTCTCTAACACCCTCCCCCAGCCAATCGAGAAGCCATGTGACCTCCTATCGGGGCATACTACCCCACTGATCAGTCCCACCACTATACCTGGGAAGTAGTCGTAGCAGTCATGAATGTCTTGCCACGAAATCACTTGCTCCACCAACTTTGGGTCATCGAATGCCCGTCTGCACTCAGCTAATCCAACATCCTGCTGTGACTCATACTCTACCAACTCTCCCCGAATAGGGAGGTACAAAATCTGGTACACGTCTTCAAGAGTGATCACCATCTCCCCCGTTGGTAGATGGAATGTCCCATCCTCACTGTGGAATCACTCCACCACTGCAGTTAGCATAGCCTGGTTCATGCGAACCTCAGGCATGAAGCAAACATAATGAAGCCCCATGGCACCAAGAGCCTCGCGGTCAATCTCTGTCAACATGTACTGCTGCAATAACGGCATAGGGAATTGCTCTCGTGACATAAGGGTATCCCATATATCCTCCTGCAACCAAGCAAAGCATAGCGTCAAAGAAATCCATATCCAAGAAAACCTACTCTAAGAAATCAAACTATCCTATCATTGATTTAACATATCAAATTAATCAAAACAACATATCATCTCTTGACTAGATTCTCAGCAATCTCAAAGATCACTTATCAATTGACGCATCGATCAAGGTGCCAATTGGATTAATTTCGTTAAGCCAACTGATTTTCCTAGTGCAAATGTGCTGATCTAGGTGGCAAATGCAGCGATCCATATCATATGCGTCAATGCACCGTGAATGCACCAATCTTTGACATGTATGCGCCATTTTGTCATATGTGCCACTTATTGTGTCACATGCACCGTTCCCCAATGAATGCGCCAATTAATAGCTTGTATGCGCCAAACTAGTATATGTGCCATAAGATCTCTCGCATGCGCAACTTCTCAGCATATGCGCCAAATAGCAGTTCAGTGCATCTGTCTTATCTTTTTTCTCTAAGCATTTATTGCCCTAATAAATGATTTTTCACAAGATTTGACGAACTACATACGGGTGGTCCTACCTCCGCTAGCCGATCGAACCATTAGACTCACTCAAACTGGTGCTCCTCGTGCAGAATATCCATCTCTCTGTTGATTGCTTTAGCTTCCATGCTCTCCTAAGCTCTCAAAGACCAATCAACTAGGGACAAGTGTGCAAATGAATAGAACTTGTGGACCCAGCTCCTATATAGCAAGTGAACCATATCTGACTATGTGACAACTGTGACTACTTCCCATGTCTGTTCCTCCGAATCGTATCCTATTTTTCTCCATCCTAACCCGCTTTTCACCTTCTTCTTCATGAGATTGTCCATCTCACTCCTTCTGCCGTCTTCCTGTCCAATCTCCTGAGGGGGCATCCTATCGTTAAACATGTACCAAGGGCAAACTGGGGCATGTATCACTGTCGAAAATTATTATTCTTTGAAACAACGTGATAAAACACATTGCATCAAAGAGGGGCAAAATGTATACACCTAAAAATGACATGACTCTACTTAAATAAATATTTTAAATATTTATTTCATCTTCATGTTCCTCTATCAATAAATAAATTTATTTATTTATTTATTTAATTCATCTCCTTTCATTTAATTAAATAAATTACATTTATTTAATTAATTAAATTCATCTACACCAACTTCATTCTTCTAAAATAATTAAATAATTTTAATTATTTAATTAAAATATTTTATTCTTCCAAATTTAAATAAAATACAATTTTATTTAAATTAAATCTTAAATCTCCAAAAATAAAATATAATTAAATATTTTATTTATTCCTCCAAATTATCTACAAATAATTAAATAAATCTATTTATTTAATTATGCTTTCTTATCTTCTAAAAATAAATTCCTCTTGTCATACAAAAGTAAAAGCTGAGTTAAAGCAACTTTGCTCTTAAATTAGAAAAATATATTCTAATTTAAGAAAAACAAAATTCATCCTCATCAAGAAAGCAGTTAACTCAACAAAGCTTCTTTTTGAATGACACATGTCCTTCTTCTATTCACGCACATTCTCTCGAACATTCTCCACCATTGATCTTTTCTCACCCAACTCTATAAATACAACCCTCTTCTTCTATCTTTCATATCCATCATTCGAGAAAACTTATGCTGCAGGAACTATAGCGCGCCATTGGCACCCTCATTTTCATATCATCATCTATCATCCATTTCATAGTGTGTTGAAGTTCATCTTCAATCACACCAAGTATCAGAGCCAACTTCTCCTTGTCATCTTGAGGAATCGAAGCGAGGAAACAAGCTTCCTGAGGGCCATTTTCATCTCCATCAAGATCAAGAAAGTAAAGGCAAGCAATGGAAGGCGTAAGGTAAAGGTTGTAAGTATCTTTATTTGTTATTTTAAATCCCTTTTCCTTCATATTCCATTGATGTTTTGGGTTTGTTATTTGATTATTCCCATGTTTTACCCATCACAAAAGCCATCACAAAAATGCCTCCTTTGAAGACCCTTAAGCAGTTGCGAAGCCTGCAAGGAAAGCTCCAAGCAATCTAGAGATTTATAAAGCAGCTTGCAAATAAATGCCAACTATTTCAACATCTTCTCTGCAAAAATGCATCCTTTGTATGGGATAATCAGTGTCAAGAAGCTTTTGAGCAGCTAAAGAAGTATCTCGCCAACTCACCTGTTCTTATGCCACCAAAACAAGGAGAGCCCCTCCTTTTGTATATTTCAACAACTGAGACATCTATAGGGCCTTTGCTAGCACAACATGACAAGCAAGGAAAAGAACGAGCCATATACTACATCAGCCACACCTTGGTGACCTATGAGCTAAATTATTCCCTGATCGAGCGAGCATGTTCAGATGTGGTCTTTACTTCACAAAAGTTAAGACACTACATGCTCAACCATAAGACCAAGTTCATTGCCAAGATAGATTCATTGAAGGATTTGTTGAATAGAGCAGCTCTCACAGGGAGAATGGCAAAGTGGGTAATGATTTTAAGTGAGTTTGATATTGAATATATGGAAAGAAAAGCTATCAAAGGCCAAGTCATTGCGGATCAATTAGCTGAAGTAGCCAACATTTGTAGAATTTCTTGACGAGTCCATACTATCAGTAACACCAACAAAAGAAACATGGAAAATGTTTTTTGATGGGTCTTACACACATTGAGGCTCGAGGGCAGGTGTCCTATTTGTCACCCCTCAAGGGGATACTATCCCTAAATCATACAAGGTCACATTTCCATGTACCAATAATGTAGCAAAGTATGTGGCTCTCATCACAGGGCTCCGCATGGTGATTCAGTGGAAGATTGAAGAGCTGGTAGTCTATGGTGATTCCCAACTGGTCATTCGACAGGTAAATAATGAGTAAAAAACTAAGGATGATAATCTCTTGCCATATAAAAGAATGGTGGATGACTTCAAGGATTATTTCCATGACATTCACTTTGAGTAGATCTTGAGGCTAAATAACAAAGTTGTAGATGCAATGGCTAAAATTGGATCATTGGTGGATATGAAAAAGGACAGCAAGAAGTGTGAGTTCCTAATAGAAGAGCTTCCCATCCCACCATATGATGTCCCACAATCCAAACTAGTATGTGAAATCATTAGTCCTTTATCTCTGTGGTATCT
Source organism: Cunninghamia lanceolata (assembly GCA_027924645.1). Lineage (NCBI taxonomy): Eukaryota > Viridiplantae > Streptophyta > Pinopsida > Cupressales > Cupressaceae > Cunninghamia > Cunninghamia lanceolata. Next base: position 2,540,290 of record BSBN01000022.1, read on the forward strand.
AGAGATATACATGTACCTACATGACAACATCATTCCACCTAACCTATCACCCACCCAATGCAAAACCTTCATCCACAGAGCCTCCCATTTCACCATTGTTAGTGACACATTGTACAAAAGAGGTCTTGATGATATGCTCCTAAGATGTCTTGACTCTAGGGAAGATAAGGTAGCCTTACAAGAGGTTCATGAAGGCATCTGTGGGGCACATTCTAGTGGACCTACCTTAGCCAAGAAAATTCTGAGGACCGGATATTATTGGCCTACTATGGAAACATATGCTTATTAGTTTGTGAAAAAGTGCCTACCATGTCAACAACATGGAGATCTCATTCACGCACTATCCCAAGAGCTATAGCTGATAATGACTCCATCACCCTTTCATAATGGGGGCTCAACCTCGTAGGAAAGATTCACCCTTCCTCCTCTAATGGCCATAAATTCATCATTACAACAACTGAATACTTTACCAAGAGGGTTGAAGCACTTCCACTCACTTTTACCACTAGTACCCAAATATCCAAGTTCATTCTTCACTACATCATATGTTGTTATGGCATCCCCCATTCCATTATCATTGATAATGGTAAACCGTTCAAAAATCAGGAAGTCCACACTTTGTGTGAGAAATTCCAAATCCAACACCTTTTTTCGACTCCCTATTACCCCCAAGGTAATGGTCAGGCTGAGGCTTCAAATAAAACCATCTTGCACATTCTAAAAAAGACAGTTAATGAAGCAGGCCGTGATTGGCACCTTCAGCTTAATCCTACCCTATGGGCCTACTACACAAGCATCCGCACACCCACAAGAGCCACTCCATATTCCCTTGTATTTAGATCAGAAGCCATCTTACCTATTGAGGTCGAGCTCCCATCACTCTGAGTATCTCTGCAAAACATAATCACTGATGAAGAATATCGAGTCTCAAGGCTACAGGAGCTAGAATTGTTGGATGAGAAACATCTGTATGCACTTAATAATTTATAGGCCTATCAAAATCTCTTACGAAGGAGTTACCATAAGAAAATCAAGAACTGTAAGTTTGAAGTAGGCGACCTTGTCCTCATGGAAAACCAGAAGAATCTACAGGATCACCCTAAGAAAGGAAAGTTTCAACCTAATTGGTTAGGACCATATGTCATCACCACCAGCTATGGATTAGGGGCATATCATCTTGCAACACCTAAGGAGAAACTGTTGGAAGAACCAATGAATATTCTACATCTGAAAAAGTTCTACGCATAACCCATCAAGTATCCCAAGCAAAAATACAATTTTTTTTTTGAAAAAATCCAAAAAAATCAACAAATTAAGAAAAATCTAAGTGCAATAAAGACGTCCAATGGTGAAAATCACTTCGGTGACACCTTGGATAGGTACCATGGTGAAAACCTATCTCAAGCGCCATGTGTAGCAGCCGGTCCTACCACCTAATAAGTCCTCTTGCCCACCATAATATTTCATACCAAACACATCCCATGGCTTGGAATTATGTAACATCAATCACCCAACCCACATCATCCCACCCAAATAGGCTGACTTGCTAAATGAGGATCCTTGTAAGCTTCACCCTGCACAGAAAATCCAAAAACTCCAAAAAAATTAGAAAATCCAAAAATCCAAAAAAAAAAATAGAAAATCTCACAAAATCCAAAAACACTAGAAAATCCCAAAAATACAAAAACATTGAAAAAAATAGAAAAACATAAAAACACTCACATTTCATCATCACATCACATCCGTAATTAATTCATCCATCCCAAAACCATTCCCACATCATCAAGTCTTGCCAGAAATACATATTCATCTCACCCGCATCTTGAAAGTACCTTGATCTCATGGACACAGGGTATGTAGGCAGTCTGAAATATGAAGGAAGTATCCAATACTCAGGTACATAAGATGCACCCATCCAACCCGTTTGGATGGTCCCTATTCACTAAGCTTGCTGGATCCAACAAATGATACACACACTATGCATACACCTGAAACATCACATCTCACGAAAAAAATCATCAATCAATATTTCAACTACGATCAATGCACATAGTGAGAATGTCCTTTTGCCCATCCTTCAGAAATTATCCAACAAAATCCAAACGATTCATGTCCTAGGATATATTGTTCCTACAATGGACAAGAATCCCTCATCCTATCAACACTTATCTTGGCAAGAGCACACAATGGTCATTTTTACGTTTTTGGTTGTACTTTTGATTATTGATTTTTTATCTTCTTGTCTTGCTCTAGGTCGGTTCAAAATCTACCGTAATCACATCATATCATAACCCTTGGAACAAACATGGTCTTTTGTTTCTGTATGTTGTGTTTGTGGGTTGACTTCATTACTCCAAGAATAGTATTCATATCTTGAAGCTTGGGTCGGTTCTAGCATGGTGTACCTCATTTACATATATAGGCATTAATACCTTATATGTACTATGAATACTCATGACTATGAGTCCTCTTCCCTCAGCTAAGCAAGATTATACTACCTTGAGTATGCATGGAATCAACCTATTATTTGTTAGTCTAGTCCAAGCAATGGTGGGATAAATATCATCACTTAGGTCATCTCATACCTTTGTTAAATCTATCCTACATTGCTATAATAAATCTAGAAATGCTCTTAGTTAATCTTATGCAACTACTATAGCTAGATCAATCCATCTTCCAGAACACCCATCCAACCACATTATCTGGGCCTAGATTTTTACCCTCCGTCTATTCATCCCTCACAATCTTCTAACTAAACCCCCTTGTCACCTATCCCTCCCAACCCATCTCAATCAATCCAACATATCCTGACCTAAAGGAAATCCCCCCCTCAATGACGTGGTAAATCATGACCTAGCAACTACCTTTCCCTCCATCCCATTCCCCTTCTAACCCATAAAACAAACCTACCTTTACCCAACCCCATAACCATTTTACCTCCCTACCTATCCCCCTACCACCAATCCCCATCACCCAGGGTTGTACAAAAACATCATGTGTGTCATGACTTGATTACTGCATCAAATCACTAATCATTGCATTCACCATTTCACCCTCATCATGGAAAAACTACAACTTTCCTAAAAAACAAAACAATTAAAGCACTGAGCATAGAGTATTTGTTGCTTTGTATTACATGTGTGTGAGAAGTCTTCAAGAGTTAATGATGATGATTTCATATTCATTTCATCACACATTTCACTTCCTTTGCATCCATCATATATGTTTATTAAGGTAAGCATATATGTCCAATTCCATTACATATTGCATCCATAATAAATGTTTATTAATCTAAGCATTTATTTGCATTCCACATTCACATCATAATCCATAATCAAAACATGCATATATCACATAAGAAAAACATAATATCATTGTACAACACCCATCATCTATCATCATCATAAATCCTGCCATCCTTACATACATGTAAAAATCTAACTAATAATGTACATTTCTTGATTTGTACCTGATATGATATGATTGATTAGACAACTTGTATGATTATAGCCATGGTTCTGACAAAATACATAATGCAAAATGATGTAATTATAATTCACAATCTGCATCCATCAAATCTGACTGAACATCCATCATTCACACAAATAAAAATAAACATCACATCATCATTAGAAATAAAGCGTAACATCATATCATATCATGCAAGTATGTAGTCGACATGAGGTAGCTATCCCATCAATAAAACATAACCAAATCATAACAATACATCATCATATGTCATCATTATACATATATCCATCACATACACCATTAGTACATCCATAACATCTCATAAAATCATCACATCATCATCATAATATACATAATCCATAACTGCATGACATCCATAAACATAAACATAATCATCATCAGGAAACATAAATACATACATCCATCCATAACACGTCATAAATGCATAATCATCATCATCATAAATCATCAAGTGTCATAATACATTGCCAAAAACATAATATACATCGCTCAAAATGATACAAGTCATGATACAATAGGCCTCAAAGGGCTCAAAAATATACAACACATATATGTTAACCTCATGCTAATGATCTCCTGTCTGACTCGGTGGGAGATCCAGGGCATCGTTGTTGCTGCTGTGATGGCTGTTGTGGCCTCTGTGGTGGTTGCTATGTCACCTGTCTTGGAGGGCCCATTGGTTGCTGAACAGACTTAATGGATTTGGACCTGCATGACCCAGATATCTGAGAGCCACTCTGCTATTGGTTGTATCTAAGGATCCTCTGTCCCTCTGGAACAGCTAAACAATAGGCTGCGTGATAATACTCAGCCTAGGCTCTCTACTCTCCCACCTATCCTTGCAACTGCCCAACTTGTATCTGCAACTGAGTGATCTATGTCTACATCAGCGTCAATACGAGACCCATACCTATCCCTACCACAACTCCCTATAAACTCGCCACCAGCCCCTTTGCCTACTAGGCCCTCGTCTCTGCCTGTTGGGCCCTCACCTCTGCTTGCTGAGCCCTCGCCTCTACTACATGCTGCTGAGCCCTCTTTCCATCCCTCTCACCTATCAAGGTTACTATCTCACCCTATGCCTATGCTAACTATGCCTACAATGCACTCATCTGCCCATCTGATCCATCAAATAATGTAGCCATGCCCCGCAACTGCACTAACTTGGCATCTCAACTCTGTAAGGTCTTCTGTAGGCTAGCAACATGTCCCCATAAGGTATCCATCTCATCCTCATCCTTGCTTTGGGGTTACTAACGTGATGGATGCTCTCTCGGCATTGAACCCCCTCCTGCCCCTGAACTCCTTGCCTTAACTCACCCTGATCCTGTGAAACCCATGGCAATCTCAAGAATGTACTGTTGCACATTCCTATGCCTTACCTCTAGCCCTGGTGCCTGCTGTGCTACAATAACTACCTATCTCTACTGTAGAGGTTCTTGTGGTGGGGGCATAAGCTCCCTATTTGTCCTTTGCCTCTGTTGCCCTGAGCCCCACTATCAGGGTACCCTCTATCTTGGCCCCTCTCCCACTTGAGCCTGCTGCTAGGGCAACTACTGATCCCCCCACCCGTCCCTATCCTGCCACATGTACTAGTGGTACCCCTACCTGTCTCCCTCTCGTAGCCTCTACCTGCCTAGCTATTGCTACTGCCAAAACATCAATTGACTCATCATCCTCCCCAACCTCCACCTCCTCTACCACTATATAATCCTCAATAACCTCATCCCCCTCCTCTCTAGCCTCATCTGTCATGACTATTTCCTCCGTCAGATTTGTAAACCGTGTGGGCCGCCACATCTGCCACCATGCGTCATATGCAGACATGGTCCCTGCATCTCTCACTATACTCCTCTAATCCCACATCACTGGTGCCAGAGCTGAAAAGTCTGCTATGGCAACTTGTGGCTGTATGGCTAGGGGCCACCTATGTGCATCTCGAGGAGTCCGTGTAAATATGGCCATCTGCTGTGGAGAATCTGCCATAATCCAAACTACCGCATGAATCATGATGGCAGATACATGTCAATGGTATGGTCACCTCAACCCATCAGGTATCATGGCTGGAATGTGTAGGGCATATGAATGTCATCATTTTACCATGGCTCCACCCCAATATAAGGTTGCCAGGTAACCCAAATCAAATGATCCAATACTCGCCTCCAGTATCGTAACTACCCTGTGTAAGTGTACTCCATGTCCTGATATAAAAATGTGTAAGCCTCAAATGGATGGTAAAAATATCCACATCTCAGCCTGGTGATCGCAATGTGCTCCCACGCCCATACATGCAGCAAAGTAACTCTGGCTGACAATGTTGAATCACAATGGTAAACCACACTATGTATCTCATGGTATAGTTGCACCAACATACATGGCCCCAAGGCATACACTGTCTCATGTCAAACCATCCCCTCAATCATCTCTCCCCATCCAACTAGAAAGTCCCTGCCTCACCAATCTGGCATCACCACACCACCAATCAATACACACAAGAATGATGTGAAATGATCTGCATCTGCTGCTAGCGTCGCCTCATAAATCATCTCTCAACTCTCTCCTACCAACACTATATGACCACGGGTAAATACTCTGAGTAAGGCCCTCCCTCCCCTCGTATCATATACCACTCGCTATCTGTGAATGGGTATCTTGAGGATGCGATAAAAATCCTCAAGTGTAATCGTGATCTCGCTAATAGGAAGCAGAAATGAGCATGTCTTAGTGCGATAGCACTCTAGGAGAGCCATCATTAGAGCTCTATGAGCTCGTACCATTGTCATCTCTGTAGGTATCAGAAGCCCTAGCCTTGCTAGTTGACCTTGGGTAGCATCATCAAAACCATTGAACAACTCCATCACCAAGGGCACACGTCGCTCCCTTGAGTACACAATGAAAGATCTCATCTCCTACATCCACAAATGCTTCTCAGAAGCCTACCTATCCTTCTGAAACCAAACCTTTCACATCACATTTTAGTTGTTGGAAGTCAAATCAATTTTGGCACCACAATACACCTCTTTTGCACCAACTTTACTGATGGCACTACCCTATTATCATATGGCGCTATAACAAAAGATAGTGCCACTGCACATGTTTTCTGTGCTACTCCACAACATTACGCCACTCTTCCCTTTGGTACCAATCCGTGTGATGGCATCACTTTGCAAAATCGTGCCAATCCTAGGGATGACACTACTTCATAGCATGATGCTAATCTAGAAGATAGAGCCACTCCAGAAGATTGCGTTGATCTAGAGGATCGTGCTACCCTAGCCCCATTTTAGCGCTAATTTGCCAAAACCTAGCCCCTACGTAGTATTGTGCTAAAATAGAGGATGGTGCCAAAATGCTATGTTTTGGTGCCAATTCACCTCTTTTTCTTCCCACATGAATAGCACCAATCCAAAGGATGGTGCTAATTCGTGACCCTTTTCGCACTAGGCGATCACTCGATAGTGCCAAAACCCAAAATCCCAATTCCTGACATAAAAAATTGTGACAAAAACCAAAAAAAACAACAAAGCTAGGGTTAGGGCCTACCTAGGATCTAGTCTCTAGTGACCTTCGTACGGTCGGAACCACTCAGAAATGTGATCGAATCATGGGAACATGGGATTACAGTTCGCCATTCTCCTCTTCTCTTCTTCTTCCAAGTGGCTCTAGGTGTGCAAATGGGGCACTCTTAGGGCCCACTTTTCTAATTATAGTAAGCCATGTCATCCCTCCATGCAATTTTTCTTCCCCAGGGTGCAGATCACAACCATTTTCGCTCATTTTTCTTCATAACAACCTGATTTTCTCTCCCCTATCCAAATTTCACCTCCGTTTTGTCCTTTCGAGAGCTCACCCGAATATTTTTTATTTTTTCACCGACCTCTCGCGGGGCATCCCTCACTCATTTCATTCCTTCTTGGCAGCTGGGGCATATTTTTCTTTGACTTAACGCCACTTCCCCGCTAGGTCCTAATGCCATGTCAAAGAGGGGCAAATGTAGACACCTAAAAATATCTTCATCATCAAATCGACTCTTGACATCACTAAACATACCAATTTCCCTTCTAATCGATTAATTAAATTTTTATTTAATTAATTATCCATTCATCACCTAATTTCTCATCATTTTATCCCCTACAATTGAATTAATTCAATAGTCCAACTTACCCAATTAATTAAATAAATATACAATATTTATTTGGTTAATTCCCTCTTTTCACTAAATCCCATTAATTAGTTAAATCATGTTATCTAATTAATTCAGCCTATTAATCAACCTATCCCTACCCTAGTTAATTAAATATCTACTAGTATTTAATTAAATAAAACCTTATTTAATTAATCTTAACCCCTCACTAAGCCATTTCTTAATTTATTCCAGCCATATTAATTAGGCTAATAACTGTGATTAAAATGGTCAAACCCCAATTAACACCCTTCCCCACATCTCCAAATAAAAAATTGAAATATATCCCATATAAATCAATTTTTTATACACATGTGTCCAACATCACATTTAATACCTCTTACACCCCCTTACACATGTCATAACTCATCAATATCCATTCTTCCCCAAATAAATTTTTAATTCATTTTACTCTTCCCCATGAGAATTTTTAATTCACAAATAATCCATCTCACCCAACCTCATTTAATTCACCCCTTTCCCAAGATGAATTTAAAATTCATCTTTATTCCTAGCCCTCCATTTTCCAAGATGAAATCTAGGCCCTCCACATCATCTTCATCCTCCACCATTGATCTCTCAAATCAACCTCAACCATTGGATCAAAATCCTTTCAAAATCCCTATAAATACAACATCCTCCAAGCCATTTTATCATCCAATTTCTAAGTAGTGTTATTATGCTAAAATATCTATTGAGTTAGTGAGTTGCATACTTGAGAGCATTTCACATATAATCCATCATCTTAGGTATAGCTAGGAGCTCTTGGGTGCAAGCTTTTCCACCCTATCTTGGATTTGTGGGTCATTTTGAAGGTGTAACACTTGTTTATGCATTTGTTTTATGTTTTCTACTTTCATTTTGATTTCACTAATCACAGTGATCTCCACCACAAGTGAAGCATCTTGATCCAACTAGTCCTCGCCTCTCCTGAGGTATGCTAGAGTTGTTCCCATTCTTCTTGGAGTGGTTGTTCCTCTTTTTATCTCCCTTTGATTCATTTTGTTTAGTTTTATGCCCTTTATCACTCTTCTCAGTATAATCCAATTTTGTCCCCTTCTTCTTTGAGGGATGAGAATATTGAGACCAGTTATATCTCTTTCTATTTCTTTCCCTATAGGATGATATAGCCTTTAGGTTCTGTTCTTTCCTAAAGGCCTTCTCATAGACCTGTTACATGGTTGTAGGGCCGTGAACATTAACCTCACCCCCAATCTAGGCATTCAACCCCATGATAAACTTCTAGACCTAAAACTTCTCATCATGCTGATACTGTGGCACATATTTCGACAATTGGGTAAATTTTTCCAATACTCATTTATAGTCATATCAACCTATTTCAAGTTTTGAAAGTCTATGAGTTTCTCGTCATAGAATAGTTGAGGCAACCATCTTTGCCTAAATAGTTCTACAAACTCGTCCCAAGTAAGGCTTGTAGATCTCAAGCCTAACTCCATCTTTTGTTCATCCACCATGTGGATGCTTTTCTTGCTGGCTGAAATACTCCTGAGATAGCTTTACTTACCTCATTATAATTTCTAATTTCAAAATACTTCTCCATCTCTATAAGCCATGCCTCCACAACATATCCACTTATGGATCCATCAAATTTAAATGGTATGACCTTTTTCATGTCATGAGACAGTTCCATACCCATAAGGCTCCTCTTATTCCCATCTTGTTTAGCCACGAAGTTATTTTCTCTGTGGTGGCTTTGGGTGGTGTCATTATGGCATTCCTCACCATCACCCCCATCATAATTATCTCACCTATCTTCTAACTGGCCTCCAAATTTGTGTTTGAGGGTTTCTACCCTCACCTTGGTTTCTTTCAACAAAGTCAAGATTTGGTCTAGTTTAGACTCGAATTTCCCTGAAGGTGCTCCTTCATCTCGGCTATCCTCCATTCTGGTTCCAACTTGAACCTTTATTGCAATTTACTTCTTCCTGAAGTTTGTAGATTAAACATGGATTAGTTTTCCATGCTATGCAATTCGATTATTTCACAACTGTATTCACATTCATTTAATCTTTAACAAGAAGGGAAAGACTATCAAAATTTTTCAATTGCATTATTATTTCCATTTGATTACACATAATCTACAAAATTACAAAATTGTATTTACATTTGCTCTTGCAAATCATTTACAATTGGGATAACTTCTCATTATCAAATTTTCTTTTTAGTCCGAGGAAGTGAGGATATACACTGGTATTCCTTCACATCCTCCTTTGGTACATTGCATTCATTATGGTTATTTCCCTTAGCTGGTGATTTAGGAGAAGAGGGTGACACTGATGTTCCAGTAGATTTAAGGGCAGCCATCTGTTCAACTTTCCTTAACTCCTGCTTGATGCATTTCCCTACATCAGTGAAAGTTTCCTCACCAAATAACCATGCACCTACCAAGCATCTAGTCTATTCAAGTTTCTCCTTCATGGAGAATCATGCATTCAAGATCTTTTGATGGCATAGGTAACGTCCATGTTTCGTTACCTTCTTGCGAGGTGTGGTTCTAAGTTTTACCATTTTGGCATAGAACATTGAATCATTAGTATACTTAATGTTGGATACATTAATCAACAAATAGTGAGCTAATTAGGTCCATGTGTTGAACCCGGTAGCTTTGATACCATATGTAACATCACTTTCCATAAAACTCAAGATTTAACTTAAACATGTAACTTAAACAAGTCATTAATTAAAAATGGATTACAATATTCAAATTTTGAACATAAAGAAACATATTCTTTTCCATCATTTAAGCATGTTAATCAAATCAGGATATAACATAGCTTATAATCTAATAAATCATTACAATCCTTAGTGAATATCCATCACTAATCAAATACAATATATGCTCTAGGCATCTTAATCAAATTTTTACATTACAATAGACCAACTAGTCAAAATGCAAAAATTGTATCTGGAACCATTGATATTTGTCTTCATAATCCTTGGCATGTCTCATGCTTGGGAAGGAGAGCATCATTCTGGTGCTTTTCCCCCAACCACAAACCTACTGTCCCCCGCTCATCTTCCTAACTCGAAGAGGCCCTACCCTTCACGGAAAGGTTATACATTGGAAACCAATTGCATAGCCATCTGAGTAACTGGTGTTGTGTCCTTCCTAATGTCTCACGATCACACACTATAGATCCACTCTAACTTGTATGACACTACTGGAGACACTAGGCCATCTGGATCACTATGGACTGACAATGCATGTAGAGACAAATGCATTACTTTGGCCAATGTTTTCATACAAATACGTTACATAATGAACGTCATCGTATGTCCACCACCCTAACTCAACTTATAAGATGTCATGTCCTATAGTCAACTCTTAACGACCATGTCCTTTAGGTCTAGTATGTATGTGGGATAAATTTGAATCATTGTCCAAACTTGAACATTTGACTCCCATCATAAGTCAGTTATAACTAAATAGGTTACTTTTGTAACACAGAACTAATGACTCCATGTCACCTTGTTCCATTTCAATTCATTTCAATTTCAAACTTTAAGACCATCTTGGTCTTCTGTGGTTAACATATTGATAGCATTTCATCACATATGATGAAGTTGATTCCATGATACTCAAGGCATACCCTGCCTTAGTAAAATACATTAGTTTCTTAAGGTTCAATAGCTCTTATCTTCCCAATGAGCTCAAGGGCTCTTCACCAACCTAATAGTTTACAAATAAGTAAAAGAAATTATATCTTATAACATTATCTGATAAGTCATAATTCAGTCACATATAGAACTAGTCTATATTTTTCTGTAAACTTATTCCAACTATCTCATGATGAGATTATGATCATTAAAGATCATGCCCCTTCATATTTGAAGGTTCATATAAACATTCATAATAGTTTAAATAGCTCTATTTGTAATTCACAATTAGCTTCTCATGCAAGCCCAGCTGGGGTTTAGTTTGGGTGTTATAGACACACCAATTTATAATTGCCTTCCTGACAATCATCTCAGTCATTGGACTAGGTTTATAATATTAAAAGATTTCATGGTTATTATTACAGTCGAAGGACTGCATGCTAAGCATTGACACCTACATGGCTCTTATTACAATCGAATGACTATATCCATTATCAACTAAACACTTGGAGTCATTCATAACTCCCTTCAAGAGCTCTTAGGCTCATCCCTTGTCATCCTACGATGTGGGCTTAACAAATATGTAATGAATACATGCTCAACCACTATGGCTTTGAGCTCTAGTTATCATAATGTATCATATAATGCAATACGATCGAGTTGAAAGACTCAAAGCTCATTCAAAGAAAGAGATAATCTTTATAGGGCTCAGCCTCAAGGCCTTGAGCTAGTATTAAAAGAAAGAACAATGATTGTTTAGTTCTTTAAGCCTCGGGCTTCAACATAAACAAGATTCCACAACATTACGGCTTGGCTGAGCATAATCTCAAGAATAGTTACATAGTTTTCTAGCTCGACTCACAGCCTTGAGCATGTTTTCAAAGAATTTTAACATGTTCTCTGCTCGACTCACAACCTTGAGCATGGTTTCAACAATTACTGTGTCTAGCAAGCTCAGCCTATGAGGCTTTGAGTATAAATATAACTCAAAGTTGTCTTAAAAGGGTTTGACCATACAGCTCCCAAACCACTACATATATGAGATTTAAAAACAAGAATAGCTTGACCAATTGGCCTGAAGCCACGACTCAAAAGAAATATAGACAACATGCATGGCACGGCCTTGCAGGCCACGTGCCTCAAATTTCTAATCAATAACAAGAAACTTCATGTTTCACAGACTCAGGTAGTAGTTCTCTGAGATTTAAACTCATCATTTGAAAAGTAATCCAGCATTTGCTTCCCATTTTACTTGAATCAAGTAACAAATCGATTATGGTCCCAGTTTGTGAGTCTTCTAGCTGCTCACAGCTCCCTCCTACCACTGTTCTTCCCTGAATAGTTACGCCACCTACATTCTTTTCCAAAAACCCCAACCAACATTCCCAACTCACCAAAGTGATTCTTACCAAATGGAGAGCCCAATACCAAAGGTAATTGATCCCAAGGCATGCCGATTTTGGATGTGTAATTGCCTTTCCACTCGGTAGTGTCCCTTAAAAGGTGGCTCGATCCTTGCACAACATGGGATGGTTGAGCTTGAAGCTTCCATCGATCTTCATGATCGACTATATTAACTTAGGAATATTCCAAAGAATACAATTATTAAGATAAGTAAATAACAATAATATCATTATAGGTAACAACCTATTAAGAGGTTTCATCCTTGACTAAGGATTAACACAAGAGATAATATTCATAAAAAATTCACATTAATAATGTTGATTATTGGGGTCGAGTGATGCTCCCCTGGAATCAATTATTCCCATTAGTTGAATGACTAGGGAAAAATAATGACCCCAAGAACAAGTAAGAGAGACCTTGTCTATAAACACTATTGTCTCTCGGCCAGGGAGGATGTTCCCCAAACATTGTCTGATCATCATGACTTGTCGAGATAACTTCATTGACAAAAGATTAAACCAAGAACATAGAAAAAAAAACAAGAGACATGACACATGTCAACTTATGAACGGTTGAGAAGGACATAGGAGTCGATTACTCAGATGGCTAGTCAACTTATGTTTTCACAACGTTGAACCCTTCCTCTAGGATGATACTATTAGCAAGAGACACTCCTCCGGTATAGAATAGAATGTTGTTATTGATGGAAACAAGGCAAAGATCTTTCATCATAATGGCAAGGACATGTTACTTTGGAAGACAATCCTAATCTGGCAATAAGACACAAGAATTTTGGTCTAGAAGTCCTAAAGTGGCTAAGTATTGAAAGTATTTATCTATGAGGCAGAAAAGGACCAGTACTCCTCCACAAGTGAAAATATGAAGATGTAGCTCAGGTATGATGCTCACAGTTATCTATTGATGTTATATTCCAATAATCAAGTAATGACTTCCTCCAGAAGTCATCTCGTAAAAAGACAAAGTCTGGGTTAGCAAAAGTTAGATAGAGACAGTGAACAGTGCCAAGTAAATTGGTCGATATTCCTTTGCATTAGCATATTTTGTTCATGACTATCAAAATCCAAGTTTATAGCTCCAGAAGTGCAACAGATCTCGTTCTATAGGGTCTTGAGTACCGACATCTAGTATAGCAGTGTTACAGTGTGATAGGGCAATAGTTCCAAGGTCAGTATTTTGGCACAAAGATTTATCTTGTCATGTGGATTTGAAGTCATGTTAAGAGATCATTAATGATTGTTGAATATGAATCATGAAGGAGCATTTGATCCGCAACAAAAGTTATGATGTGACAGAGGAACCTATCATATATGTTATTAAGGAACAAGCTGACAGGTTGGCTAAATCCTTATGCAGAAAAGAAATATGAGTTGGATGATAAAGGTAAGTGGTTGTATGAATAGAGCCAACACATATGAAGACATGTACATGATGGTTTGGATCTGCATTAAAGATTTAACATAAGAACAAACTGACAAGGTATAACACTTGGTATACACGCTTCACAGTTTACTTGCCAACTTGATCATGAGAAAGATTTAGTTGCGGATATAAATAGAGGATAGATTTTGGTGTTTGAGTAGAGTGGTGTGCAATGTGATATATGTGGATGCAAAACATGTGAAGATAGAGTGGCCACAAAAAATAAAGGGAGATCTTGAGAATATGTAAGAGCAGAGCAGAGAAACAGGGGCAGATTGAAATGAAGAGTTCTGATTTAGTATTTATGAGCTTAAGTGGAACTATTTCCATGCATATGTAGATACAATCACATTAGTTCATCCTTGGCAGTGAGCCACCCTTATTATACCTTCTTCTAATTGGCAGTGAGCCTTTTTATTGATTAGTGAGCCCTAAGGTAGTGAGCCTCTTGTAATTCAGTATTGTGCTATAATAATATTTTTAGAGATAATCCTCTCTATGGTTTTTCCCCACCTTGGGGTTTTCCACATAAAAATATTGGTGTCCATGTGTTATGACTTTGAGGTTGTTATTCATTTGCATATTGTGGTTTTGTTTAATTAATTTTGGAAAATGGTTAATAGTGAAAGTACATGAAAGGTTTTATGGAACACTGATTCACCCCCCCTCTCAGTGTTCCTGATATTCAACAATTGGTATCAGAGCAAGGTTCCTTGGAAGAAGCCTAACAACTTGAGGAAGATCTGGGAAGGCCCACCTATGGCAGCACAAAGGTATCTCACTTATCCTGAAGCAAATCCCTCTAGCAACATTATAATTGGGAATCAAGTATATATCAATAATGAACAATTTGAAGCTACTCTGGAAGATCTTGACAACTCCAAGGCTAATATCAAGGGTTTAGAGGAGAGTGTCAAAGAAGCTGATGATTGTATTCTGAAACTAAAAGAGCAGTTCAGTAAATCTTAGGAAAGAAGGAAAGAATTGTGTGAGCACCTAAAACAAGCAAGTGAATCCACAGAGAGTCTTCTCAGGGTTATTGAAGAAAAGACCAAGAATAAAGAATATCTAAATCAAGTTGTGAAGGACAAGTCAAAGGAATGTGAAAAACTAGGAAAATAAGTTCTGCTCTTAAAACTTGATTTGAAAGCAGCTAAGAGCTATGAAGAAAAGTTTAAGCTAAGTTCTACAAAGCTTGATGAAATGATTGCTAGACAAAAGAGTAATGATGACAAACAAGGTGTGGGATTTGAAAAGGGAGAAATTTCAAAATTTAGACAAGCAAATTATAAGGTAAAGCAAAATAGGGGAAACGAATTCAAAAATCAAAGAAAAATACCCAAAAGACCTCCAGTTAGACAACAAAATGCATAGAGGTGCCCATCCTTCAATGGCTATTGTTTTAAATGAAATAAGTATGGTCATAGGGCTACTCAGTGTAGAAGTAGAATAAATCAAAATGTTTCATCTTTTTCTGGACAATGTTTCAATTGTAAAAAGATTGGTCACAAAGGAAGTGAGTACAAAGTGTGTCAAGAAATGTGCCAAGTTACTGAAGGAATAGTCAATTCTTCAATGGCAAGTGTTTTGCATGCAATAGATTTGGGCACATGGATAATCAGTGCAGATCAAGACCAATTCCCAACTACAGAAGATATCAAAGTCAGATAAATGTTGTTTGTTTCAATTGCAATAAACCTAGACACTTTGCCAAATTTTGCAAAAGCAGAAATGTACCAAGAGACTATCCTACAGAGAAGGGAAAAATAAAACAGAGAGATGTCAAGGGAAAAAACAAGGATGATTTGGTAGAAACTAAGAATGAAATGAGGAAGATTTGGATTGAGAAAGATGTTGACAATACCAAGGATGGATCCACACCAAATTCTAGTGCAGATACTTCCTTTGGGAAGTAAAGTGAGAGCTCTAGCTTAGGGAGAGCCGCATTAAAAATTTAAAATCCCTAGCTAGTCATCTAGTGGTGAAATTTGGCATGAGGATATGATAAAGAGAATCATACGATAGACCATCTGGAGCAAGTTCTGGAAGAAAAAGTCTAATTGCGAAGATTTACAGAGTAATCTAAAGTGTCTGTGGTTGCCAAAAAGGTGTCTAATAGATTTTTGTAAGATGACATTAATGCCTCAGGTTTTGGCGTGCAAAGAATAAAAGGAGTTGTATCTAAAGGAAAAATCATTCTATATTTCATGCGCTCAAGTGACTAAGGGAATTGAAGCAAGATTCAAAGCATCTATAGTTTTCCCCAAAGGATTTCAGATCATAATCAAGGAAACCCTAATCTAGCAAAAAAGGTATTTACAACCTAAAACCCTACTATGAAAATTAAATTGCTCTAGAAATGTTTACTCCTCACATAATTGAGATAGGAAAAATGCCTTACCCCAAGTTTAAGAAACAATTCTTCAAATCTCTAGAAAACGATCCGTCAGGGGCATTCTCAATTACCCCACATGGGGTTATGCATATTGAAGATATTAGAGCATACATTCATATCAGGTTAGAAGAATATGATCACATGAAGTTAGGAAAACTATATTTGGACAAATTGATTACTATGGATATTGTGTGAAAGATGATTATAAAGTGTTAGGAGAAAAGAAACTTGACACCTAGTTGGATTTTCCTGCAACTCTAATTGATGCATGGGTCAACCTTATTCTAAGCAGCATTCATGATGAATCCTTATGGCTTGATGAACCCTATCTAATAACTAAAGAAGCCATCAAATTTGTAATTGGTATGAGCTCCTTCAGAAGGGTTCCAGGCATAAAGAAAATGAAGAACAATGTTGTAATGTAGCTCACAGGAGCCAAAATTGAGAAGAATGGCCTTACAATAAATGATATCAAGGATCCAGCTGTCAGATTTGCATCAATGATTGTTGGATACAAAGTGTACTTTTCCAACAAGGAAAATTCTGTGTCTGCATCAACCATATACACAACATATGATATGATCAAGAATAATATGAATTATGACCTCTATGAATTTCTCTGAAGTGAACTTATAGAAAACTTGAGAAGATCAAAAGAAACTGGTCATCCTTTCAAATATGGAACATTGATTACATGTTTACTCTTTTACTTCTTGGGAGAGCTACCCAGTTTAGGAAATATTAGCTGGCTTGATCACATACCTATAGCCACTCAGATAAGAAATCACTTACAAAGTTTGGGCAATGCGCATAGGCAGAATGAAATCTTATGGAATTATTTCAAAGAATTTCAAAAGAAAATGTCAAGTAGATTCTGAATACCTGAAAATGTGGTGATAAAGTATGAAAAGGATATTGTATTGATGGTGGATAAAGACAAATGCTTCATGGAAGCTGTGAAACCTAGAACTGTATAGGTCCCTGCACTAGGTTATGAAGTTGAAGAAGATGTCTTGATTGAATTAGCTAATGCATTACTAAGTAACCTATTGATCTCAATGAGGATAGATTTGGGATATTCTCAGAATTATCTTCTAGAATTTTAACAGAATCTAAGCATTTAGAGAAAACATCAAATGAACAATTAAGGCAACAACTAGCTCAGAAGGATCAAAGTCCATAAGTGCTCTGGTAGAATGGACTTCAAGCACTCCAGAAAGGAAAGATAAGAGATCTAAAAAAGAGAGACCAACATCTAATCTCAGTAAAAGATCAAGGACCTCATCCATAGTAGATGCCACAACTGAAGAAAAGAAGAGAAAGAAAGCTTCATTTTGTGAAGAAAAAGTGGCAAGAGACACTGTTGCAAAACCTTTGGAAAATCTACAAAGTACACAAACCTCAAATCTACCCAAGTTTCTTCAAGGACCAATAAATCTGAACTCACTATCTCCAAAATAAAAATTTGAATTGGTATTATTTGCCCAAGCAAAGGCACAAGAAGAATGAATGAAACCTCACATACAAGACAATAAGCTCATTACAACAGTATCTGATGTACTTGGAAAGTTGATGCCTAATTACTAGAAAGATACAGTGATATCATCTATAGATCATCTAAAAGGTATGATAAGATCAATCAATAATCATTTTGAATCCTTTGAAAAATCTACAGAAAAAAAGGTTAGAAAAGAATTTGATGAGAAAAGATTAATAGAGTTAAAAACCATGTTGATCAATGATAAGATCTCTTTAGACCAAGGAATTAGAAGCATTCAAAGTGCCATCAAAGAAGCTAGTGACATATACAAATTCTATTTATCCTGGCTGGAAGTCACGAAGAAAACAACAGAGAAGATCAAGGAATTGGAGCAGAAACTGTTGAACATGTCCAAGACGTTTGATTTGGTAGCAGAATCAATTAGCAGCAAGGAAAGTCACGTCATCAACCTTCATAATGAATTGAGCAATCTAATAAGTGAGAGGAATCAAATTAGAACTAGAATGTGTCAATTGAGAGAACTAATCAGTCCCAAGTTAGACTCAATGTTTAATCTTACCGCTGAAGCACAAACAACTTCACATATTGGTACACCTTCTGATCCTCACTGGGTGGAAACCATAGTTTTTCTACTTAGTGGTCACATTCAGATTTTGGATAATGTAAAGAAAAGATGTGATGGTGAGCTAGCCCAAATTAAGAACATTTTCAGTGACATCCTTCAACTTATGTAAAATAAAGTTGAAAACTACACTTGTACATATGTGGCAAAGTATAATGTTTTTTTGTAGTTATGACAAGATTTGATTCCAAAATCCCCACCTTTACCATTGATGTCAAAGGGAGAGAAGAAGATCAGTGAAAAATGGATAAACATCTTAGGGGGAGTAGGAAAATAGAGTGTATATAGTAAGGGGGACCAATCAAGCATTTTTCACTAAGTGTTGCCATCAATGCCAAAGGGGGAGATTGTTGGCAAGAGACACTACTCTGGTATAGAATAGAATGTTGTCATTGATGGCAACAAGGAAAAGATCTTTCCTCACAATGGCAAGGACACGTTACTCTGGAAGACAATCCTAATCTGGCAATAAGACACAAGCATTTTGGTCTAGAAGTCCTAAAGTGGCTAAGTATTGAAAGTCTTCAGGTATGAGGCAGAAAAAGGATCAGTACTCCTCCGCAAGTGAAGATATGAAGATGTAGCTTAGGTATGATGCTCATAGTTATCTATTGATGTTAAATTTGAATAATCAAGTCATGACTTCCTCTAAAAGTCATCTGATGAAAAGACTAAGTCTGGGTCATTGGAAGTTAGACATAGATAGTGAATAGTACTGAGTAAATTGGTTAGCATTCCTCCACATTAGCATATTTTGTTCTATAGTTTTGAAGTAAGATAGAGATAAGTCATGACTATCAAAATCTAAGTTTGTAGCTCTGGAAGTGTAGCAGATCTCATTCTATAGGGTCTCGAGTACTGGCATCTAGTATAGCAGTGTTACAGTGTGACAGGGCAACAGTTCCAAGGTCCGCATTTTGGCACATAGATTTAACTTGTCCTATGGAGTTGAAGACATGTTAAGAGCTCATTAATGATTGTTGAATATGAATCATGAAGGAGCATTTGATCCACAACAAAAGTTATAATGTGATAGAGGAACCTATCATATATGTTATTAAGGAACAAGCCAACAGGCTGGCTAAATCCTTATGTGAAAAAGAAATATGAGTTAGATGATAAAGGTAAGTGGTTGTACAAATAGATCTAACACATATGAAGACATGTACATGATGGTTTGGATCCATATTAAAGATTTAACACAAGAACAAGCTGATAGGGTATAACACTTGGTATACATGCTTCATAGTTTACTTGCTGACCTGATCATGAGAAAGATTTAGTTGCGGGTATAAATAGAGGATGGATTTCAGTGTTTGAGTAGAGTGGTGTGCGATGTGATATACGTGGATGCAAAACATGTGAAGATAGAGTGGTCGCAACAAATAAAGGGAGATCTTGAGCATATGTAAGAGCAGAGAAGAGAAATAGGGGCAGATTGAAATGAAGAGTTATGAGTCAGTATTTATGAGCTTAAGTGGAACTATTTCCATGCATATGTAGATGTAATCATATTAGTTCATCCTTGGCAGTGAGCCACCCTTAGTCTACCTTCTTCTAATTGGTAGTGAGCCTTTTTCTTGAGCAATGGGCTCCGGGTAGTGAGCCCTAAGGCAGTGAGCCTCTTGTAATTTGGTATTGTGCTATAATAATATTTTTAGAGATAATACTCTCTGTGGTTTTTCCCCACCTTGGGGGTTTCCACGTAAAAATTTTGGTGTCCATGTGTTTTGACTTTGAGGTTGTTATTCATTTGCATATTGTGGTTTTGTTTAATGAATTTTGGAAAATGGTTAATAGTGAAAGTACATGAAAGGTTTTGTGGAACACTGATTCACCCCCCCTCTTAGTGTTCCTAATATTCAACAGATACTCTCCTTCCTTCTTTGAAGGATGTTTATTTTTCCTGTCACACTCAGGACCACAAGATCATGATCAGTGCATCATTATCAAATCTCGTAATTGTAAATCATTTAATGTACAAAACTATTTAACATCTGTTTCTACTTCATAATCAAAAGTTAAATCAGACATTTCCACAATATCAAATCAATTAACTATGACTAATCCTCCTAATTATCATGCCAAGTTATTGATTAAATCTAATTTGTAAGTTGGGGATGTAACATAATCTCTTCAAGCTTCAAATCGGTGTAGTGTGGAAACAACAGTACTGACAACCTCCCCTAAACAATTAATCATAGCTATGTTCAAGGGAAAGAACTTCCTTATAGGAGAAGAAGATGAGCCAATTCTAGATCTAGAGGAATAGGTAGAGGATGTATTGGATATTGTAGAACCAAGGAGTATTAAAGAAACAACGTTGAAGTTGGGAGACATGGACAAACCTTACCAAAGGAGATCTGGGAGGAAGACCAACAAACAAAAGTGAGGAAATTGCATGGGATAAAGGACTCCACAAGATAAAGGATTATATGTTGAGACATAAGGGAGGAGTACCCTCCCTTAGAAAGCCATGAAGATAATAATTTGAAATGTTAGGGACTTAAATGCCCCTAACAAGAGGCATTTATGCAAGCTCCAAATAGAGATCCCTAATGAAAATATTGTTTGTTTACAGGAATCAAAACTAAACCTAACTAAATCATCTCAATTCATCTCTCACTGTAGGGAGTGGGATGGTTCATGTGTGGAAGCAAGAGGAAGCTTCAGAGGTTTAATCACTCTTTGGAATTGAAAGGTGTCACTCAAATTCATTGATAGAAACCAAAATTGGATAAAAAGTAAGGTAAGTGAGTATTTTAGATGTTTCGTTCACTCTCTTTAATGTGTATGGGCCTATAAAATAGAAGAAAAAGCTCAGTTATGAGATGCACTAATAGTGCAACTAGGAGTGGATGTGGAAGAAAAAATAATAATAGGTGGAGATTTCAATGCTCTTCTCAATATCAAAGAAAAAAGTGGTGTTCTGGTTCAAGAGAATAACGTGATAAGGGATTTCAAGAAGTTTGTAGAGAATGGGATTATTGATGTGATGAGGAATAATGAAATGTACACCTTAACTAATAGAAGATTGGGCTTCACAAATATATCATAAAGGTTAGAAAGGTTCCTCTTGTCATCAAATTGGATGGCGACACCTTCCTTATGGGAGGCCTCTATTCTTCTAATTTTGGGGTCTAACCATTATCCAGTGGAATTAAGTATAAAAAGTGACTTGAGGCCAGTGGGAAGTTTGTTCAAATTTGAACAAATGTGGTTCTAAAGAGAAGATCTCATTCATCTATTGGAAGAGCAGTGGATAAAATCTAGAGTAAGGGTGGGAGTGAAAAGCTTTATGTTCTTTGAAAAGCTATCCGAAGTAAGAAGCAAACTGTTAGAGTGGAATAGAACTTCCTTCAAAAATATTTTCATAGAAAAGGATCAAATCACAAATGAGCTAGAAGAATTGAATAAGACAGTGTTAGCCAATGGAATGACCAATTTAAGGAATTTCTAGAAGAGAAAAGGCTATTGGTAGAGTAGGAAAAAATCCTTGCAAGGGAAGAATTTTTTTGGAGAAGTAAGTCAAGAGAAGTTTGGTTGTCCAATGGAGATCTCAACACCAAATTCTTCAGTAACACTATGAATTCAAGAAGAATAAGAAACAAAATCAAAGCTATTAGGTCTGTGGAGGGTATTGACCTCACTATCAACTTGGAGATACAGTCGGAAGGGGTGGAATTCTTCAAACAACTTTTGGCTCCTTCTGAAGCGGTGGATCCCTTGCTAATGGACCTCAATGAGGTTATTCCAAGAATTGTAACATACAAGGACAATGAGGCTCTGATGGCACCTTTCACCATGATAAATCGCTAGGTCTAGACAGTTTCCCAACAACCTTCTATCAAAAGTGCTGGCCCTTCATGGGTAGGGATATCTTGGCTATAGTAGAAAATTACAAAAAAAGAGGAAATTATATAAGAAGATGAATAATAATTTGATTGCATTCATTCCTAAAAAAGAGGATTGTAAAACATTTGCAGGTTTCAAGCTGATCTCTCTGTGTAACGCTATTTAAAAAATAATCTCCAAGGCAATGACAAATAGATTGAATCTTTTTCTTCCTATCCTTATGTCACAAGAGCAAACATGCTTCACACTGGGGAGAGTCTATGAAGGTATTATCATTTCTAATGAGGCAATCCATTCAGTCAATAAATTTAGATCAAAGGCCATGATTTTAAAACTTGACATTGGAAAGGCATATGATAGGGTGAGTTGGCACTTTCTTATGTTGGTGCTAAAATCCTTCGATTATGAAAAACCATGGATGAAATGGATGTTTGAATGTATCTCCATGGCAAGATATTCAGTTTTGGTCAATGGTTCCCTATGTGGGTTTTTCGAATGCAGCAGAGGTCTACGCCAAGGAGATCTAATGTCCCCATTCCTCTTTGTTCTAATGGTAGAGGCCATAAGCAGGAAGATCAGAATGAAATATGAAGGCAAATTGAAAGGCATTCAGATTGCTAGGAATATCCCAGCACAAATGCACCAGCATTTTACAGATGATATGGTCCTCTTTGGAGAGGCATCATTGGAGGAAGCAAAGGAGATCAAAGATACTTTGGATAGTTATGCCTTAGCTTATGGTTAGGTAATCAATGTAGATAAGTCAAAATGTTTCTTTAATGTTAAAAAGTTACAAAAGAGGAATATTTCTAGGCTCTTTGGCTATAGTATAGGGCAAATCCCTAGTAAATATCTTGGAGTGCCTCTCATTAATGGTGCGATAAGGACTAAGCATTGGTAGAAAATAGTGGATAATTGTCAGAATAAATCTCAAAACTGGAAAGGGAGATGGCTGATCCTTTTCAATAGGATCCTTATGATCAAGGTAGTCCTAGCTACCATTCCCACATATGGGTAAGTGCAAGAAGATGGGGGGCTGAAAAGGGGTCTTAAGTGGCCACTTTTTTTTTGAAATCAAGAAATGCTAGCCTTGGATGAGAAATTGAGCATAGTTACACTCAAAATTTTAAGATGCAACAAAAATAATTTTTGTTGTGCTCTGAGTCTACTTATAAACTACTAATTTTTTGAAAATGGTATAGATTAAGGGGTTCAAAAGAGGGAGACACAAAAATTGGTGTTGTTTCTGTCAAAAAAACATAACATAGCATGTTTTGTGGCTCCCTCAAAAGGTTAACTTTTTTTTGGTATTTTTAAAGTCACTTCGGTGGAAATTAGCTAACAACATGTAGTTTATGCTTGATTTTTTTGATAATTTTTTAATGAATATTTGATTTTTTACTACTTTTCAAAGTGGACACATCCTGAAAAATAGAATTTTGGCCATGCTACCCCTATAAATTTTGAAAACTAATTGAAAATCAATTTTTTTAAATGTGTAGAATGGAGTCTAGTTTCTAAAAATGTAATTTTTTTGAAATTTTAATGAACGATTAATTTACAATGAAAAAAAGACCAAACACTAGTTTTTGCCCAAAAATGGACACACAAACAAAAGAAATTAAAGTTGAAAGGCTTAACATTGTTAAAATGTGAAAAAATACATCGTTAAATAGCTAAGAGAAAGCCGTTACCAGGTCTTTGATTTGTTTGACCTTGAAACACATGCAAATCTGAGGGTTAGCATGAACAAAATTATGTGAAATCCTGTAGAATATGCAAAAACACGTCTTTGGACATTGGGAAGGCACTCCAAGCCTTTGGGTTGGAAATCCAAAGCAAATCCCAACTCTAAAGCTTGGGATTCCCAAAGCATAATATAATACGAGTGTATTATAACGTGCTTGCATTATGTTTTGTTTTACATTTTTTCCCTTTTCGCAAAAGTTTGCTTAATGTTTGTCATGTTTGACATAATGCGAGCATGTTATAACGTGCTTGCGTTATGTCTGCCTTGGAATGTTTTATGTTCAAGGTTATTAAGCATGTATGTATGTATGTATGTATGTATGCTTATATGTATGTATGTATGTATACTTATATGTATGTATGTATGTATATATGTATGCTTGTATGTATGTATGCATGCTTGTATGTATGTATACATGTATGCATGTTTGTATGTATGTATGTATGTATGCTTGTGTGTATGTATGTATGTAATGGTTTTGGGTTTAGGGTATATAAGGACTTGAGCTCATAGAGTTTTTAGGGTTGAGGGTTGAAGTTTTTGGTTTTAGGGTTTAAGGTATAACATTGAGGGTTGAGGGTAGAGGTTTAAGGGTTGAGGGTTGAGGCTTTAGGGTTAAGGGTTAAGGGATTGGGGTTTAAGCTATAGTGTCGAGGCTAGAGGAGGGTAGAGATGGGGGTGAGATAGATAGAGGAGGAGAGGGGTGTATAAGGGTTGAGGGTTTAAGGTCAAGAGGAATTAGGGTTTAGAGTTGAGGGATTATGGTTTAGGGTTGAGGGATTAAGGTTTAAGGTTGAGGGTTGAGGGTTTAGGGATAGGGTTTAGAGTTTAGGGATAAGGGATTAGGGTTTAGGGCCTTGAGGGATTATGGTTTAGGGTTTAGGGTTGAGGCTTTAGGTCCATATCACTTAGGGTTGAGCGATTAGGGTTGATGGTCAAGGGATTAGGGTTAAGGTAGAGTGTTGAGGGTAGAGGGATTAGGGATAGGGTTTAGGGTTTAAGGTTGACAGTTTAGGGATAAGGGATTAGGGTTTAAGGTATAGTGTTGAGGGTTGAGGGTTTAGGAATAGGGATAGTGTTTAGGGTTTAGGATTAAGGGAATAGGGTTTAGGGTTTAAGGATAAGGAATTAGGGTTGATGGTTGAGGGATTAAGGTTTAGGGTTGAGGGATTAAGGTTTAAGGTTGAGGGTTGAGGGATTAGGGATAGGGTTTAGGGTTGAAGGTTTAGAGTTGAGGGATTAGGGTTTAGGATTGAGGGCTTAGGGACAAGGGATTTGGGTTTAAGGTATAGTGTTGAGGGTTTAGGAATAGAGATAGTGTTTAGGGTTTAGGGTTTAGGGATAAGGAATTAGGGTTGAGAGTTGAGGGATTAAGGTTTAGGGTTGAGGGATTAAGGTTTAAGATTGAGGGTTTAGGGATAGCATTTAGGGTTGAGTGATTAGGGTTGATAGTCGATGGATTAGGGTTAAGGTAGAGTGTTGAGGGTAGAGGGATTAGAGATAGGGTTTAGGGTTGAGGGATTAGGGATAAGGAATTAGGGTTTAAGGTATAGTGTTGAGGGTTGAGGGTTTAGGAATAGGGATAGCATTTAGGGTTTAGGGTTGAGGGATTAGGGTTTATGGATAAGGAATTAGGGTTGAGGATTGAGGGATTAAGGTTTAGGGTTGAGGGATTAACGTTTAAGGTTGAGGGTTGATGGTTTAGGGATAGGGTTTCAGGTTTAGGGATAAGAGATTAAGGTTTAGGACCTTGAGGGATTAGGGTTTAGGGTTGAGGCTTTAGGGATAGCATTTAGGGTTGAGGGATTAGGGTTGAGGGTTGAGGAATTAAGGTTAAGGTAGAGTGTTGAGGGTAGAGGGATTATGGATAGGGTTTAGGGTTGAGGGATTAGGGTTTAGGGTTGAGGGCTTAGGGATAAGGGATTAGGGTTTAAGGTATAGTGTTGAGGGTTTAGGGTTTAGGAATAGTGATAGCATTTAGGGTTGAGGGTTGAGGGATGTAAGGGTTTAGAGTTTAGGGATAAGGAATTAGGGTTGAGGGATTAAGGTTTAAGGTTAAGGGATTTGTGTATGTGGAAAAATAGATTAAATCTAAACTAAATAAAACCAAAGAACCCAATAACATAAAGGAAACGAATCTAAGTAAAAGCCATAAATCACAAATCAAAGACAAATGAAAGCTCTTACCAAAACTTGTATTGTTCCCTTTTGGAGATATGTGGATTGCTCAATGTAGTTGCAAAGCCATGGCTGCAACAAGCGAGTATGTGCTCAAGAGATCAATGTCAAAAGATCGTTATAGTGCTCAATCGATGCGTTTTGTATGCTCGAAGCTCTGTTAAGTATGCTTGAGAATATGATCGAAGAGAGAGAGTAAATGAAGGAGATGAGGGGGGTTTATATAGATTTCAAGGAAAATCGATCAATGGTCCAGATAATTCAGAAGAATCAACGGAAGAGAACAGTTGAGGAACATGCAACGAATAAGAAGAAGACATGTGTCTTGCTTTCTTTTACATGAGAGGAGTTATCAAGAATAGAAGAATAAGTTAACTGAAGAGATAAATCAATTAAAAGAATAAAGCAATCAGTTAAGTGATTTAAAACAAGAAGAAGAGATTTGCATGAGAATAAGAAGATATTTTACTTTATTAAATATAGAAATATTTAATTGATGAGCAAAAAAGCTTGAGTTATATTAGAGATAACTCAAATTAGAAGAAAAAGCAATTTAAATAAATAATTGATTTATTTAAATTTAGAGAAGATATTTTGGAAGAAATAATTAAATAATTAGAATTATTTAATTTAGAAGATTCGAAAGCAAATTAAATAAATAAATTTATTTAATTGTTGTGCATGATTTTGGAAGAACTATTTTGATTTAATTAAATAATTTGAATTATTTAATTGTAGATAAGATAGAATTTGTTGAATTAATTAAATAATTTATTTATTTAATTAATGTGGACCTGATTTTTGGAAGGTGACAATGATCTAATTAAATAATTAAAATTATTTAATTGTAGAAGAATAATAGAGGAATTTAATTTAATTAATTAAATAAAGAGAATTTATTCAATTAATGTTGAATTTAGGAGATTTAGAAGAATTTGGTGAAATTAATTAAGTAATTAGATTATTTAATTAATGGTGAAATGCAGGGGATTAGGAAGAAATGATGAAATATAAGTGATGGAAGACATGGTCATTTTAGGGTGTCTACAGGATTAAGGTTTAAGTTTGAGGGTTGAGGCTTTAGGGATAACATTTAGGGTTGAGGGATTAGGGTTGATGGTTGATAGATTAGGGTTAAGGTAGAGTGTTGAGGGTAGAGGGATTAGGGATAGGGTTTAGGGTTGAAGGTATAGGGTTGAGGGATGAGGGTTTAGGGTTGATGGTTTAGTGATAAGGGATTAGGGTTTAAGGTATAGTGTCAAGGGTTGAGGGATTAGGGTTTAGGGTTTAGGGATAAGGAATTAGGGTTGATAGTTGAGGAATTAAGGTTTAGGGTTGAGGAATTAAGGTTTAAGGTTTAAGGTTGAGGATTGAGGGTTGAGGGTTGAGGGATTAGGGTTGATGGTTGATGGATTAGGGTTAAGGTAGAGTGTTGAGGGTGTAGACACTCAAAAATGACCATGTCTTTGAATCACTTGCATTTCATCGAATCACCTGCATTTCAACATTAATTGAATAATCTAATTATTTAATTAATTTCATCAAAATCATCAAATTCTTCCAAAACTCTAAAATTCAACATTAATTGAATAAATTATATATTATTTAATTAATTTAAATCAAAGTCAACTTTATTCTTCCATAATTAAATAATTTTGATTATTTAATTAAATCAATCATCTTCCAATCTTCAAATCCACATCAATTGAATAAATTAATTATTTAATTATTTTATCTTTCAAAATCCTCTTATCTACAATTAAATCATTTTAATTATTTAATTAAATCAACTGTTCTTTCAAATTTAAATAAATCATTCAAATTTATTTAAATTATCTCAATCTATAAAAATAAAATATAAATCAAATATTTTTTTATCCTTCTAATCATGCACAAATAATTAAATAAATTTATTTATTTAATTTCAATTTATCTTCCAATTCATCTAAAATAAATCTTGTTCATCATGCACACAAAATTAAATAATTTATTATTTAATTTATCTCAAATCATGCAAAAAGCAAATTATAAGTTGAGTTAATTAACTTAATTATTATTGTTTTTATCAACTCATAAATTAGAAAAACCATTTCTATTTTTATGAAATCTAAAACTGTCTGTTCCATGTCTTTTTATGTCAAATCAATCAATTAACTCAAAGAAAAATAGCTTTTTGTGTGACACATGTTAGGTGCACATTCATCATGAATTTTAGATTTTTCTCATCCATTGATTTTGTTGAATTTTCTAGACCATTGATCGATCTTTATTGAATCCTATATAAACCCCCCTCACCTCATAACAAATCCTCTTCAATCATTTAGCTATTTAGCACTCTTTGATCATTTATTCGTAGGCATCCATATAGCACATTGAGTATACATCACATCACTGAGCACCTTGAGCACTTTGAGCATAAACACAATCTACATCCACTTGTTGCAAACATGGTTTCACAATTTGAAGAGCAATCCACATTCGACCAAGATAACAATACAATCTAGGTGAAATCTTTCATTATTTTTGTGTTAATTCATTGATTATTTGGTTGTTTGCTTAGATTGTTTCCTTGATGTTATAGGATTGAATTGTTGATTATTTCATTTTTTTGATTATCATTTGATCTCTATTTATCCCTACACACATTCTGGCACGCTTGCTGAGACCCACTAATCGCTATTTTTCTTTAGAAAATTTCCTTTTTTGAAGTACAGTACGGAAATGCGTAGACGAACACAGAACCGCACCTTTGTAGCACAGTAAAGTGCCACTGGTACCACGAAAAAGTGCCTTTGGTGGCACAGTCCAACACCTTTGGTAGGACAGTACCGTGCTTTTGGCATTGCAGTACAACACCTTTGGATACATAGGGTTTCTAACTAGTTTTCTGATTTATAGGGTCTAAACTTATCATATATTCATCATTGCTTATAGAACCTAGCTTTATCAATCATTCTAGAGCATATTATAATCATGACTTCATCTTTCAAATCTAGCTTTTTGATGAAATATTGAGGTTTTTAGATTTGGGATAGTGCCGCACCTTTGCTATGCAGTAGTGCACTTTTGAAACACAATAACGTGCCTCTAGTATCACAGTCCAATGCCTTTTTATTAGAGACAATGCACCTTTAGTAGCACAATCAAGCACTTTTGGTAATACAGTATGTCGCCTTTGGTATAACAATAAAGTGCTTTTGGTCATTTGATTTATTTTTGCTAACTATTGAGTTTGTGTGGAACTAATCAACTTTTTGCAGCTTCTTATTATTCAAATAGAGCAAATGGGTTTCTTTTCTTAAGGGACAATTAAACAAATCATCTTGTTGCAATCTAAGTCTTAGGAACATATTGCTTTCTTAAGAGAAAATGGACATGAATGCATAAAAACACTTTAATTTCTTAAAGGACATTTGACATGAATGCAAAGCACTTCAATTTCTTAAGGGACAATTGACAACTACAATTGTGTGTGTGCCTAATCTAGTTGTACCTTATTTTTCTTATAATGAGACAATTGAACCTTTGTTTGACATGCTTGAACTTAAATTTTATTTATTCCTTTAGAAAGGGCCTGCTTTGTTAGAAATGAAAGCAACACTACTTCAATGGAAATCTGATTCAAATAAATTTCAGCAATCTTTAACTATGTGTTATTAATGGAGATTATAACAAAACATAAAACCCACAATACATAAATATACCAGAAGCAGAATGAAGCACACAACACAAGTGTTTAACATGGAGAAAACCCTTTCGGGTAAAAAACTCCACCAAGAAAAGAGGCCAAGTTGTATTATCTTCATAAAAGGAGATTACAAATACATTCACTTCCTTTGTCCTCCAACCTTCACTTCGACAGAACCTGGGTACCTGTAAACGGTTATATGCATCTCATCTAGTATGCTATGGTTTTTATAGAATTTACACAACCTCAAGACATTAAATGACTTCTTACAAGCCCATAACACTTGTCAAGAGTCAACAACACAGCCTTGGGCGTCCATGGCCAAGAATAGGCTCTTATGGGGTCATAAATGCTATCATACATGCATCCTGCACTTAGGAAAAAGTGCCCATGCAAGATTGAATGCCTTGGGGCTAAAAATAGCCACTTACAGCATCTTATGACACATCATATGCTATTATTAGTGTCATAGATTCTTATGACAACTTACAGTTGTCATAGAATCTCTTACACCTTCTTACAACATCTATGACGTGCGTCATAACACTAAAAATAGATTATTCCTTGACATGTGCACCCCACTTTGACCAATTACCATTTACCATAGTAAATGACATCCCGTAACTACCACTGGTAACTCTAGGACTTACCGTGCAATAACTCTGTAATTACCGTGGACAATAAATAATTTTTTACCACTACTGGTGAAACTTGTACATCCCTTATGGGTAATTACAAATTACAAATAATAAATGGAATAAATACAATATTGGGATTTACAAGGTTAATGGCACCTTATCCCAACATTCTTCCACTTGACATTATACATTATAAATCAACCTATAGGAAATCAAATGAAAATAATCAGGCACAAGAAACAAGGCCCATGACCTCTTTGTACCACACAAACTTCTCTGTGCTCAGAGGGTTGGTCAATGAATTTACAACATTCTCTTGAGTGTCTATCTTCTTCAACTCAATCTCTCCATTTGCAACCAACTCTTGAACAAAGTGATACTGAACATCAACATGCTTAGTTTGAGCATGATACATGGGATTCTTAGCCAAACAAATAGCACTCTGGCTATCACAACCAATCTGAATATTCATGCAATCAAAACTAATACCTTAACACAGTCTCCTCAACCAAAATACCTCCTTAAAGACATGAGTTACAGCCATATACTCTGCTTCTATGGTGGACAAAGCAACTTTGGGCTGCCTCTTACTCATCCAACTCACTGCACCTCCAAATAGAGTAAACACATAGCCACTAGTGGACCTTTGACTATCCAAGTCACCTACCCAATCTGCATCAACAAAACCCTGTATGTCTAAAGATTTATTAGCACTATCAGTACCAGAATAAACCAAACAATGATCAGAAGTACCTGCAAGATATTTAAACCCCCTCTTTGTATAGTTCCAATGCTGTCTACTAGGGTTAGACATAAATCTGCTCAAAACTCCCACTGCTTGGGCAATATGTGGTCTAGTGTAAACCATTGCATACAACACTAGCATATGGCACATTAGACATATCCTCAAGATCATCCTCAGTATTTGGACACATATCTAATGAAAGCTTAGTACCAATGGGTAAAGGAACTCTAACTAGGTTACAGTCCTGTAAACTAAACCTCTGCAAAATAGTATTCACATACTTACTTTGTGACAACCAAAGCTTTTTGTTAACTCTGTCCCTCCTAATATCCATTCCCAAAATATACCTTACAGGACCAAGATCCTTCATCTCAAATGCACCTAAAAGTTGGGCTTTAAGCTCACTAACCATACCTTTAGTATTGTTGAAAAATAAGATGTCATCAACATATAAAGCAATAAGCAGTATAGAATCATCAACACAATGAATGTAAACACAATGATCCTCCTCGCTTCTAACAAAACCCATTTTCAAAACAAATGAATCAAACTTTTGATACCACATTCTGGGGGACTGTTTTAGACCATAAAGAGACCTCTTTAACCTACAAACCCAATGTTCTTTTTCTTTTACCTCAAAACCTGTAGGCTGTTGCATATAAATTTCTTCTTCAAGATCTCCATGCAAGAACACAGTCTTAACATCCATTTTCTCAATCACCCAATCATAAGCTATAGAAATGGATAAGAGAAATCTAATAGAAGTCAATTTAGCAACAGGAGAGAATATCTCACAAAAATCAACTCCCTCTCTCTGGGAGTAGCCCTTGGCTACCAGTCTAGCCTTGTACTTCTCTAATGACCCGTCTGCTCCAAACTTCTTCTTGAAGACCCACTTACATCCTATGGCCTTTCTTCCTTTGGGCAAATGAACAAGATGCCAAGTGTTATTAGAGTCCAAATCCATCATCTCCTCCTACATGGCTAGCTTCCAAGACTCACTATCATCTGCAGAAATAGCTTCCTTGTAGGATCTAGGTTCATCGTTAGTACTTAATAAAGCATATACACAACAAAAATCTGGTGGGCTATACCTGTCAACTGGATTCTATTGTCTTGTGGATCTCCTCAAGGGTGGAGTAAGAGACTCTATTTGTTCTTCTGCATGATCATTTGCAACAACTTCTTCTGTAACAACAGATTCATCTTCATCAGAACTACTCAAATCTTCTTCTTCTTCTTCACCCCCAAATCCATCATTCTATTTTTCCTGAGGTGCATCTTGCTACTCTAAATCAAAGTACACCTTCTTTACCTTTTCATCTTTTTCTTTTGGCTGCTCAGGTTCAGAAATAGTTCTAAGTTCCCTAAAAATAACATCTTTAGAAAAGATAATTTTGTCAGTTAGTGGATTCCAAAGCTTATAACCTTTGACATTATCAACATATCTAATGAATGTACACTTTTAAGCCTTTGGATCCAACTTAGATCACTTTTCCTTAGGCACATGAACGAAAGCCTCACAACCAAAAACCCTTAAATGTGAAATAGAAGGTTTCTTACCTGTCCACACTTCATAAGGTGTCGAATCAAGAGCCCTACAAGGAGATCTTTTTATCAAGTAGCAAGCAATATACACAACCTCTACCCAAAAGCATTTATCCAACTATGCATCACTAAATATACTTCTAGCCCTTTCCATAATTGTTCGGTTCATCCTTTTTGCAACACCATTCTACTGTGGTGTATATGGAGTTGTCTTTTGTCTGATTATACCTGCATTCTTGCAAAACTCATCAAATTCCTTAGAGAAATATTCCCCTCCATTATCAGATCTTATTATTTTTATCTTTAAACTTGATTGGTTCTCTACTAAGACTTTGAATTCCTTAAACTTAGTGAAAACTTTAGATTTATGCTTCATAAAATAAATCCATGTAAATCTAGATACATCATCAATGAAGGTTACAAAATAACGATATTTTCTGATAGATTCATTATCCACAGGTCTAAACACATCCGTATGAATAATTTCTAACTTCTCTTTTGCTCTATTGCTTCCTGACGGAAATGATTTTCTATTTTGTTTACCAAACACACAATGCTCATAGAAATTAAAGTGCTCATCAGAATAGGAGAAACCATCCAACAAATTTTTATTCTTAATAGTTTTTAATACATTATTGCTTGTGTGGCCCAATCTATGGTGCCACAACATACATGTATTTTCAGTAGTGGCCTCAGATACATAGGAGGCATTATAAACTATAGTGGCTTCAAGCTTAAACAAGTTCCCGAATCTCTTCCCTTTCGCTACCATCAAGTTCCCTCTCACCAATCTGCAACCATGCTTGTCAAATGTCACATGCATTCCCAAATCATTCAACTTTAAAACTAAAATCAGATTTCTAGCTAATCCAGGAACATGCAAAATACCAGGGAGGGTTTTAATCATCCTATCACTGAAACACAACAATACCTTTCCTTTCCCAACAATTAGATATGTAGAGTTGTCACCAAGGTAGATATTATCTTCATCATATTCTTCATATGAGGAGAACCATTCCTTATGTGGAGTCATATGAAATGAACATCTCGAGTCAACCAACCAGTGATCATTAGAAACAAGATTACATGCAGAAAGTAAAACTTCTTCACCTGCATTCGAGGACTTATCTGAAGCACTCTCCCACTGTTTCTTGGGATTTCTGCACTCCTTCACATGTCCCCTTTTACCACAGTTCCAACACTTAACTCTGTTCTTTTTACTAGGAGTCTTAGATTGGCCCTTGGACTTGTCCTTAGCCCCTTTTTGATCTCCTTTAGGTCCCCTTTCCTTAGACCTTCCCTTGACACTGATAACATCCCCTGAACTATCTGAACTCTTCTTCCTTAATTCCTGTGACAATAGCACTGAAACAAGAGCATCCAACTTTGGATCCGCAAGGTTAGCAGTGATAGCAAGGATAACATTCTCCCAAGACTCAGGTAAAGAACATAGAAGTAAGATATATTTATCTTCCTCACTAACCTCAACATCTACTAAATCAAGCTGACTCACTAAAAAATTAAAATAATTTAAATGCTCTGCAACTGATTCACCTTCTCGCATTTTCATGGAAAACAATTTTCTTTTTAAATAAAGTTTATTTACCATACTCTTGGCTTGATAGATCTCACCCAACCGTTTCCACAACTTGTATGCAGTCTCTTCCTTTACGACATTCAACAGGACAGAGTCTAAAAGACACAAGTAGATGGTTCCCCATGCCTTCTTATCCAATCTATCCCACTCATCTTGAGAGACATCATCATGTTTCTTCTCTTTTTGGATAGCCAACCATTGGTTTCTTTCTTCCAACAAATCTTCCATTTTCAACTTCCACAACTCATACCCCATTCTGTTGAACTTCTCAATGTCCAATCGAGAGGTTGATGCAATGGTGGGTGTAGCCATAATAACAACACAAGATCTGCAAAACAAATGCAACCAAATCTCCCATTGTAACTATAGCTTCCACACTACCACCCAAGAGTCAAAGCTAGCTAGGCTTTGATACAAAATGTTAGAAATGAAAGAAACACTACTTTAATGGAAATCTGATTCAAATAAATTTTATCAATCTTTAACTATGTGTTATTAATGGGGATTATAACAAAACATAAAACCCACAATACATAAATATACCAGAAGAAGAATGAAGCACATAACACAAGTGTTTAACGTGGAGAAAACCCTTTCGAGTAAAAAACTCCACCAAGAAAAGAGGCCAAGTTGTATTATCTTCACAAAAGGAGATTACAAATATATTCACTTCCTCTGTCCTCCAGCCTTCACTCCGGCAGAACCTGGGTACCTGTAAACTGTTATATGCATCTCATCTACTATGCTATGGTTTTTATAGAATTTACACAACTTCAAGACATTAAATAACTTCTTACAAGCCCATAACACTTGTCAAGAGTCAACAACATAGCATTGGGCGTCCATGGCTAAGAATAGGCTCTTACGGGGTCATAAATGTTGTCATACATGCATCCTACACTTGGGAAAAAGTGCCCATGCAATCTTGAATGCCTTGGGGCTAAAAATAGCCACTTACAACATCTTATGATGCATCATATGCTATTATTAGTGTCATAGATTCTTATGACAACTTACAGTTGTCATAGAATCTCTTACACCTTCTTACAACATCTATGACATGCGTCATAACACTAAAAATAGATTATTCCTCCACATGTGCACCCCACTTTGACCAATTACCATTTACCATAGTAAATGACATCCCATAACTACCGTCGGTAACTCTGGGACTTACCATGCAATAACTCCATAATTACCATGGATAGTAAATAATTTTTTACCACTACCGGTGAAACTTGTACATCCCTTATGGGTAATTACAAATTACAAATAATGCATGGAATATATACAATATTGGGATTTACAAGGTTAATGGCACCTTATCCCAACATGCTTTTGGATTGCGCTTCATTCAAAAGGGACGACCCTACATGGAGTTTTCCTTTGAACTTCTATATAAGAGGGATAAGGCAAAAGCAAAGTCCTAACCGGCGTTAGCCTTACCTTGTGGTGCCAAATTGAGAAGAGCTGTACTAGTGCTTTGTGGAAATAATTTTCACATTGTGCAAAGTGTTTGATACTCTTAGTAGGATTGGTCAAAGCTTTTAGTAGCTTGTCACATTGCTCATAAGGTGTTGGTCTCTTAAAGCAACTAAGAACCAATCTAGATAGTGACTACCCATTTCACCTTTGAACGTTGTGGTAATCATCAGTGCAAGTGGAATCAGTACAAGCCCCCAAGATACTCACCATTGCCTCCCTTGAGAAGAGATAGTATTCCCTTGGCCGTAAAGCTCTTGTGACCTACTTGTAGCTTTCTAAGGGAGGGTGAGATATCCCTACCTATCGTCTCTCGCAAGACTCAAATGTATGACACCTATATGGAATGACATTTAGTCGATGGAGATTTCAAGTTGTGAGCTGAACTACCACAATGAACCTATGTCTCTAGGGATAAAAAGTGCTTGAATTGTTTGCAAATTGTCTTATACCTGTGGAAACATTAGGCTTTTTTGTGAGCCTTGAACATACACTATCTATTGTGTTAGTCCTCTTCGGTACTTTGTTTG
The DNA here is from genome assembly GCA_027924645.1 of Cunninghamia lanceolata. Lineage (NCBI taxonomy): Eukaryota > Viridiplantae > Streptophyta > Pinopsida > Cupressales > Cupressaceae > Cunninghamia > Cunninghamia lanceolata. Next base: position 2,576,956 of record BSBN01000022.1, read on the forward strand.
ATGTGTTTTCTCTTGTCAAAGCAAATCCACTCCAAATCCAATCCAAAACTATCAAAATTTGCCTTTTAAAAATCACTGACACTACTTTAGTACCTTTGGTACAACAGTAGCTCACCTTTGGTAGCACAGTCTAGTGCCTTCGCTATAACAGTCTAGCACCTCTTGTAGCATAGTCCAATGCATTTGAAAACATAGTCATCCGCCTTTGTTATATTAGTAAGTCACCTTTGGTAACACAGTCTAATGCCTCTATCCAAAAAACTATTTTGTCAATTGTCTTAACAAAATCACAAGCAAAATCTTAGCAAAAATCTCAAACACATTGTCCTAGTGTATCCCATGGTAACCACTAGACTCTAGAAATCTATGAAGGCTAAGCAAATTGTCCCAAGGAAGTGCAAATTGTCTCCTCATACACCTCAACCAAGCCAATCCAACATGTCTCAAAAGGGTACTCCAAAAACACCAATGGATAGAGAAACTAATTTTCAAAATAGGCCACAACATGACCAACCAACCAAACCTCAAGAGGATAATGTCCATTTGGAAGATGTACCTCAATATACAATTGACATGCCTCAAGATTTCGTTCCACAAGGTTATACCATAGGTCAAGTCCCATCTCAAGAAGAGCGACACTTTGAAGAAGGTCAATCCTCTCAAGAAGATAGATAAGACCTAGATGAAATTATGCAAGATCCTTGAGCCATAGCCACATTTGACAAACTCCTTAGTGAGAACCAAGATCATTTCTTTTGCTTACTAACCAAACAAGGAGCTAGATTACCTCAAGATTTTAATCTATCCAATCTTAAAAATCCAAACAAAACCCATGATGCTATAACTGTGGTCCAAACCATGTCAACTGTGATCACTCCCCTACTCGAACAAAACTCACAAAGGAGAATGAATAAATCTTTTGCCACTCAATATGAGAATCCTCTTTATTGAAATCCAACAGTGGAAAGACCCATATCACCCCTCATGACTCCTATGGAGATCTATACACACCAACAAGAGACTCTATAACGTCAAGCTATATTACCGAAACAAGCCTCTCTAGCTAGATCAACCACACAAATCATCTCCCAAATGCCTACATCAAACATAAATGGAACATTGGCTACCCCATCACGAGATGGTTTCCCACCAATTACAATCCAAGAAACACTTACGTAGCCATACAACAAGGGCCACAACCAACACCACCCCCAACATCATCAAATCTCCGTATCATTAAACCAACCAATGTCATGCAACCCCAACCATCACAAAAGCCATCTACTTATGTCCCTCTACCACAACATTCTTCCACACTCAACCTAACCTATTCTTATCTTAATCTACCTCAACCTTCACAAAACACATCTACCTATGTTCCTCCTCCACAACAATATCAAAATCCTAATCCCCCTCAACAAGATAATCAAAACATCCCATTTCATAATCCCTAATTTAAAATTCAAAATAACAGCAAAAATAAGCCTCAAGAGGGTAATACCTCTTTAGAATCCCCACATGCTCCCACAAGAATGCACTATCTTGGTATGATTACATATGGTTATACCTTAGATCAAGGAACCTCTCAAGAAGAGTGAAACTTCCAAGGAGGTCAATCATCTCAGGAAGAGGGCCAAAATATTACAGAAACCATGTAAAATCTCAAAACTATGGCTGCTATAGACAAACTATTAAAAAATCCTAATCATTACTTTCACTTACTTGCTCAAAAAGAAGACAAATTACCTCAATATTTTGATACATCTACTATTAAGGAGAAAGATCCCATCCATGAGGCTGTTAATGCTATGGGTAGACCTCAAGTAAACCCCATCCAAACAATGTCTACCATATCTACACCATTCCTCGAATCATCTTCACAAGAGGGTATATCCAATCAAAAACCCATGGAAGATAAACCACTTGCACCTCTCCTTACTCCCATGGAGGTTTATAAAGCTCAACAAGATCCACCCCATGATCATCCAACTCCTTAATCAACATTTCAACTCACCATGAAACCCATAAAAATATCCAAAAACATCAAACCATTCAAAAATCCAAAACATCATAAACTTTAAAATCCAAAAATCCCAAAAACATTTAGGAAACACAAGATCCCAAACACAAATCATTCTAAGATTTCAACTCATTATCAAACCCATTTACAAATCTATCAAGTTTCTTTACCACAAGAACATGCAAGTTTGACTTTGCACCAAAATCACGTGTCCTTAAGTCCATATGATACCTTTGACAAGGGGAACACCACTCTAGTTTATGCATCCTATGTGTGCCCTCCATTATCATCCACTCATATACCAATACAAGAGCCTAATCCTAATCCTAAGCCTACAACACCATCAACCATTATCATCCATCCATTTTGTTTTTAATCCACCCATACTCTTATGAAGGATGTGATCCAATGGCTATTAGCAAGGAATCAACCATTCCCATGTCATGAAACACCTATCCAAGAGCTTATCAAAGAACCTTCAAACATCATGTCTAGTCCCCCAAATATATCATGTAATCCACACCCTATCAAGCCTATTGAAGAGTATCCTACCATGAGTCCAAGTCAAGATCCATTGTATCTTCATGTTGTTGACCATCAAGAGCCTATCAAGCCTATTCGAGAGTTTCCCAATTCCACTTCCATTCAAGAAAAGTAAGAGCTATGTCAATAGTATAATCTAAAGCATGTGGAAACATCAAACCCTTATCTAAATCAATATCAAAGCACTTCCATAGAACCCATCCATAATCTTTATATTTTCTATGATCAAGATATTATCCATGATCATGAGCCTATCCATGAGAAACTTGATCCTATCCATGATCCCAACAACATCCATGAGGAAGTTATCCATACTTCTCCTATACATCATCCATCTAGCCCTATCCATTATCCAACAAAATCCACTTCCCTTAATGAGACACTTGGTCCCCAAGAAAGCATAGATAATCAAACAAGTTACTTGAATCCTATCCCTTCATCTCTTACTAGGAATAATGTTAGTCAAGATCTAAACATCCCATGTCATCCATCACATGATACTACATTATCTCATGTTGATCCTCCACCATCCACCATCGATCCCATTCAAAAACCATTATCCTGTCTTCTTGGTCTTACCACCTTCATCCATGAATGTTCCTCCTTAGGAGAGAAACAACCATTATATACCACCTCACTTTCTCCATCTCATAATGGACTCGTGTCTTGTTTCCAAAATAAACATCCCATTGCATATCGTATGTTCCAAAACATGAAATATCAAGGCAAAGGTTTAGGCCTTCATGAACAAGGCATCTTAGAGCCCATCCATGTCACAATCCATCCATGAGCACATGGTCTTGGTTTTTCATCCCAAGATAAACAATCCAAAGATGTTGGTACCACCTCCATGCCTCCACAAGCTAATTCTTCCACTCCATATCCCAGTGCACCTTATCATACCTCTCACTCATATGTCACCATCCCTCCTCCATTGTCATACCATTTACAAAAGCATGTGACTATACATCTCCCTCCATCCACTCTTCCTCCACTCCTTCCAACTCCTAATATCCCTACATCCACTCTACCTCCACTTATCCCAACACCTAATAGCCCTCTCATCCAATCCTCTTATCCGTTTATCCACAAATCCACTTTTAATCCCTCCATCCATAAATCCCCTATGATTCTTAATCATGGCCAACAAATGCACACATCAGCCACATATGAAGCTATCCCAAACCCCATGAGATTCAAAAATAAAATTTGGATGCTTCCACACATATAGAAAAATATGTGCAAAAGCCTCAAGAATATCATGTCATAGGGCATCAATACGCAAATTCTAAGCCAAATCCAATTCAAAAGCTGCATACACCCACACACCTCAAAGCAAAAATGAAAATGGTGTGGGTTTCCAAGCAACAAGCAATTACCTCAAATCCATCTCAAAAGCTGCATAAACTCACACACCTCAAAGAAAAAATAAAAATGGTGTGGGTCCCCAAGAAATAAGCTATTACTCCAAAACAAGCATCCATATCTCAATCTATCCCCAAAATCTAAAAATCCCATTCTGCATTAAAAAATATTGCAGCTCCTAAGTCCATTTGGGTTCCTAAACTCCTAAATCGATGATTTCCAAATCCTCTATCCCGAATCCTATTGCTCCCCACTCCAAATCCTAGTCAAAGGCTTCAAAATCTATCACGATGTGTGCAACCATTGGTCTTGGTTCCCCGCAATTCCATTCCATATCCACATACCTCCATCCCCCCATCTTACATCAAATATCCTCCATATTTTCCCCATCATACCTCCATGGTCCATGCTTTTGCTCCATCATCCATTTATCCTTCCATCTCCATCAATCATCTATATCATAATCCACCATATTTTCCATTTCTCTCTTCCCACATCTACCAACATCTATGTGCATAATGCTACCTGATATCATCCATGTGCAAACACGCATTAAAGTGCTAACATACTACCTTGCTATTAGAAATAGACGTTGGAGTCCTTATCCTCCATCCCATCCAAAAAAGTCAAAGTCAAAGTCAACAGTAAAAAAACTAAAATAAAAAAAGTAAAGAGAAATCCTTCGTCCAATGGTGAAAACTTGGCAAATAGGTGCCTTTGATAAGTACCATGATGAAAACTTGGCAAATAGACATCACGTGTAGGTTGATTGTCTATGTACCTTACACTTGGGGGCATGTCATCTCATCTACCCATCCTATCATTCCTTCTACCTATCCTTCCTATCATATCTTCTTTATCTATTATATCCGCATCATTATCCCCTTGATCCAATCCATCCTTTTTCTTCATTTTTGATCTTGAAAAAGATAGAGGCAAAATGTTGAAACAAGCTTTGAAAATCTCTTGATATACCTCATGCTTTCCAACCAATCCAAATCAATCCTATCATCATAAGCTTTGCTGTGTACAATCCTAAGCATTATACCTAGAATAGGGCATGTTATTCCTATGCAACATAGTATGTAGTAATCACATCCTGAATTATTCCATCCGTCTTACACTATCTATCCATCCCATCCACTATCACCCATCCTTTTGTCTACTTATCTAATCCCATCTTTCTCCTGGCATGTAGACTTGGTTTTCCCTTGTCATCGGTATCTAGTAGTTAAGGCTATCCAAACACAATCCAATGTCATCCCAAAACATTTCAAATTCCAACCATAATAAACTTCAAAAATCCAACAAAATAAAAAAAATAGAAAAATCCAAAAAAATCAAAACATTCCCAAAATCAATAATAAATCATCATTCATCTTATCCAATCTAGCTAATCAAATCTAGCTGAATTATCCAATCACATCCTTTGGTCTTGATCCTAATCATCTCATAAACCAAATCAATCAATCGTCATCAATCAATTGTCTTATATAGGATGTTGCATTGTCAAAACCAGACCAAGCATCTTATACGACATGTTTCATTTCCTGAAACTAGACATTATCATCAATCAATCTATCAATCATATCAATTGTCTCATACATATTATCACACTCCTGAAACTAGACCAGGCATCTTATATGAGGTGTTTCATTTATGAAACCAGACACTATTCTTTATCAAGCATCAACAATTAATCATTGGTTTACAACTTGATAGGGGCAATGCCTTGTTTGTTTTTAAATAATCATCATCACCATTCATCTTATCTTTCCTTGTCACCCTTGCTTTGAGTGACTGGGGCATCACCACTTCTAATCTAGTTATTTTCTTCCAACCAATTTCTTCTGAATCAATCTTCTACCAATCAAGCACTATGTTTTAAATTTCTTTGAAATGATGTTACTTTGCAACACCATCTCAAAGAGGGGCAAAATGTAGACACCTAAAAATGACAATGTCTTTGAATCACTTACATTTCATCGAATCCCCTGCATTTCAACATTATTTGAATAATCAAATTATTTAATTAACTTCATTAAAATCATCAAATTCTTCCAAAACTCCAAAATTCAACATTAATTGAATAAATTATATTTTTTTAATTAATTTAAATCAAAGTCAACTTTATAATTCCATAATTAAATAATTTAGATTATTTAATTAAATCAATCATCTTCCAATCTTCAAATCCACATCAATTGAATAAATTAATTATTTAATTAATTTATCTTTCAACCTCTTATCTACAATTAAATAATTTTAATTATTTAATTAAATCAATTGTTCTTCCAAATTTAAATAAATCATTCAAATTTATTTAAATTATCTCAATCTCTAAAATAAAATATAAATCAAATATTTTATTTATTCTTCTAATCATGCACAAACAATTAAATACATTTATTTATTTAATTCAATTTATCTTCCAAATCCTCTAAAATAAATCTTGTTCATCATGCACACAAAATTAAATAATTTATTATTTAATTTATCTCAAATCATGCAAAAAGCAAATTATAAGTTGAGTTAATTAACTTAATTATTATTGTTTTTATCAACTCATAAATTAGAAAAAACATTTCTATTTTTTTGAAATCTAAAAATATGTCTGTTCCATATCTTTTTATGTCAAATCAATCAATTAACTCAAACAAAAATAGCTTTTTGTGTGACACATGTCAGGTGCACATTCATCATGAATTTTAGATTTATCTCATCTATTGATTCTATTGAATTTTCTAGACCATTGATCAATCTTTATTGAATCCTATATAAACCCCCCTCACCTCATAACAAATCCTCTTCAATCATTTAGCTATTGAGCACTCTTTGATCATTTATTCACAGACATCCATATAGTGCATTGAGCATACATCTCATCATTGAGAACCCTGAGCACTTTGAGCATAAACACAATCTACATCCGCTTGTTGCAAACATGGTTTCACAATTTGAAGAGAAATCCACATTCGACCAAGATAACAATACAATCTAGGTGAAATCTTTCATTGTTTTTGTGTTAATTCATTAATTATTTGGTTGTTTTCTTAGATCGTTCTCTTGATGTGATTATTTCATTATTTTGATTATCATTCGATCTTGATTTATCCCTATACACAGAGGGTAGAGGGATTAGGGATAGGGTTTAGGGTTGAAGATTTAGGGTTGAGGGATTAGAGTTTAGGGTTGAGGGCTTAGGGATAAGGGATTAGGGTTTAAGGTATAGTGTAGAGGGTTGAGGGTTTAGGAATAGGGATAGCGTTTAGGGTTTAGAGTTGAGGGATTAGGGTTTAGGGTTTAGGGATAAGGAATTAGGGTTGAGGGATTAAGGTTGAGGTATTAAGGTTTAAGGTTGAGGGTTGAGGGTTTAGGGATAGCATTTAGGGTTGAGGGATTAGGGTTGATGGTCTATGTATTAGGGTTAAGGTAGAGTGTTGAGGGTAGAGGGATTAGGGTTAAGGTAGAGTGTTGAGGCTAGAGGGATTAGGGATAGGGTTTAGGGTTGAGGGATTAGGGTTTAGGGTTGAGGGTTTAGGGATAAGGGATTAGGGTTTAAGATATAGCATTGAGGGTTGAGGGTTTAGGAATAGGGATAGCATTTATGGTTTAGGGTTTAGGATTTAGGGATAAGGGATTAGGGTTGAGAGTTGAGGGATTAAGGTTTAAGGTTGAGGAATTAAGGTTTGAGGTTGAGGGTTGAGGGTTTAGGGATAGCATTTAGGGTTGAGGGATTAGGGTTAAGGTAGAGTGTTGAGGGTAGAGGGATTAGGGATAGGGTTTAGGGTTGAGGGATTAGGGTTTATGGTTAAGGGCTTAGGGATAAGGGATTAGGGTTTAAGGTATAGTGTCAAGGGTTGAGGGTTTAGGAATAGGAATAGCATTTAGGGTTTAGGATTGAGGGATTAGGCTTTAGGGTTTAGGGATAAGGAATTAGGGTTGAGGGTTGAGGGATTAAGGTTTAGGGTTGAGGGATTAAGGTTTAAGGTTAAGGGTTGATGGTTTAGGGATAGGGTTTAGAGTTTAGGGATAAGGGATTAGGGTTTAGGACCTTAAGGGATTAGGGTTTAGGGTTGAGGCTTTAGGGATAGTGTTTAGGGTTGAGGATTGAGGGATTAGGGTTTAGGGTTGAGGGTTTAGGGATAAGGGATTAGGGTTTAAGGTATAGTGTTGAGGGTTGAGGGTTTAGGAATAGGGATAGCATTTAAGGTTTAGGGTTGAGGGATTAGGGTTAAGGGATAAGGGTTAAGGTAGAGTGTCAATGGTAGAGGCTCTAGTGATAGGGTGTATAGTTTAGAGTTGAGGGAATAGGGTTTAAGGTAAAGTGTTGAGGGTTTAGGGATAGGGTTTATGATTTAACATTTAAGGGTTGAGGGTTTAGGCTTTAGGGTTAAGGGTTAAGTGAGAGACCTAGATGGCTACGGACAGATGGATAGGTAGATAAGGATTGACTAAGAGACATAGAGAGGGGAGAGGTAGAGAGGTGAGGGAGAGATAAAGGTGAGAGATAGAGAGGTGAGAGATGGAAGAAATACATGGAGAAATGAATAATATAGATTTTTCTATAGCAAGACAAAATGCACTCACGTTATAGCGCGAGCGCATTTTTGATTGCTATACAAATGGTACAAAGGCCTAGACCCTCGTGATCTAGGCCCACATACTCTATTTTTTCTATTTATGTACATGTTTCGACAAAAAAACATTTTCATGTTGTTGGGATGTTCACATGCACATTTATTTTTCTATATTTTTTATTTTTCCTTCCTTTATTCTATATTTTTTTATTTTTCCTTCCTTTATTGCTCTATTATGTTTATTTTTAGGTTTCCTTTTTATCTTTATTTCAATTTAGTTATTTCTGCAAAGTTAATTTGATGGCACAGAGTTTGAGATAGGCATAAAATCATCAACTCTTGAAGATGCTTCACATGCATGTAATTATTTCACCATTAAGACTAGCTAGATTGAATGGTGAAATAATTACATGCATGTGAGGCGTGTTTGAGAGTTGATGATTTTATGCCTATCTCAAATAAAATGTACGTAAATCAAACTCTCACACAAGTGTAATATGATTGCCTCAGTAATACTTGAGATTCTTCAGAGAATTCTGTGCGAAAAAATCCTACACAGAATTCTCTAAAGAATCTCAATATTACCGAGGTGATCAGATTACACTTGTGTGAGAGTTTGATTTGTGTACATTTTATTTTATATAGACATAAAATCATCAACTCTTGAATATGCCTCACACGCATGTAATTATTTCACCATTCAGACTAGCTAGATTGAATGGTGAAATAATTACATGCGTGTGAGGCCTCTTCAAGAGTTGATGATTTTATGCCTATCTCAAATAAAATAACTACCTACCACAATGAGGATGGGAAAGATTGAAAGGCAAACTAAATGCTAAGAAACCTAAAAAATTCCACATTATTAATCCACTTCCACCCATAGAAATTAATCCAAGGAAGCTTAGGAGAGAAAGACTACCTATAACATTGGGGTATTTAACCATTGAATACTCAAAATGTAGGCTTTACAAAAAGTTCTAAGCATTGTAAATATTGTTTGAGTTTGTTTTCTTCTTCTACAAGTGTAAGAAAAGCATCATCTACAAAATTCCCATTCACCAAATGAATCATAGAACTAGGCAAAGAAATGGCTTTGACCAAATCTTAGGAGATAGCGTAGCCCAAGAGATATCCAAAGAATTCAACTACAAGTACACATAGGGAAGGAGCTAAAGGAAAAATTTGGTAGGTTGACCTAAAAATCCCAAAGGAATTTGATTGATGGTCATTAATAGCGAGGAGAGCAAAGGCATTAACAAAGAGCATATTAATTAAGTACACAAATTCAGGGATAAATCCCAAGGCTTGAAGCATGGCAAAGATGAAAGGCCACTCAATGGAATCATAGGCTTCTATAGGTGATACATCTCGTGGGTCTAAAATTATCCAATATCATGAGGAATGATTATCCTTATCTAAGTTGGCTAGTCATTATGGAAAAGGTTGTAACATTTTGTGAAATCTTAGTTTTAATGGAAACCTTGGTCTAGGTTTGAAGCAACAAAGCATGTGTAAACCTTTAAAAATTCTTGAAAAGAATGATGTTAAGGCATTGGTTATTCGTGTTCTATTAGTGATGGTATTGATTTACTCTTAGTTTATCTTAGTTTATTACTTGATTTTTCTATGGATACACATTCTCCATTTGATACTTTTACAAATGATGAGTGCATTAGTTGAATACTTAGGAGTATATGAGGATTTCCTACTTATTGCCATTGATAGAGGCTTCCCCCATGTATTAAGGTTTGTTCTTACTTTGGGGAAGATATTCTTGATCTATCTAGTGATTCTCTTGACACTTTACCCTTACCCATCCTTTTATTAAAGATCGTAATACACATAATTGGTAGTAAAAATGACATAGAGGTATATTCCAATGACAAGGAAAAGTTCTTGAAATTGTGATTTCCTTGGTTAATATAAATAATATAACACATCCATCATGCTTAATGAATTTGGAGATATAAATTTGAATGGTCATATCAAGATATGTCAGGTATTAACCCTATTATTATGATGCATAATATTTTCTAAGAGCGTAATGCTTAACCTGTTAAACAAAACATTAGAAAGATGTATCCAAAAGTCACATCAATGGTAAAATATAAATTAGAAAAGATGGAAAAAGGCTATATTTATTAGATCAATTGACTATTCACCATGGATTTTTAATACGGTACCTATTACTAAACTTGGTCATCTTCATATTTTTATTGACTTTAGAGATTAAGGATGATTTTCTTCTTCCTAATATTAAGATGATTATAGATTCCACCACTAGTCATGATTTGTTTCAATTTATAGATGGATTTTATAGATACAATAAAAATTCATTAGTCCTCAATATCAACATAGGACTGATTTCACTACTACTACTTTTTAGTTTAAGTGGGACCTAAGTCAACTTGTTTAGCCAAAATTTCATTTTGTCAATTATAGTGAGCAAATGATTAAGAATTTAAAGATGATATACACTAATGTTTTTTGAGAGTTTTTATGTAAATTCTAAGTATATATTTATAAAAAAATAAAAATAAATCATGTTATTTTAAAATATTTGTTAATAAATTATTTCTTATAGTTCAAAATATTTTAATGAGTAATATTCTCCCATATCGCATAACTTGATCTATAAATAAGATCAATTAGTAACTTATTAAACATAGATCATTAAAATTGATGTCTAGCGCATGCATGTTTTCGTAAATTTATTATTAGTTTTCTAATGCATATTAATTATAATTTAGACACATATCTCTCATATCATATAGGCTTCTTTTGTATACATCTAAATTATTTTTTTCTTTTTTTGAAACAAGGACCTAAATATAGAGGGTGGTCATATTTTTTCTTCTATTGTTTTCTATTTTTTCATGTGTGTATGTTTGGTAAAAAATGTTCACTAGAAAATAGAAAATAAATATAATAATTAAACAAAAATATTACAAATTATACTTATCTAAAGCTTGCTTCAATTTTTACATTTGTGTGATTTCATATGTCATGAAATCTTCGTTTGATTATGGGAAACATGGCCTAAATAAATATTTTTTGTCAAATAACAAACAACCATATGAGAAAGGCAACACATATGGGCCACATAAGAAACCTTGAATGAAATTCCTTTAAATGAAGGATCCAAGGAGACCTTCAATCAAAGGTTTTTGTGATATAGTATGATATATAGAAGTGTTAAAGCCAAGGTGATTAGAAGCATCAATATAGGAAAATGAAGAACTTGAAGACCTTAAAAAAAATAATGAAATTAACAATGTGGTTGAGTGTGGATGATTATGTGAAGTGGAGAGGATGAATCTATTCTAAAGGTAACATATTAGCCCCACCTCACCATTATTGGCCAATCTTATTACAATTAACAAGTAGGAAGGGCTTGCCATATCACCTAAACTTCATTTTACTACTACCTATTGGCCACACAAATGGAGACATGTGTGGGATGTATTCAAGTCATTTAATAATTCTAGTTACAAATCAATGAAAGGAAAAACAACTAAGCATTGTAATGTATACATGTGGTTGAAGAGCGATAGAGAACTAGATCTTATATGGCTAAGGAACACATGCATGCAATGACAAACTCGTGAATAAAATCATTGATGAGAAGCTAGGTCCATCATGAAGATTCTTGGGTTGCAAAGGGGTGTAACTTTCATCCTAATCCTCATGCGACTAAACCAATAGTTCCAACGCATCTAGGTGGATATGTTTAGGATAGGCATGGTCCTATTTTGCACCCAAACATGCCGAAATAGTTCGAGCTACATTGTACCGGCAATATCCCTAAAGAGTCCAAAGTGCAAAAAGGTAGCAATCTTTGACGAGCTATTACTTATAAACCATGACACTTAGAAACATTTATTTTGAGGCAATGTGATAAAGGTTTTCTGCTGCCCCAAAAATTGTCAGAAGGAGGTAGTGTAAAGTTGCAAAGGGTTGTAACTTTCGTCCTACCCCTGATGCGACCAAACCGATAGTTCCAACATGTCCGGATGGGTACATTTAGGCTAGGCATGGTCCTGTTTTGCACCCAAACATGCCAAAATAGTTCAAGCTACATTGTATTGGCGATATCCCTGAAGAGTCCAAAGTGCAAAAAGACATCAATCTTTGACGAGATGTTACTTAGAAACCATGAAACTTAGAAACATTATATCTAAGTAAATGTGATCATGTAGAACCCCTCTACAATAACCTCTCTCAATTTTTGATGTCTCTGAGGCATTTTCCCGTGGTGAAAGGTTTTCTACTGCTAAATATTGTTAGAAGGAGGTAGTGTAAAGTTGCAAAGGGGTGTAACTTTCGTCCTGCTCCTGATGCGACCAAACCGATAGTTCCAACACATTTGGATGGGTACATTTAGGCTAGGAATGGTCCTATTTTGCACCCAGACATGTCGAAACAGTTCGAGCTACATTGTACTGGCAATATCCCTGAAAAGTCCAAAGTACAAAAAGATAGCAATCTTTGACGAGTTGTTACTCAGAAACCACGACACTTAGAAACATTCTGTCTGAGACAACATGATCATGTAGAACCCCTCTACAATAAGCTCTCTTGGTTTTTTATATCTCTAAGGCATTTGCTAGTGGTGAAAGGTTTTCTGCTACCCCAAAAAATTATCAGAAGGAGGTAGTGTAAAGTTGCAAAGGGGTGTAACTTTTGTCTTTCTCCTGATGCGACTAGACTGACAGTTCCAACATGTCTAGATGGGTACATTTAGGCTAGGAATGATCCTATTTTGCACCCAAACATGCCAAAATAGTTCGAGCTACATTGTACTGATGATATCCCTGAAGAGTCCAAAGTGCAAAAAGGCAGCAATCTTTGACAAATTGTTACTCGAAAACGATGACACTTAGAAACATTATGTCTAAGGCTATGGGATCATGTAGGGTCCCTTTACAATACCTCTCTTGGTTTTTTATATCTCTAAGGCATTTTCTCATGGTGAAAGTTTTTCTACTGCCCCAAAAATGGTCAGATGCATGTAGTGTAAAGTTGCAAAGGGTTGTAACTTTTGTTATGCTCCTCATTAGGCCAAACTGATTGTTCCAACGCATTTGTATGGGTACGTTTAGGCTAGGCATGGTCCTGTTTCACACCGAAACATGCCAAAATAGTCTGAGCTACATTGTATTGGTGATATCCTCACACATTACCTTTGCTATAATTGTTATAGTCTTCACATGTCAACATGCATCTTATGGATGTTAACATACTTGTTCTAGTAGTCAACACAGTCAACCCTCATCTTCTTCCACCTTCAGGTCACTGTGTTATTAGGCTTGAACTTAGACTTCTATGATATTTGAAATCCTCTACACTTCATGGTTCCGGTGATAACTTTAAGAAACCACTCCTGAAAAAAGATATAAAATCCTGGTGAATCTTTAATTTTTTTGGGAAAAAATATTAATTTATATTGGCGAATCTTTCCTTTTTTTGAAAAAATATTAATTTTGTTGGTAAATTTTTTAAATCACTAGAAATTTATAGAAAATCTTGGCAATATTGATAAAAAATAGGAAAATACATTAATTACCATGGAGAATCCTTCTTAAAAAACAAATTAAATTACTATGGAAAAGTAAAGGCCTGAAGTTGGCAACAATTGACTAGTTTAAGGTGTAGTGCTCGTGTCTATAATTCCTTAATATTTTATATCAAAAATTAAATATTTTAAATTTGCCCTAAATTGTTTTTCACCACCATTGATTTTATTTATAATCTAATGGTTTGGGTTCTATTCCATGGACCAAGATGCACCCATGGAGCTCCAATGCCCATGGGGCTTGAAATTGCATTTGGGCCATTGATCTCAATGGAGATCAATTGCCCAAATGCAATTTTGGTTCCCATGGGCATTGGAGCTCCATGGGTACATTTTAGCCCATGGAATTTAACCCCAGCCATTAGATTATAAATTGAAATCAACATCCCAAATATAATTTCAAGCTTGATGAGTATTGGAGCTCCATGGGTACATTTTAACCCATGGAATACAACTGTAACTATTAGATTATAAACAAAATCAACGATGGTGATTAAAAATTGGTGATATGGCCCTAAAGTAAGCAATGATTATATAATATTATTGGTGAATCAATTTCATTTTCTACTAAAACTTATAAAATTTAGGTGAATCTAATCTAATTAGGTATCAAATATTGTGGCAAATTTTGAGTTTAAAAGTTTAATAAAATAAATGTTCTAGAGATTTAACTAGGACTAAAATAAAATTTTGTAAAAATGTGGTGATTTAGGTCACCTTATAGCTTGTACTATTAGCCAAATTTTGAATCCCCAATTTCAACTATTAGCCAATTAGTGAATATTAGCCACTAAAAAAATCACTACATGGCTCTATCATTATGTAATGATCTACACTATCATTATGTAATGATCTACACTGCACCTATCTTGTTTATCATATTTCATAGCAATCTTGCAAAGAGTTGGGGTAGTGGTATGCAACCTTCTGCGAGATCAATACAATGTCGTAGCAAGGCTTTCAAGCTTAACAAGTTTGTGGGTAGGGAATTGCTTTATGGAATTAGAGTCAAATTGGTAAATGTGATGACATGATACATATTAACATGGTGAGATACAAAGTATACATTTATAATATTAACCACATTCTCAAAAGGATTGCTAATGAATTATGGAAGCCTATAGCCCCAATGTTATGTTGCATACTCAAATTAGGTAAGACTCAATGTACTCTCATAACCTTGCCTTATATGCAAGAGGAATTACATTTAATAACCACAATGGTCATTAGGTGCTCATAAGCATATGATTTTGACTATCTTATTCAAGATAATAAACATACTCTTTGCATCCCAATATGGTATAATAATAAGGAATTAAGAAATATTTTCAATTGAGCAACTCATAAAGAATATGGATTAGCATACCAAGGAGCAACCATAAGAACATCCTTTTGAAACATAGGGAATTGTAAATATCTATGTTACGACAATCGACCTCTTTTCAATATACCAACACGAGATATTTGTAGAGTATTATTTTAGTTATATGATGCACCCAAATTGGGCTAGCAAGACCAAATCATGGTATTATCATGCCTTTTGGTCACTGAAATAAAACAATAAGCACAAAGATGTTTCACAAGAGCTTGACAACATAGAATGCAATAATTACAAAACTACTAAAAAAAGATGCATTGAAATAGCCAAAAAAAATGGTTTCATTTATGTAAAATAATTTTTATTAACCAAATATCCATATAGGCATACATCAATATCTGTCGATATAAGTATAACATATATACAAAATAGCCATACAAGCTTACAAGAATGCCATATAGGCATACAATGTCAACTATATGCAATACACAATATATGTCCACAAATGTCATATAGGTATACAACAAAGGAACACAATAAAAAGTCATTCCCCTCTGTCTGGTGAAGAGAATAGATCACGGACAACCTTTGATCTTCAAGGGGATGGAGATGCGTATGAGGGTGGTCTACTATGAACTTGAGGGCTGCTCCTCCTATTTAGTTGTTCATGGATCTGTAGCTATTACAATAAAAAGTATAGACATTAATATATAGAAATTACATTATAAAAAATGAAACATTTAACAAAATAATCACTTACCACTATCCAAAAATTTGACTCCTCATTTGCCTTAGTACCAGGATTAGGTCGTGGCGATATCATGTCCTATAGAAACCATCTAAATAGAAATTAAACTTCAAATCAATAATCATTTGATTTTTCAAAAATAAACAACTATAACAATGAATGTAATTTGAAATTTACTAATCTGCCTCATACCCTCATCAAAGGCATGGAGCTATGAATTGTAGAGGACACACCATGCTCCATTGCCCTATGAACATTGGGAGGTGTCTCTGCACTCTGCATCATCTAAAAATAAAACAACATTATTCAATTACAAAAACTATAATAGTGATGCAAGTCATGGCTCCTAACATACACATGTTCACCTAAACATGGAAGTACATGCTATAAAGCACACAAGTCATATGCATATATACAAATTAGATGAAGATTCATGACTATTGTGTGGTATAAGGGTCAACAAAGGAGGGACCATAGTAGCATCAAATTTCAGGTTTAAGAAGTCAAAGAGGGAGTGAAGGTGTTAGTTTAGGTTTAGGTTGGTGGTAGGGTGGGGTAGGGTTGTGCTCAAATTTTTGTTTGTTGGGTAGTCATGGAGGTAGGACAATGCCTAAGATATATTTTGTGGGTTTACGAGACAATGGCTAAACTAGAAATCACATAGACATTAGGTAAGTTTATGGGTTTACGAGAAGGAGGAATATCAAGAGTTTGTGGGATAATAGGAGGGAGGAAAGATACTAGATAGGAGAAGAAAAACCTTATTTTAAAATTTTCTTATCATTTTCTTTGTCTTGAGGTTTGTTAGGGGGTGGGTTGCAAGCATACTAGGTCTGGGATGTTTGGTAGGGGTATATTAGGAAATAGGTAGGGTAGATATGGGTTGGTTAGTAGGTTGGGTGTAGTGTTGGGGAAGTTTCTTAGGCCTACTTTTAGAAGTGGATGGGGAAAGGTCCTACACTTTTTCTTTTACTTTATCTTGGAGGGGTGTTAGAGGGGAGATAGAAGTCAATAAGGAAGGTGATGTAGTAATAGGTGGATATATGGTGGGGAAGATAGGGACACGGCTAGTGAAGTAGGTGAAGTAATAGAAAGAGGTTGTGGTGTTGGGGCAGCAATGCGTTTAGATGCATAAGATAGGTAAAGGTGAAAGAGGGAATTGGTATGAGGTTGAGGTGGACTAGAAGGGGTTGACAAAAAATAATCTAAGGAGAAGTGTCTTAAGGTAACAACTAGTTGTTATGGGCTATGAGAAATGGTGAAGACATTACCATCATGGGGAATTTAAGGCACTAGTGGATGATAGTTCAGGGACAACCCACATTGCAATGAGCCAAGGATGACCTAAGAGAATAGATAGTGCTCTGAGGTGGGGATGATATGACATGAGACATCTAGGCATTTAGGTCCTACCTAGATTAGTAGGGTGAGGGAGCCAAAAGTAGGTATAGAAGTGTCTTTATGTGTACACTAGAAGATATCTAAGGGGGATAAGAATCTCTTTGCAACCTAGTGATGTATAAATGTTCCTCTATAACTGCATTAATTCCACCTTGATGTATAAGTGTTCCACATTGATTAAACTATCATTTTATAGTGTACTTGTGCCTCAATCTACATAGGATCATTATAATCATCAATAGGCACATTGTCAAGCAAGAAGGTGATGGCAGGTGTAGGAGTGGGTTGAACAATGAAATTATAAGGTTTAATGTCTAATGTGCCTATCATATCAAAGAATATAGTAGTATTAAAGGAAGGGTCCTCATTAGACTTAGGTGGGTTAGATGTAGGATCAAAAGTAGGGATCGAAGAAATTGAGCCAATAAGATTGACATAGTTTGTAGGGGAATGGGTTAGTGTAGATTTATTAATCAATGTAGTCAACGATATGAATATAAACTACAAAATTTAGTAAGTACAATTCATTAGTTAAACTATTTATTTTATTACCTGAGTGAAGATTTGAACTCTACCACCACTGTGAGGTATTGCCATGAAATCTCTAATATTAACCTATTCAACATCCAAAATCATATATTAGAATACCATTCGTATAACAATGCTATTCACATGTAATATTTAAAATTGTTTTCTAGTTACATACCGTGGTAGTAGATGTCATAGTGTAATATGGAGGTGGAGAACCGCTGAAGACAGAATGAATGCTATGACCTTGAAATTTCATTAAAATAATCAAACTAAATTAGTTAATCTTGCATTTCAAAAATGAAATTTAATAAATTAAATTCAATGAACTTGCTAACATTTACCTGAGTATCAAGGCTGGAAGTCTCACTCAGGAGGACATCTGTCATCACCATCTTCTTAGATGCAGATGTAGCCTATACACCTGCATCTTGACTATCCATGGGGTCATAACCACAGGTTGACCTACAATCCTGACAAGTATGGGGTGGAACCCTACTCCTTGAGCTCTCCCACGACCCATACTCTACTGCAGGACTGGCATGCTGTATGATGCTCTAGGTCAAGGCACTAATGGATTGAAGTGTCTCAACCTCAACACTCTCCTTCACAATGGAAGGGATAGACATGTGCTCATGGGCTAGTCTGGCAAGTGCTCATCTCGCTGGCCACTGTGGGTCAACACGTGCCCCTGGTCTATCTTGTGCTGACCCCCCACCTCTACCCTAGAAGTCCTGCATATCAAAATAGTTTGGCACTTTATTTTTACAAACTCACAGTAGAGTTTCCTCAAAAAGTATTGTGGGACCTCATTATTGTTGTATGGAGGATGGTCAAAAACCATCCACCACGTCTACCCAAAATTGTCCCTTATCGCTTGGTTGTTGCACCAATGGATAGGGAACCTCTTGCATGTAAGGGGTAGAGGTTGATTTGTTCGCGGGTCTGTAAAAATAGAACACAAGTCCAATTTTGTAATTTGTTCAATTTTGACTTGCTCATATGACAACTTGTCTGCATAGTATTCTCTAAATTCTCTCTTCTTTTAAGACTAACTAGTTATTTTCTTGCTAATTGAAACTACACTTGATAATATAGATTCAATAGATTGAGCAATCGTGGATCTATGCGAGGTTGAAGTTGCAGGATCTTTCAACCTTGCAATTATATCTTCAATTTCTTTTTTATTGTTTTCAATTTTCCCCATTAGATTTTCTTGTGTTCTAGGGGCATGTCAAGGAATGGATGGAGGAGTTTGTTGTTCGGGTTGTTGTTCATCAGGTATTTGTTGGTCAGGTGATTCAAGATTTTGTGGATTTTCAGGAGGAGGAGGAGGTACATTATCATTTCTTGTAAATTAAAGAAATTTACATCAAAAATCTACTTAAACCTACCTATTTAACAACAAATTCAGATAAAAAACCAAATATAAATTACTCCTTTGGCCTCCCTGACGTCATGTCGGCATTTTGATGATGAATCAGTGACAATTTGGTGATCAATTTGACCTCCAATAATGTGAGCGCTCTCAAGGGTTTGTATGCTGTGGGTAGAAGAAAATGAAATGGGAAAATGAGGAAAAATTATATGTTTTTTTTTTAAATAGGAAAGAATAACATGCTCGCATTATAATGCAAGTGTGTTATGGCTTGGTCTTCCCAAGCCTTAGGCTCAACATCACCAAACCATAATGCAAGTGCATTATAACATGCTCGCATTATGGCCTAGAATTTTTAAAAAAAGTTTGGCCACTTTTTGGCCCCCCAACTTTTTGCACTCGCCCATATATGATGTCATGCATGAGGTTAACAAAGAAGATTGAAGCTTCTTTAAACAATATGATGAAGAAGTTCTTATGGGAAGGACTAGATGATAATAAAGATTCCCTCTTATAAATTGGAATACGGTCTGGGAGGAGAAGTCTAATATGCTTAGAATCAAACCTTGGGAGCAAAGCTGATCTAGCGCATGTACTCTAGGATGGAGGTGTTGTGGTGCAAGGTTTTGTGTGCCAAATACTTGGATAGTGAATCTTCTAGTAGAATAATCATGATTGAAAATCCCCCTTTTGGCTTGCACATTTGGAAATTCATGTGTGAATGTTACTCAATAATCACAGATCACACATCATGGCAGGTAAATGACGGGTTGACACCAAAGTTCTGGTTAGACTCTTGGAATGGGTATATGCCTCTCATTGAGATGGAGTAGCTACATGAGTTTTCTTAGATGATACCAAAGTGGGGTGACAGAACTATAGGAGACTATGTGATTGACAAGAATATTCTTTAGAATCTTGCATGGAATTGGTCACTATTGGAAGATAGTAGAGTGAGTGAAGTGATCCTTTAAGTTTTGAGATAGGAGATCGAAGGTAGAAAGGTGATTCTCTCAAGGCTAGCAGATAAGATAATTTGGTGTGGGGAAAAGTTAGATGAATATTCAGTAAAGCTTGGATACTAGATTTAGAAAGCTGTTCCGAACGGCTTTTGGCCGGTCAAACTCTGTTGGAGAAAAATAGTACTCCCTAAGGCCAGAGCCTTTTGCTGGATAGAGCTATATAAAAAAGATTTAACTAGTGATAGATTGAAGACAATTGGGATAATGAGTCCTAGCTGTTGTGTCATGTGCTTGGAGAGTGAGGAGTCTGCAGATAACTTACTTCTAAATTGCCCCTTTACTAGTCAATGTTGGGATTGGCTCTACCAAAAGCTTAGGTGGTCGAGCCCCAAACAAATAGGACTTAGTGGAATGGATTAAAAGCTAGCCGAGTCTCAATAAGAGCTCAACTTGGAGTGACATTTGGGTAGCCATCCTATCTCTTCTTCTATGGAAAGTATGGAAAGAGCGGAACAAAAGGATTTTCCACAATGAAGAAAAAGGGGTGAATCAACCCATTAGTCTGATTGAAAGCAGTATCACAGAACTACTAAATTTTATTGGAATAAGGTGCCATTAACTTTGTAAATCCCAATATTGTATTTATTCTATTTTATTATTTGTAATTTGTAATTAACCATAAGGGAATGGGGTAGTTTCATTGGTAGTGGTAATTCTGGAGTCACCGGAGGTTATTATGGAGTGACATTTACGGTTGGAAATTGTAAAAAACATGAGTAAAAGAGTGTAGGTGCCACCTTAGGAGAATCTACTATTTTTAGCATGTGAGACATGTTGTCATAAAGTTGGTGAGATATTGTAAGAGAATCTATGACAACTGTAAGTTGTCATAAGATTCTATGATGGCATGACAACTTATGACAGGTAACTAATAGTTGTAAGGTGTGTATGAGCAAAAATTGACTAAATCAAAACAAATTAAATCAAAAGCCCATAACATAAAGAGAACTAATCTAAATAAAAGCCATTACCAATAAATCAATGAAATATGAAAGCTTTTACCGAGATTTGTATTGTTCCCTTTGGATGAATGTGGATTGCTCAATAGTGCTACGAAACCATGTTTGCAACAAGCAAGTAAAGTGCTCAAAGTGCTCAAAGATCAATGTTAAGAGATCGTGAAGTTGCTCAATCGATGTGATGTATGCTCAAAATACTGTTAAAGGATGCTTGAGAATAAATGATCGAAGAGGATTTGTGAAGGAGATGAGGGGGGTTTATTTAGGTTTCAACAGAGATCGATCAACGGTCTAGATAATTTAGAAGAATCAACAGAGGAGATAAAACAAATAACCATGATGAATGTGCACACAACATGTGTCAATCCATAAGGATATTTTTATTAAAATATGATGAAAACAAGATTGACTGAATAGATAACTCAACTTGTAATTTTACCTTTTTTAGAGTTCTAAAAATAAGACTAATTGTGCACATGAGTTAACAAGATATTTTAAGAGGAATTGGAAGATAACTGAAATTAAATAAATAAATTTATTTAATTGATTGTGCATGATAGAGGAACAGAAGATTATAAATAAAATATTTGATTTTATTTATTTTTAGAGGATTGAGATAATTTAAATAAATTTGCATGATTTATTTAAATTTAGAAGAACAAGTGATTTAATTAAATAATGTAGAATTATTTAATTATAGATAAGATAGAATTGGATGAATTAATTAAATAATTAATTTATTTAATTAATGGAGACTTGAAATTTGAAAGAGGATAATGATTTAATTAAATAATAAAAATTAGTTAATTTTGGAAGAATAAGGTTAATTTTGCTGAAATTAATTAAATAAAGGGGATTTATTTAATTAATGTTGAATTTTGAAGTTTTGGAAGAATTTGATGAAATTAATTAAATAATTAGATTATTTAATTAATGTTGAAATGCAGGTGATGCTACAGATTAGATGAAATGCAAGTGATTCAAAGACATGGTCATTTTAGGGTGTCTACATTTTGCCCCTCTTTGATGTGATACAGTTTATATCGTTGCATCAAAGAAAATGATTGTTGAAGACATGCTACAATTTATTGATGCCCTAGTGTAGCTAGTTGCCCCAACGTAGCTGGCATAGGGTGCCCCCTCGAGAGGAAAGACATGGAAGCTACATAAGAACTGTGTTGATGCTCGACTATAAGATTTTGTTGGAGACAGATAAGGTTGGGTTGATGATAGATAGAAGAAAGGAGATAGAAGATAACATGAGAGAAAGACTGTTGATCGATCCTTGCTTGAAAAGCTATATAAGGCCATGGATAAATGGATGGTTAAATGGATGAGCTTGTTGCAATGGTTTCACAAATATTTATAAAGAGCAATCCTTATTTTTGATATAGCACATGGATAGTTCGCCACCAAGGTATAAAAGACCAAGGTGCTGTAATATCTGAGTGCGTGGACGTTGACTCTGCAAGCAAGCGGTTTGAACTTAGATCCCTTAGACATAATATAACCTTGTTGGTTCATGTGAATGAGCCAGTCTTGAACATAAAATAAACTTCAATACATGTAAATGTAAGAAGAGTATAAATATGTAAGATACTAGGTCATTACACACACAAGATAAATATGATGCTAAGAAAGATGCTAAAGATCATTCCTCAAACATGGCACACAAAAGCAATGACTATGCCCCCAATCCGTACTGCACGCAACATACTAAGATTAAAGATAAATCAAGGTAGCCTTGAATAGGTAATGGAAAAAGGAGCAAAAGATAAACCATAAAGAAAATTGACTGACTTACAAAGTAAACATACAACCAACATATTCTCTTGCCAAAGAGGTTGCTCATGATAGATTGGATAGGAAAGATAATAGACTTATCATAGGAGCTATGTGTCTGTTAAAGGGTGCTATCTACCTAAAAAGACAATGTCTTGCTGCAGGAAATGCCACATGTCGCATGAGACGCATGTGTTGGTCTCAACAATGGAACACTCGTCAGAAGACAAGCTTGTTGATTTGGTGCTTTGGTTAAGCTGGAAGTAGTTGATGTTGGCAATCGATACACATGATAGTAGATGACTCTGGAAAAAAGTTTCTTTGCTTCAAGTTTGTTAAGAACTTTTGCTTGGAAAGGATGCGCTAGCTTGTTGTTTTGCTTCTTGAGTTAGTCAAGTCGAGGCGAATGGATTTTGATAAACGAAAGACTAGAAAGGTGACATGTTAACATGTTGAAATGGGTGAAGAATGATGAATTGTATGTGCCTGAGTATTGGATACATCCTTCATATTCCAGACTACCTACATATCCTGTATCCACAGGATCAAGGCACATTATGAGGAAAGATGAAAAATGATAATATGTAGTTCTGGATAGAGTGATGAATGGATCAAGGTGCTTGAGCTTGGGTAGAGGAAATGATGAGATCTGATGTTCCTGAGTACTAGATACTTCCTTCGTATTCCAAACTGCCTACATACCCATGTCCATGGGATCAAGGTACCTTAAGATTGAGAAGAGATGATATGTAGTTCTGGTTGGTGGTGATGATGTAGGAAAGGTGTTGGGAAGATAAAAGCTTTATTGTAGGAGCGATGTGCCCATTAAAGGGTGTTATCTACGGAAAGGAGAACGGTGGATGTGTTTTGCAAACCATGAACAAAGAACCACTCCTAGACCTAGGTTAAGGAAGGAAATGCCCCCATTCTGGAAGAGGAATTTGCATGGATGACTAATGAAGAAGACGCCAAAAGCTTGACCTAGGACAATATAGTGATACTGCTGACATAGATCAAGACGCGAGATGACGATGACGGACACTGACAAATTTCCAAGCTATACTAGATAGGGAGATGGAAATGCAAACAAGGTCAATGGCTTTATTATGGATGGCTAGATGAAGCTTGTTGTGAAATGGACATGGAGTGGACATGACTCGATAGATGATGGATGTTGACTCTACGCATAGCACCCGTTTGCTAGGTTTTCACCAGAGGATGGATTATTTGTTTTTTTTTTGGAATACTCTGAGGATCAGGCATAGAACTTCTTGAGATGAACACTATTAAGTGGCTCATCCAGAGGAATGCTGTCAGGTGTAGCTAATGTATAAGCTCCCAATCCATATGCTACTGTGACAATAAAGGGACCTAACCAATTAGGCTCAAACTTGCCCTTCTTTTCTCGGTCTGCTTGATTTCTCTGATTCTCTTTGAGGACAAGATCACCAATTTGAAACCATCTTTCTTTGATCTTTTTGTTGTAATTACACCAGAGGCAGTTTTGATAGGCATGGAGATGATTAAGCACGACAAGGCAGCTTTCATCTAGTAGTTCTAGCTTAGCTAATTTGGAAGTGCGATACTCCTCTCCACCGATCAGGTCCTACATGGATACTCTGAGGCATGGATCTCAACCTCTATAGGTAGGATGGCTTTAGAGCCATAGACCAAGGCATAGGGTGTGGCACCAGTTGGTGTTCTGATACTAGTGCGGTAGGCCCATAGGGCGGGATTGAGTTTCAAATGCCAATCATGACCTACTTCATTGACCATTTTCTTAAGGATTTTGAGAATGGTTTTATTGGAAGCCTTAGCTTGGCCATTACTCTGCAGATAATAGGGAGTCGAAAAGCGATGTTGGATATTGTATTGTGTGCATAAGGCATGAACATCTTGATTCTTGAATGGTCTCCCATTATCAGTGACAATGGCTTGGGGAATACCATACCGACATATGAGGTAGTTAAGGATAAACTTGGCTATTTGCTTACCGGTGATATAGGTCATGGGAATGGCTTCAACCCACTTCGTGAAATACTCAATGGTGGTGATAATGAATTTATAGCCATTGGATGAGGATGGGTGGATTTGTCCTACAAGGTTGAGACCCCATTGAGAAAAAGGCCATGGAGTTGTCACATGTTGTAATTCATGTGCTGGTGCGTGAATCAAATCTTCATGATGCTGGCATTGTAGACACTTCTTAGCAAACTGTAAAGCATCATGCTCTGTTGTAGGCTAGTAGTAACTCATTCTGAGTATCTTCTTAGCGAGATTAGGGCCGGTAGAATGTGTGCCACAGACACCTTCGTGTATGTCTCGTAAGGTAGCTTTGGCTTCTTCCATGTTAAGACATCGTAAGAGGATACCATCAAGACTCCGACGATATAGTGTATCACCAAGAATGGTGTAACGGGAGGATCGACGGATAAAGGTTTTGCGTTGGGTGGATGATAGGTCAGAGGGAAAGGTATTGCGTTTAAGGTATTCATAGATGTCTTCATACCATGGGGAATTGGGACCAACAAGTTCGTAGATGATTTCAGTAACAAGAACATCAATGGCTGGTATCAACAATTGCTTGATCAAGAATTCACATTTCTGTGTATTAGCAGACATGTCTATAAGTGACCCTATAGAAGCCATAGAATCTGCAGCCTTGTTATGCTCTCTTGGAATTTGCTCAAATGTGATGCTAGAAAAGTGTGGTTTGTAGGCATCCACTAGTTGCTTGTAGGGGATCAACCTATCATCTTTTGTTTGGTACTCATCTCTGACTTGTCGAATGACTAGTTGTGAGTCTCCATATACTTGTAATTTTGTGATGTCCCATTGAACTACTGTATTGAGACCTATGAGGAGTGCTTCATACTCGACGATGTTGTTGGTGCAAGGGAATGCAAGCCGATATGACTTTGGAGTATAGTCATTTTGAGACGTGATAAATAAGATGCTAGCCCCTGATCCATGTTGTGTGTAGGAACCATCAAAGTATAACTTCCACATTATGGAGTTGGAAAGAGTGAAGAGATTCTCATCCAGAAAGTCTGCTACCATAGGGTGTGTATCTGTCAAGGGTGCTTCTGCTAGTTGATATGCTAGGGCTTGTCCCTTGATTGCTTTATGATCCACATACTCAATATCAAACTCACTAAGGATCATGACCCATTTAGCTAGTCTGCCTATAAAAGTTGCTTTTGCTAGTAGATACTTCAAGGAATCAATTTTTTCTATAAGTTTTGTGTGTTGGTTTAGCATGTAATGCCACAACTTTTGGGAAGTGAACACTACTACTAAACAAGCCCTTACCCTCGGTGAATAATTGAGTTCATATCCCACCAAGGTTTGACTAATATAATAAATTCCATGCTCTTTTCCTGATTCATCATTTTGCACTAGAAGAGCCCCGAGGGCTGAAGTTGTAGTCGAGATGTATAATATCAAAGGTTTATCAGCAACTGGTGGAACTAACACAGGAGGTGTAGCTAGATACTCTTTGAGTTGATCAAATGCTACTTGACACTTATCATCCCATCGGAATGAGACATCCTTTTAGAGAAAGTGTTGAAATGGTTGACATTTATTTGCTAGCTATGAGATGAAATGCCTAATGGATTGCAACCTTCCCTAAAGGCTCCTTAATGCTTTGAGGTTCTTTGATGGAGGCATCTCCACTATAGCCTTGAATTTTGTGGTGTCTACTTTGATGCCTCTACGAGATACAATGTATCCCAATAGCTTCCCTGATGTTACACTGAAGACACACTTCTTAAGATTGAGGCATACTTGGTATTCCTTGAGCCTGTCAAAGATCTATCCTAGAACCTATATGTGATCTTCCCTAGAAGATTTAGCTAGTATGTCATCCACATAGTCCTCCATGATATGATGAAAGAGATCGTGGAATATGACTGCCATTGCTCTTTAATAGGTTGCTCCTGCATTCTTTAGACCAAACGACATGACACACCAACAATAATTACCCCATGGACAAGTAAAAGTTGTTTTATGTTGATCTTCTTCTGCTATCTTTATCTAATTGTAGCCTGAGAATCCATCCATGAGAGAAAGCATTTCATGACCTGTTGTCAAGTCTACTATAATATCAATGTTTGGTAATGGAAAGTCATCTTTGGGACATGCTTTATTAAGATCTATAAAATCATTACACATGCAGATGTACCCATTGGGTTTAGACACAGGTACAATGTTTGAAACCTAGTCTGAATAATCAATGGGTCGTATGAACTTTGCAACTAATATCTTTTGTATTTCCACTTTTACCAAGAGAGCTATCTGTGGGTGCATTTTCCTCAGCTTTTGCTTGAGTGGTTTAACTTTTGGATCAACTATGAGATAGTGAACCGCTAGCTTAGGGTCTAACCTTGGCATATTGGCATAGGTCCATGCAAAGTTGATGGTTCTCTGTAAAAAGAATGTGCTAAGATTCTTGTGCTTTGTTTCTGATAATGATGCTGCCAGGAATGTGGTCTTCAAATTTTGCTTTGTGCCAAGGTTTATCTCTGTAGAATCTTCCACTAGAAGAGCGGATTTCTCTTGATACTTAGATGGTAGGGGAAGGTCAAATCATCCATCCTCAGGGTACCACAGTTGGGTTTTCATCTTTGGATACGTCCTTTGTTTTTACTATTTTGTGATCAGGAGGTGCCACAGTGTGGTTTTCACCTAGAGATCTTTCTTTATTTTTACTTTTGCGACTGGAGGATTTGACATTCTCACCAAAATAAGTTGTTGGCTCTAGTTCCATTACAAAACCTACTTTATGATTGCCAAGAGGGATACCTTCATGAAGTCCCATGAACTCAGCTATAGCTTTGTCATTCTGAAATACATCTATAATGGGGGACCCTTGTTGGTCCCAATCGATAAGTTCAGGGTAGACAAGTGTTACTTTCTGGGTGTTTGTGGTGGATGTTAGGGATATAGATGATAGCATAAATACAGAGGATTCAGTGAATAGGTCAGCCATATGGAGGCAAGAGTCATCAATGGTATCCTCATTAAACATTGAATCTGCGAGAGAAGTTTCAGCCACCTTGTCGAGGATACCCTCGATGTTCAAGGCACGTGGTACCTTTCTACCAAATCCTAACCCCTTCTTGTCTAGTTTCTTTATCACACTAATGGGCTCCATTGTTCCTTGATTTTGTTTCCCAAGGCCACCTTTGCCTTTATAGCCCATGTTTTTGACTATCCTTAAGCCATTGCCATATTTCTTGATTGGTATTGTGACTAGTTCTTTCTCCTTATAGAGCCAAGAAGAAATGTCCTCAATAGTTTCCTCTTCCAATAATTTTCCCTCTTGGAATTGGGTTAGAAATGTTGGGGGAGGAATAGCTACTTTTTTGGTTGCTTTGGCGATGGGTGGTTGGCCGTAAGATTTAGGGGACAAAGGTATCCGCCCTACACAACATGATTTTGAGATATCATAAGTGCCAAAGCCTATATCACGGATGTGAGCTTTGATTTCAGGAAGAGGATTAGGTTCACTTGTAGAGGCTTCTGTTAGATTTTCAGGATTGACTTATAGTGGGGATGCAAGGGCTTTGTCATTTTGAGGCACTTGGTTGCAACTCTTATAACTACCTTGCAAGACACGACAGAATTCAAAAGGATTAGGGTCTCCTAGGATAGTGATCTTTGTACCATTGAATGGGAACTTGAGAGACTGATGGTACATGGAGGAAACAACTTTCATTGCATGGATCCATGGGCGGCCTAGGATAATGTTGTAAGGCAACTCAATATCAAGGACTTGGCACCTAGTTTCAAGCATGACGGGGCCCAGTTGTATAGGCAAGTGGATAACACCTTCTGAGCAGCGTTTAGAATCATCATATCCCTTGATTGTAATACTTTGATTAGTGTTGACATGATCCTTAGAGTATCCCAATTGCTTAAGTAACTTTAAAGAACAGATGTTGAGACCAGCACCACCATCTATGAGTATGCGTTTGATTTTGCGCTTATGGATGAGAACATCAACATGAAGGGCATCATTGTGACACGGATCATGGGATGGGAGGTCTTTCTCAGAGAAGAGCACATTGTAGGGTGAAGCAATGTTACCTACTATAGCTCAAAAATCTGCGACCGCTATGTTGTTAGGAACTAAAGACTCTTAGAGGGCTTTTTCTAGCACTACTCTATGTGCAAGTGATGACCGTAGAAGGTCCAAGATAGAGATTTGTGTTGGCATTTTCCCTAGATGTTCAACAAGATTATAATTAGATTGAGCTGGGAGATTGGGTGTAGGACCATGAATGGTGACATGACCACGATGAGTTGTAACAACACAATCCATAGATTTGCCTTTGATTGTGAGGGTAGATACTCGACTCTCTTCAAAACGACCCACAATGGAGTCAAAGAAAGTGGAGCATGATTGACACCTTTACCTTTATCCTGAGGAGGAGGTGGACCATGGTGAGGGAATGGTTCCTTGTACATGTGGAGGTCTTTGTTCGTGTGTTGAGCAGGTGGATCATCTTCAAGAGAGATTTGGTTGCCTTCGATGAGATTTTGGATTAGGTGCTTGAGTTTCATGCACAATGCAGTTTTGTGCCCCTTGCTCCTATGAAATTCATAGTATTCATTTTCTCTGTACCGTGTAGTTTTGTAAACAGGTTTGCCATACGAGGGAGCATTAGGTAAGGTGACGAGGCCTTTGTGTAAAAGCTTCTGTAGGATCGATTCTATGGGCTCTCCCAAGGGAGTGAATTGACGCCGCGGAGGGTAATCTTGTTGAGGCCGCTCTTGTTATCATTGTTGTTGGTTTTGATATGGTTGCCGCTATTATTGATGTTGTTGAGGTTGACTTAGTTTTGAAAGCTGAAGCAGTGTTTGCAATGTTTGGACATGTTTAGAATCGACCACCCCATCGTTGACCACGTTTTTATTTTTGTTCCAATATTTAGGTTTATTGTTTATTTGTTTTTGAGGATCATTATCTTTAGTTTCTTTGAAGATTTTGACCACACCCTTAGCAATGAGGGCCTTTTTGATGTTGATTCCCTTGTACATGATTTCATCGAAGGTTGTAGCACTAAGAATTTGCAAATGAAAACCTAACTCTTGGTTGAGGTTCTACACAAATATGCTAACAAGCTATTTTTTGGGTATCTTGAATGGGAATTTGCTAGCCATTTGCCTCCATTGCTAAAGGAATGCAAGGAAAGTTTCTCCATTTTTCTATTTATTGTTGCATAGATCAGTCATGGAGATCTCATGCTCTGCATTGTAGGAGAAATGGGTGGCAAATTTTTCTGCTAGCTCATTAAAAGACTTGATTCCCATAGGTAAGTGTGAGAAGCATTCTATAGCTTTCCCTCCAAGACTGCGAGGAAAGAGACACATAAGATATGTGTCGTTATGTGAGACCTCGAAGCAAGCAAGATAGAATTCCCTGAGATGGTCTTTTGGGTCTCCTTTTCCTTTGTATTTATCAAACTTGGGAATAGTGAAACTTTGAGGAAAAAGGATCATGGGTAATGACCGATCAAAAGGATAAGGACACACTTCCTCTAAAGAGAAGGTCTTCTTGGTGTGGCCAAATGTAAGATCAGATAGTTGTTGTTGAACTTCTACAATTTTTAGCTCCATTGTTGTGGGAGGGGTTGGAAACATCTCCTATTGTCCTAGAAGTGGTTGTTGTTTCCCATATGGAAGATTGTAGTGTAAGCCATGGGCGTTGGTGTTAAAAGGGTCGTAAGATTGGTTGGGGTCATACGTGTTATACGTGGGGTTTAGTTTGGTTTGGAATTGGATGCTTTGATTTGGAGGAGGTGGGGGTGGTGCTAGGTAAGAATGTTGGCTTTGTGATGGTTGAAGAAAAGATTTTGGTGGAGGAAAGCTAAAGTTTGTTGGGTTAGGTTGCGATTGCAGAACATAGCTTAGGGAAGTTTGGTTTTGGGAATGCTGAGCGTGGATAGGCAATGTGTGAAAGAAATTTAGCGCTGATGAACGTAGTGGAGAAGGGACATAGGTAGATGTGTTTTGCGATGGTTGAGGTTGATTGAGGATGAGCGCAAAAGAATGTTGTGGTTGGGATTGCATGACCCTAGTTGGTTGAGAGACATGAAAGTTTGATGATATAGGAGGTGGTATTTGTTGAGACCCTTGTTGCATGGCTACATAGTTGCTCCCCAGATTGTAATTTGGTGGGAATCCTATTCATGATGGGTTAACCAGAATTCTACTTTCGATTGGTGTGGACACTTTAGGAATTTGTTGTATATTTGATCGAGCTAGGGTGGCTTGTTTAGCTAGCTCCGCTTGACGTTGAAGAGTCTCTTGTTGATTTTTGTAGATCTCCATAGGAGTCAGAAGCGGTGATATAGCCCTCTTTCCTATTGGGTTTTGATAAAGGGGATTCTCATATTGTGCAATCATTCTCCCTTGTGAGCCTTGTTTGGGTAAGGTCGGGGTCACTGTTGACATGGTTTACACTGCTTGTATGGTGTCTTGGGTGTTGTTAGGCTCGCTAAGCGTGGATAGATCAAAACCTTTGGGTAATTTGGCTCCTTGTTCTACTAGCAAGCGAAAGAAAGGATCTTGGTTCTCACTAAGGATTTTGTCAAAGGCGGCCATGACTCTAGGATCTTGTATGAATTCATCAAGATCTTGCCCATCTTCTTGAGAGGATTAACCTATTTCAAAGTGTCGCTCTTCTTGAGGTGGGGCTTGATCTGCGGTATAACCTTGTGGTACAAAATCTGGAGGCATGCCGGTGGTATAGTGAGGTGTGCTTACCAAAGGGACCCTACCTTCTTGAGGATTGTTTGGTTTGTCAAGCTGGCATGTTTGGAGAGTTGGTCAATCTTTCCGTGGGTGTCCTAGGAGTAACCTTGGGAGTAATGTTGAGTCGGCCTGATTGTGGTGTATGAGAAGGCAATTTGTGCTTCCTAGGGACAACTTGCCTGGACTTCATAGTTTGCTGGAGCCTAGTGGTTACCATAGAAAAAAAGAAATGCTGGGATTCTACTTGTGTTTTGAAAAAGACAAACCCTAATGCACAATTTACTGGACCAAAGGTGCTAGACTATTTGACCAGAGGCACATGACTGTGCAACCAAAAGCGTGCTACTGTAATACCAAAGGTGATGGACTGAGCTACCAAAGGCGAGGTACTGCTAGACCAAAGGTGAGCTACAGTGACCAAAAGTGAGCTACTATACCACCAAGGGCGAGCTACTGTAATACCAGAGGCGCTGAAGTAGTGTCTGATGCTTAAAAAGGTAAATTTTGATAGATTTGGTTTTGGTTCTGATTGGATTTGCTTTGGCAAGAGAAAACACAACAAATAATGTTGGCAAAAGAGACTAATACAATAGATAGTGTATGTTCGAGGCTCATAAAAAAGCCCAATGTTTCCATAGGTATAAGACAATTGCAAACAAATATCAAGCACTTTTTATCCCTAGAGACAAGGTTTCATTGCAGTAGATCAACTCACAGCTTAATACTCTGTCGATGAAAATGTCATTCCATAAAGGTGTTAGATATTTTGTATCTTTGCAAGAGATGATAGGTAGGGATATCTCACCCTCCCCTTGGAAAGCTCAAGTAGGTCACAAGAGCTTTATGGCCAAGGGAATACTATCTCTTCTCAAGGGAGCCAATGGTGAGTATCTTAAGGGCTTAAATCGATTCCCCTTGCACTGATGATTATCGCAACGTTTGGAGGTAGATTGGGTAGTCACTATCTAGAATGGTTCTTAGTAACTTTGAGGGATCAACGCCTTACGAGCAATGTGACAAGCTACTACAAGCTTTAACCAATCCTACTAAGAGTATCAAACACTTCGCTTGATGTGAAAATCATTTCCACTAAGAGCTAGTTCACCTCTTTTCAGTTTGGCACCACAAGGTAAGGCTGATGTCGATTAGGACTTGGCTTTCGCCTTATCCCTCTTATATAGCGGTTCAAAGGAAAACTCTGCTTAGGGTCGTCCCTTTTGGATGAAGTGCAATCCAAAAGTAGGCCCTTCTAAAGGAATAACTGAAATGTAAGAGCAAGCACGTCAAACAAAGGTTCAATTGTCTCGTTATAAGAAAAATAAGGTGCAACTAGATTAGGCACACACACGATTGTAGTTGTCAATTGACCCTTATGAAATTGAAGTGTTTGGCATTCATGTCCATTTTCCCTTAGAAAATTGAGGTGTTTTCGCATACATGTCCATTGTCCCTTAAGAAAGCAATATGTTCCTAAGACTTAGATTGCAAAAGTGATTTGTTCAATTATCCCTTAAGAAGGAAATATGTTCCTCAGACTTAGTTTACAAAGATGATTGTTCAATTGTCCCTTAAGAAAGTAATATGTTTCTAAAACTTAATGCGATAGATTTGTCAATTTCTTCAAAG
Organism: Cunninghamia lanceolata; assembly: GCA_027924645.1. Lineage (NCBI taxonomy): Eukaryota > Viridiplantae > Streptophyta > Pinopsida > Cupressales > Cupressaceae > Cunninghamia > Cunninghamia lanceolata. Next base: position 2,610,567 of record BSBN01000022.1, read on the forward strand.
ATCGTCCTGCATGCACATGTTAGAGAAACCAATTTGCTCTGTTTGAGTGATAAGAAGTTGCAACAAGTGATGTTAGGTCCACACAAACTCAAAAAATTAGTAAGTGTTTGAAGTCATAGATTGAAGATGGGCTAATGAGTGGACTTAAAAAAATAGAACTCAACAAATCCATGAAACAATATTACCACTGTGTAGAGGACAAAAAAATATCAACTTTCAAAATAAACATCACTTGAATCCGAGTCCGTTTGTGAAAGTTATGAAGCTTGGAAGGTCTAAGAACTGTGACGAGACCAAGACAGCAGCGAGAAAATTAATTTTCTAGAAAAATAGAGAATCTTGAGAAAAAACCAATTTCACCATGATGTAGATCATGAAATTCTAGCCTATTTAAAAAAAAGCACTGAAATACGTGTCTGTATGACCAAGATAATGAGGTTTGAAAATCGCCTATTGGTTTAAAAAGCTCATTGAAGAGGGGTCTGTCCTAGCCCCCTCTAACTGATCCCTAGTCACTGATGTGACCTGCTTAGTTGGGCTAAAAAAAATCTTTTTTTATTTTTAGAAAACTAAAATTAGTTTCTAAAAGCTCTTTTTTTAAAAAAGTTTTTTAAGATCTAAAAAGTTTAAAACTTTAAATGGGTTGTATGAAAAAAAGCTCTTAATTTTTTTTTTGAAAAAAACACCCACACTACCAAGTACGGCCTGCGCAGGCTTGTTGTACCCTGCGCAGGTACGGCTGGCAGTATTTCAAAACTTTTTATTTTTGCTTTTTGTTATTATTTTTTTTTGGTTTTGTTGTTTTGTATTTTTTTAGAATTTTTTTTATTTTTGCTTTTTGATTGATTTTTTGAAAAAGAAAATTTTTTAAAAATATTTTTTTTACTATACCTCACAGTGATTGTATGGCCTCGAGTTGCGTGCCCGAGGTAAAAAAATTTACCTTCACTGAAATAGGCTAAATTATATATTTTTCTTCGCCTCTTGACCCTTCCGAACGTAACTGTGACCTCTGTTTTTGTCGAGCAAACTTCCTTTAAAAATTCATCTTTAAATCTCCCCTAAAAAAGAGTTAAAAAACCTGTGAAATCAAACTAAAAATTCCACAAATTTGATATTAGATCAGGACCAATGGGTCCCACCGGACATGCCAGAATGTGTATGAGGAAAAACTGACTAAATCAAAACAAATTAAATCAAAAGCCTATAACATAAAGAGAACTAATCTAAATAAAAGTCATTACCAATAAATTAATGAAATATGAAAACTTTTATCAAGATTTGTATTGTTCCCTTTGGATGAATGTGAATTGCTCAATAGTGCTGTGACACCATGTTTGCAACAAGCAACTAAAGTGCTCAAAGTGCTCAAAGATCAATGTTAAGAGATCGTGAAGTTGCTCAATCGATGCGATGTATGCTCAAAGCGCTGTTAAAGGATGCCTGAGAATAAGTGATCGAAGAGGATTTGTGAAGAAGACGAGGGGGGTTTATATAGGTTTCAACAGAGATCGATCAATGGTCTAGATAATTTAGAAGAATCAACAAAGGAGATAAAACAAATAACCATGATGAATGTGCACACGACATGTGTCAATCTATAAGGATATTTTTATTAAAATATGATGAAAACAAGATTGATTGATAAATAACTCAACTTGTAATTTTACCTTTTTTAGAGTTCTAAAAATAAAACTGATTGTGCACATGAGTTAACAAGATATTTAAGAGGAATTGGAAGATAACTAAAATAAAATAAATAAATTTATTTAATTGATTGTGCATGATAGAGGAACAAAAGATTATAAATAAAATATTTGATTTTATTTATTTTTAGAGGATTGAGATAATTTAAATAAATTTGCATGATTTATTTAAATTTAGAAGAACAAGTGATTTAATTAAATAATGTAGAATTATTTAATTATAGATAAGACAGAATTAGGTGAATTAATTAAATAATTTATTTATTTAATTAATGGAGACTTGAAATTTGAAAGAGGATAATGATTTAATTAAATAATAAAAATTATTTAATTTTGGAAGAATAAGGTTGATTTTGCTGAAATTAATTAAATAAAGGGGATTTATTTAATTAATGTTGAATTTTGAAGTTTTGGAAGAATTTGATGAAATTAATTAAATAATTAGATTATTTAATTAATGTTGAAATGCAGGTGATGCTACAGATTAGACAAAATGCAAGTGATTCAAAGACATGGTCATTTTAGGGTGTCTACATTTTGCCCCTCTTTGATGCGATGCAGTTTATAGCGTTGCGTCAAAGAAAATGATTGTTGAAGACATGATACAATTTATCGATGCCCCAGTGTAGCTAGTTGCCCCAGCGTAGCTGGCATACCATAATGTACTATTATTAGCTCTAGGCACCCAATGTGGGAAGATACTCTCTATAAGAATCCATGAAGGTTATGATGTGTCATAAGATGCTGTAAGAGACCAATTTTAGTCTTGGGCACCCAAGTTTGCATGGCTCATTTTGGACAAGTGTTAGGAGCTTGTAAGTTGGCATTTAATGTTTGCATGTTGAAGATTCCCAAGGAGAGAAAGTGGATGCCTAGATTGGTGTGAGGACTTTTATAAGTATTTTGCCATGTATTTTTTGTAGCATTCAGATTTACAGGTACTCAGGTGCTGCAAGAATGCTATCAGATTGAAGATTGAAGGAGAGATTTGTGTAGTTGATGTATTGTATCACTTTTGCATATTAATATAAACTTGTGCCTCTTTCTTGGTGGAGTTTTTTATCTGAAAGGGTTTTCTCCATTAAACACTATCTCATTGTGTGATCAATTTTTAGATTTGTTTTGATGAAGGGGTAAATCATAAAACACACAACAACAAAAATTGTACACAGAAAATAAAATTTTCTTTATTGATTTAGACAACTTATTACATTACAAAAGCTCAAATACAATTAGAGGAATCAACCCTCCACAGGCTACAACACATTACAGCTTCCTCTCACAAGACCCTGGAATCATTTGCCATCTTTAACCCCAAATCTACTAGGGTTTCTATTTTTCCGCCTACTCTTGGCTCTACATTTTCCCCCTTAACTCTACTACTGCCCAGGGTTCCCAAAAATGGTTATTAATAGCCGTTTTGGCGGCCAACAACCTAATTTCAAAATTTGCATCTCCCTCCAAAAATAGGTCAACTTCTAGGAGCCATAACTTTTGATCCGAGTGTCTGATTGATGAACTGTTTTATGCGTTAGAAAGCTCGTGGAGTGCTCTACATGCTAAGAACTTGCTTTACTGGTTCTGGCCATTTTTGAGCCCGTACGGGGCTATTTAGTGCCTCAAACCTGAGTTTGAATAATTTTCAGGCATTTTTTAGGAAACAGAAACTTTAATATATTTGAGCTCGCAAATGATCTTTGCTTGATTCCTTCGCCAAAGGTCTTATTTTTTAGTTACGAAGCTTCTTGTAAATTTTCACTTCAATCCATGCCCAAATGGAAACTTTCCTAAAATAGTAGGTTGCTATTTTTAGCAATTTGAAAAAACTGAAAGTTCTACATCATTATTCAAGCGATTATGGAACCAGAACCACAAATTTTGAAAATAAATGAAAACAACTACAATGATTTTGAATCAACTTCTTTTTGGGTGATGCAAGATTACCCTTACACCACTGGATTCTCCTGCATCAGACACCCAGGGAAATTTGAGAACTAACCCTGTCACGTCTCAGGTGTTTGTTTGAGGAAAACCCAAACCGTCAACCTCTGCCTTAGACAACCAAGAAGAATCTTCAACAGGGCTTCCTTTCTATTTCACCAGTTATTCTTCATATTGCCTGTTCTAAGTATTTCTTCACACACGGCTATCCAAGATCTCTTATGTCTCCTCTGTTGAAGTAGACGCTAGAATACTCCATTGTTTTTCTATTGGTCCATCCTCTATTCCACCTTCATGATATTCTGATAAATCAGCAATGTTGATAACAAGAGAAATGTTGATCCCACTCGGTAACTCTACCTCATATGCATTTCCTGAATCATGTTTCTTCAAAATTCTACATGGTCCAAATTTCTTCATTTTCAACTTATTGTATGTTCCAATTGGGAACCTTTCTTTTCTCAAGTGAACCATGACTTCATCTCCTACTTCGAACTCCTTATATCTCCTCTTCTAATCTACCTTAGCCTTGTACTAAATATTCATCTTATTAATGTGCTTTCTCACCTCTTCATGCAAATTCTTCAAATGTTCTGCAAAGTCTTCATCTTCAACACTTGTCTTTTCTCCTTTGTCCAGCTTCCTTAACTCAGAAGCATTTCTTGGGCTATTACCATATACAGTCTGGAGTGGTGATTTACCAATACTCCTATTGATAGAATTATTGTAAGCAAATTCTTCCTATGGTAAAATCAAATCCCATCCCTTGGGCTTATCTCCTACTAAGCATTGTAGTAGGTTACCCAAACTCCTATTCACCACTTCAGTCTGTCCATCAGCCTGTGGATGGTGTGCATAACTAAACTTCAAATCTGTCTTCAACTTCTTCCACAATGTCCTCTAGAAATAACCAACAAACTTGGTATCTTGATCTGAAACTATGCTCTTTGGTATATCATGTAATCTCACCACCTCCCTGAAAAATAACTCTGCAATATGAACAACATCATTAGTCTTCTTGCAAGGAGTAAAATGTGCCATCTTTGAGAATCTATCCACCACCACAAAAATAGAATCATGTCCTCTCTATGTCCTTGGTAAACCAAGAACAAAATCCATACTAATATCATCCCATGGCTTCTCTGGTATAGGTAGTGGCTAATATAGCCCTGTATTCTGACTTGTTCATTTTTCCATCTGACACACTCTGCAACTCTGCACAAATTTCCTCACATCTTAATACAACTGTGGTCAATAATAATTCTCACCAACAATAGAAATGGTCTTATCTCAACCAAAATATCCAGCCAATCCCCCACTATGCTTCTCCTTAATCAGGTTCTCTCTCATGGAACTCCTTAGAATGCACAACTGGCTTCCTCTAAACAACATGCCATCTTGGATTATGAAATCTAACCATTTTGTCCTATCCAAAGTAACAGGTTTCAGACAAGCTTTCCAAGCCTCTGTAAAATCTAGATCTTCAGGATACAAAATTTTGAGCTCATCGAAGCCAACAACCCCTATCTTCATTTCTATCAACAAATTTTGCCTTCTACTCAAGGCATCTACAACTCTGTTGGACTTCCCATTCCTGTGCTTCAAAACAAAGTATATTTCTATAAAAACTCAACCCATTTTAAGTGCCTTTGATTTAACTTTCTTTGACTATTAAGATACTACAAAGCCTGATGATCAGTATATAAAACAAACTCTTTTGGCAACAAATAATGTCTCCATTTCTTCAAAGCCTGAACTATTGCATAAAATTCTTGATCATAAACATAATACTTTTTCTTGGCATCATTAAGCTTCTCACTAAAATAGGCAATGGGCTTACCTTCTTGACTCAAAATAGGTCCTATAGCACTACCACTAGCATCACAATCTACCTGAAATACCTTATTGAAATTTGGAAGTGCCAAAATAGGTTGCTCTATGACTTTTTGCTTCAATGTATCAAAGCTTTTGTCTGCTCCTTTAGCCCATCTAAACTCTTTTCTATCCCCTCTCATTGCCTCAGTTAGGGGTGCACAAATGCTACTAAAATTCTTGATAAACTTTTTGTAAAAACTTGCCAAACCATGAAAAGATAGGCCATTCAATAATAGCCCTCACCTTCTCTGGGTCCATCTTAAGACCTTCCTCTAAGACAACAAATCCCAGGTATACCAACTCCTTCTTTGCAAAGCTACATTTCTTCAGATTGATCAACAACTTCTCCTCCCTCAGCTTCTCCAAAACTCTTCTAATATGCATCATATGCTCATCCCAAGTCTTACTAAAATTTAAAATATCATCTAAATAAACAATAACAAAACTTCTCAAAAATTCTTTCAATACCTTGTTCATGAGCCGCATGAATGTGCTCGGTGCATTGGTTAGCCCAAATGGCATGACTGACCACTCATACAAACCTTTCTTTGTCTTGAAGGCTATCTTCCATTCATCTCCTTCCCTGATATGGATCTGGTGATACCCACTCTTCAAGTCAATTTTTGTGAAGTACTTGGCTCCACTCAAACAGTCCATTATGTCATCCATTCTTGGCAATGAAAACCTGTACTTGATCGTGATCTTATTGATGTCTCAAGAATATGCACACATTCTCCATTCTCCATCTTTCTTTGGTGCTAGTACTGCAGGTACCGCACATGGACTTAGGCTCTCCCTTATCAGTCCTTTCCTTAATAGCTCTTGAACTTGTCTGTTCAGCTCGTCACTCTCTGCAGGAGTCATTCTGTGGGCTGCCTTATTCAGAAAACTAGCTCCTGGTATCAAATCCATTTAGTGACTTATCTTCCTCATCGATGGTAAACCTTCTGGTACATTATCAGAGATATTATCCTGAAATTCCTCCAACATATCTAAGACTTATGCTGGTACATTTTCACATTTCTCTTGACTAATCTTAGGAATCAATGCAAAGCAATGACGCTCATGCTTCATACCCTCCAAAAAATTTCTACCATCTACCAGGCAAATTTTGGCAGTACTACATACCTTTTCTTCCATCTCCTTCAGGGGCTTTAATTTATGACAAATTCCATCCTTTGTTAGGGAATATGTGTTTGCACGGCCATCATGGACAACGCTCCTATCATACTCCCATGACCTCGCCAATAACATATGACATGCATCCATCAATACAATGTCACTCAACACCTCATCATGGTAGTCACCAATCTTGAACTTCACTAAACACTATTCATTGACCAAAGCTCTATGGTCCTTCTACAACCATGCAATCCAATATGGATGTGGATGCTTTCTTCTTGTCAACTTCAACTTGTCAACCATCTCCTCTAAAACAAGATTATCAGTGCTTCCACTGTCAATAATAATATCACAACACTTAACTTCACATTTGCACCTTGTACAGAATAAACTCTTCCTCTGATTGGGTTATTTCTCCTCATTCAACAAAGTTCTTTTGACAACTAGGGTTTCTCCCTTTTCAACATCTTTAGAATGTTCAGATTGCACAACTTCATCTACATGTGCAACTCGTGCATTACCTTTAGGTATTCTATTTGTCTTTCCTTCATGTTGTGGACACTTGTATGCTCGATGCCCTTCTTCTCCACATTGGAAACAGGTTCCTTTGAAACCTCTTCTTCTAGGTCCTTGCCCAGGTCTACCTCTTCCTCTTCCTCTTTGTTCACCATTGTTCTGGTCACGAGGCTGTTAGGTATTATCTCCTCTTTGATTTCGACTGGTTCTAGCTTCTTCACTTTTCTTTAAATCTTCATGTCAGCCTCCATAGGGTCTTCCACCAGTCCTTCCACCTTGACCTCTTCCCCTTTGCTTGTTGTCAAATCTTTTATTCAACTTCTCTTCCACCTTCAGGGAAAATTGGTACGCATCTTCTATGGTGGTCATTTTGACCAGGTTCAACTCCTCTTGAATACTTGGCCTTAACACATTAATGTAATGGGATACCTTCTCCATGTTGGGCTCTGTATGGCCTATCCTGATAGTAATCTTACAAAACTCTTCTATATACTCCTTGATAGACTTGTTATATTGCTTCAATCCTTGTAGTTTTTTTAGCAACTCCATCTCATAGTCCACAGGAATGAACTGCTTCTTTAGTTTCTCCACCATCTGATCCCATCTAGTGATCTTTCCTTTTCCTCTTCTATTCCTCTCTAACTGGACCTCCTTCCACCAAATACTAGCATGGCCCTTCAACTTTGTTTTAGCAAACTTGACCCGATCTGGGTCCTCCACATCTTCATACTTGAAATACTCCTCCATGTCATTAATCTAATCAACAAGCTATTTTGGATTCAAATCTCTAGAATATGTAGAAACTTCAATCCTGGGCCTCTTTCTGATCTTCAAAATGGCCCTCAACAACCTAACTTTTGCAGGATCTCCTGCAGCTTCTTGTTCTTCCTCAAAGAGGTCTTCTTCAGCTTCATCATCGCTTTCTTCTTTTGTTCTCGGATCAAACCCTCTTCACAACTCCTCTTGTAATGCATCGATCTACCTTTGCAGGGCTCTAAAACCCTCTTTCATCAAAGCATTCCTCCCAATACAATTTCTTCATGGAGGCATCTTGATCTCCATAGCAAACCCACAACCTCAGGTCTTGGTGCAAACTGCCTTATGGTCGGCGATCTATCTACACACTGAGGAACCCTTGCTTTGATACCACTTGATGAAGGGGGTAAATCATAAAACACACAAAAACAAAAATTATACACAGAAAACAGAACTTTTTTTATTGATTTAGACAACTTATTACATTACAGAAGCTCAAATACAATTAGAGGAATCAACCCTCCACAGGCTGCAACACATTACAGCTTCCTCTCACAAGACCCTGGAATCATTTGCCATCTGTAACCCCAAGTCTACTAGGGTTTCTATTTTTCTGCCTATTCTTGGCTCTACACTTTCCCCCTTAACTCTACTACCACCTAGGGTTCCCAAAAATGGTTATTAATAGCCTTTTTGGTAGCCAACAACCTAATTTCAAAATTTGCATCTCCCTCCAAAAAAAGTCAACTTCCGAGAGCCATAACTTTTGATCTGGGTGTCTGATTGACGAACCATTTTATGCATCAAAAAGATCGTGGAGTGCTCTATGCGGTAAGAAGCCACTCTATTGGTTCCGGTCATTTTCGGGCTCGTATAGGGCTGTTTAGTGCCTCAAACCTGAGTTTGAATAATTTTTAGGTGTTTTTCAAGAAACAGAAACTTTAATATCTTTCAGCTCGCAAATGATCTTTGCATGATTCCTTTGCAAAAGGTATTATTTTTTAGTCACAAAGCTTCTTGTAAATTTTCACTTCAATCTGTGCCCAAATGTAAACTTTCCTAAAATAGCAGGTTGCTATTTTTAGCAGTTTGAAAAAATTGAAAGTTCTACATCATTATTCAAGCGATTATGGAACTAGAACCACAAATTTTGAAAAGAAATAAAAACAACTACAATGATTTTGAATCAACTTCTTTTTGAGTGATGCAAGATTGCCCTTATACCACTGGATGCTCCTGCATCATGTTTCTTCTGTGTTGCATATTTTATATTCTGTTACAATCTCCATTCTTTAATACACTATTAAAGATCATTAAACATATTTGAATCAAATTTATGTTGAGTAGTTGTCATGATTTCTAACATTTGGTATTAGAGCGTAGCTAGCTTTTACTCTTAGGTGGTAGTGTGAAGGCTATGTATCTACAGTGGGGGATTTGGTTGTATTTGTTTTGTAGATCTTGAGTTGATATTATGGCTGTAGCCACCTCTTGATCGGACATTGATAAGTTTAATGGAACATGGTATGAGTTGTGGAAGTTGAAAATGGGGGATTTGTTAGAAGAAAGAAACTAGTGGTTGGATGTTCAAAAAGAGAAAAAACTTGATGATGTCTCTCAAGATGAGTGGGATAGATTGGATAAAAAGGTATGAGGTACTATCCATTTGTGTCTTGTAGATTATGTCATATTGAATGTCGTAGAGGAAGAGACTGCACACAACTTGTGGAAATGTTTGGGTGAGATCTACCAAGCCAAGAGTATGGTAAACAAACTTTACTTGAAGCATAAATTGTTTTCTATGAAAATGAAAGAGGGTGAATCAGTGGCAGAGCATTTAAATTCATTTAATTTGTTGTTGAGTTAGCTAGCATCTATAGATGTTGAAGTTAATGAGGAAGATAAATGTATCTTACTTCTTTGTTCTTTACTTGAGTCTTGGGAGAATGTTATACTTGCTATCACTGCTAACCTCACGGATCTGAAGTTGGATGCTGTTGTTGTAGTTTTGTTGGCATAGGAATTAAGGAAGAAAAGTTTAGATAGTTCAGGGGATGCTCTCAGTGTCAGGAGAAGGTCTAAGGAAAGAGGATAGAAAGGGGATTAGAAAAGGGCTAAGGACAAGTCTAAGGGCTGATCTAAGACTCCTGGGAAGAAGAATAGAGTTAAGTGTTGGAACTATGGTAAAAGGGGACATGTAAAGAAGGAGTGCATAAACCTAAAGAAATATTGGGAGAGTGCTATTGATAAGTCCTCGAATGCAGGCAAAGATGTTTTACTTTTTGCATGTAATGTTGTTTGTAATGATCACTGGTTGGTTGACTCAGGATGCTCATTTCATATGACCCCGCATAAGTTATGGTTTTCTACATACGAAGAGTATGATGGAGGTAAAGTGTACCTTGGGGACAACTCTACATATCTAATAGTTGGTAAAGGCAAGATTGGTGAGAGGAAACTTGGTGGTAGTGAAGGGGAAGAGACTAGGAACCTTGTTTAGGTGAGATGCCACTATAATTTGTAATTCCTCTTATGTTTATGAGGCTTCTAAAAATAATTGTATGTTATGGCACCGTAGACTGGGCCATATAAGTAATAATGTTTTAAAAACAATCAAGAATAAAAATTTGTTGGATGGTTTCTCCTATTCTAATGAGCACTTTGATTTCTATGAGCATTGTGTGTTTGGTAAACAAAATAGAAAATCATTTCCTTTAGGAAGAAATAAAGCAAAAGATAAGTTAGATATTATTCATACAGATGTGTTTGGACCCATGGATAATGACTCTATTGGAATATCTTGTTATTTTCTCACCGTTATTGATGATGTATCCAGATTTACATGGATTTATTTTATGAAACACAAATATGAAGTTTTCACTAAGTTTAAGGATTTTAAAGTCTTAGTTGAAAACCAATTGGGATTAAAGATAAAATATTAAGATTTGACAATGGAGGGGAATATTTCTCTATGGAATTTGATGAGTTTTGCAAGCATGTAGGTATAATGAGACAAAAGACAACTTCGTATACACCACACAAGAATGGTGTTGCAGAAAGGATGAACTAAACAATCATGGAAAGAGTCAGAAGTATGTTGAGTAATTCAAAGTTGGATAAATGCTTTTGGGTAGAGGCTATGTGTATTGCTTCTTACTTGATTAACATATCTCCTTGTTAGGATTAAGGTGCCATCAACCTTATAAATCGTTTGTAATTTATTATTCCTATTATTTTTTGTAAATCACCCATAAGGGATGAAAGGTTTCACTAGCAATGATCTCGTTTCAGCTGCATGTTTATATCCAGTCCCTGATGCTAATTTGTCTATGACAGGGAGTTACAGGGGGGTTTCCCCCTACAAGGGGGCTAAGGGATCATCCCCCAGCAGGGGGTTCAGGGGTCGCGCCCCCTAGTGGGGTTCGGGGGCAGTGCCCTTGAAACTAGATTTTATTTATTATTTATCATTGTAAATTTAGACTGTTTGTTATTAGGTCACAGATCTGACATTTGATATTATGTTAGTTTTCTTTCCCTTGAAGGAAACCCCCTTTTATAAGGATATTTGTACTAGAGTTGAGAGTAATAGGCAGCATTGGATTGAAGACTAAAGAAAAAGAGGAAGTGCATGTATTATAATCTTATACTTGAAGATAATACAACTTGGAGTCTCTTTTCTTGGTTGAGTTTTTTACCTGAAAGGGTTTTCTCCATGTTACATACTGTGTTATGTGTTCAGTTCTTAATGCATGTTATTTCTGTGTAGTGAGTTTTATTCTTGTTGCAATCTCCATTGATTCTACATTATTTAGAGGACATTAATAAGGTTTGAATTGGATTTCTGTTGTGTGGTTTGCACCTTCACTTCTAGCATTTGGTATCAAAGCCTAGCTAGTTTTTATTCTTGGGTGATAGTGTGAATATTTTTTGGCTGCAGTGGTAGATTTGGTTGTTGTTTGTTTATAGATCTTGTGCACGTATCATGGCTTCATCCATTGTTGCTTCTACCTCTCGGTTGGACATTGAAAAGTTCAATGGCATGGGGTACCAATTGTGGAGGATTTGCTAGAAGAAATAAACTAGTGGTTGGTTTTTATGAAAGAGAAGAAACCCAATGATGTTGCTCCTAATGAGTGGGAAAGACTGGATAAAAAGACATGAGGTACAATCCAGTTGTGTCTTACAGATTCTGTTCTATTGAATTTTGTGAGTGAGAAGTTTGTACATAACTTGTGGAAGTGTCTAGGTGAGATCTACCAAGCCAAGAGTATGGTAAATAAGCTTTATTTAAAGAGTAAATTATTTTCCATGAAAATGAAAGAGGGTGAATTGGTTGCAGAGCATTTGAATTTGTTTAATTTGTTTTTGAGTCAACTAGCATTTGTAGATGTTGAGGTGAATGAGGAAGATAAATGTATATTGCTTCTTTGTTCTTTACCTGAGTCATGGGAGAATGTTATTTTGGCTATCACTACTAACCTCACAGATCTAAAGTTGGATGCTCTTGTTTTAGTTCTACTGTCACAAGAATTGAGGAAGAAAAGTTCAAATAGTTTAGTGAATGCTCTCAGTGTCATGAGAAGGTCTATGGAAAGAGGACCAAAAGGAGATTAGAAGGGGTTTAAATACAAGTCTAAGGACTATTCTAAGGCTCCTAGAAAGAAGAACAGAGTCAAATGTTAGAACTGCAGAAAGAGAAGACATGCGAAAAAGGAATGTAGAAACCTAAAGAAACAATGCGATTCTGCTACTGATAAGTCTTTGAATGCAGGTGATGAGGTTTTAATTTCTGCATGTAATGTTATTTCTCATGATCATTGGTTGGTTGACTCAGGATGCTCATACCACATGACTCCACATAAAGAATGGATTTCCACATATGAAGGAGGAAATGTGTACCTTGGGGACAAATCTACATATCCTTCTATTGGACAAGGGAAGGTAATGTTGTGTTTTAGTGATGGGAGAATTAAAACCCTCCCTGGTGTTTTGCATGTTCCTAGACTAGAAATTTGATTTTTGTTTCAAAGTTGAATGATTTGGGAATGCATGTGACATTTGATAAACATGGTTACAAACTGGTGAGAGGAAACTTGGTGGTAGTGAAGGGGAAAAGATTGGGAACTCTATGTAAGCTAGAAGCCACTACTATTTGTAATGCCTCTTATGCATTTGAGGCTAATACTAAAAATACAAGTATGTTGTGGCACCATAGATTGGGCCACATAAGTCAATCTAGTTTAAAGACTATCTTAAATAAAAGATTGTTACCTGGTTTATCCTATTCTGATTAGATTTTCAAATTTTGTGAACATTGTGTGTTTAGAAAATGGAATAAATCTCCATTTCCTTTAGGTAGTAATAAATCTAATGATAAATTGGAACTTATTCATTTGGATGTTTTTGGTCCAGTGGATGTTGAATCAATTGGAAAATCTAGATATTTTGTTTCCTTCATTGATAATGTCTCAAGGTTTACCTAGATTTATTTTATTCATCACAAATTTGAAGTTTTCACTAAGTTTAATGAATTTAAAGCTTTAGTTGAAAAGCAATCAGATTATATGATAAAGGTTTTAAGATCTAACAATGGAAGGGAATACTGTTCTAAGGAATTTGATGAATTCTGTAAGCATGTAGGTATTGTTAGACAAAAGAAAACTCCATATACACCATAGCAAAATGGAGTAGCCGAAAGGATGAATTCAAACAATAATGGAAAGAGCCAAAAAATATGTTGAGTGAATCATAGTTAAACAAATGCTTTTAGGCAGAAGCTATCATGTCCCCATTTCCAGAGTGATCTCATATAGAGAAGATGTTTAGCCCATTCACCATTCTCGTAGGCTAAAATGGATGATAAGGGAATGATTTTTAGTTTGAGCTTGTTTCTATAGCATGGAGAACCAGAATGTTGGCTCAACTAGTGTTTTATTTGGTATTGGCTAAGTATTTCCAAGAGGTATTATTTTATTTTATTTAGCCAAATATTCAAGTTCTTCTAGTGGATAGAGATTGGTACTATGGAAAATGCAATATTCAAAATTGTATTTTAATTATTATCTCTAGTGGATTGATTTATGCCAATTGGACTATGACAAATGAAATCTTTAATTACATTTGTCCAATATCTATTTGCTCTTGTGATGACTTTGCCAAGATAGAGTTTTGCATAGTTAATTGTGCAAATCGATGGGATTTGATCATTGTTTGATGTACCATTTGATATAGGTAATGGAGCAACTTCATATGGGTCAATTTAATTATTGATAACCATTATTCTTTGTGCCAATGTCTAGGAGGAGAATTCACCCAAGGAAAATAGGTACAAACTATGGAATGTTGTGTTAATCAATGTTTGTTTATTGGAGCATGTGCATAGAGGATCAATGCCATAGTAAAGGAGAACAAAACATTTAAAATATTGTTGAAGGATTTTAAATGCAAGGAAATATCAAATTCAATGCCCAATGCTAATCGCCTAAGGAGTTGTGATGGAGTGAAGAAGAATTTTAAATGCTAAACGCCAATGCCAAGAGGTTAGCTCAACTAAGGAGGATCGACTAGCTATGAGAAGAAGATTTTAAATGCACAAAGTAAATTTTAAATGATTTTTAGCAATCATTTCCAGCCGCTACCCAATGAGAGATAATCAATTTTCATAGAGAGGCAAATTGCAAGAGAAATGCATTTAAAATGATATAGATTGATTTTAAATGCTTGTTTTGACAATGTCATGCATTTAAAATAGTTTGTTTGGAAGGAATTCTATTGGTAGATTTCAAAATATTTGCAAAATTTCTCAAAGAGTGGGATGTCTAGCTATGAAGAGGATAAATAGAACCTTTCAAATTCATTTCACAACTTTTGATCATTTGGTAAGCTTTTACATTATTTGTTCTTTGGCTAGAAATTGCATTTTTTAGTTATTTATCAAGGTGATGCTCCCTTGATTGTTGTGGTGATGATCCCATGACATTATGTGAGATGTTTTCATGTAGATTTCATCATTATTTTCATTTGTAGGTTGATATTGAGTAGTTTGGAGTGTCATTTGACTGCAAAGAAAGCCCTTGGTCATTGTTGAAGACTACCAAGGTAGTCAATTTGGCAAAAAGTATCATTTTGTGAGCGTTTGCTATCAATTTAAGTTCTGATTCTTGTAACACCCAGCTGTGTATTTCATTTTAGGGTTCATATACATGATTTGATTAAGGATCTTGAGAGTTGAAGACCTTTGGAATATCATAAAGGCTAAATTTTGCATCTAGGAGCTAATCACTTAGCTTGGAAGGAGTGATTTGACATAGTTTTGGCTTCTTCAACATTTCTAGGCAATTATACATCATATATCAGTCATAGCAACAACAGATATATTGTTATTAGTCCATTGTTTTTCCTCATGCAAGGCTCCAATAGTGACATATTGTCTCATTGATCATTTTTCATTGATAGTGCTTTGATATTCTAGGGTTTGAATGTCATTTGGATGTTATTTTTATGATGTAATCAAGTCTGATATAAATTAGACCTTGACTGCCATAAAAACCAGCCAATAAGTATTTGTACTTCTCATATTTGAAGACTTCAATAATGTAAGGTGTTGGGGTATCCCTTTGTTCATATGTGTGTTGATGTTATTTGGCATTGTATTGTTCAATTATCAAGTGCATTTGAGGAAAACATTTTAGTCAATATAAGTAGGGTACTTTATAGAAGCTGTGTGTATTGCAAACTACTTAGTTAAGATATCTCCATGTAAGACTCTTGTTTCAACTCCTTATGAAATGTGGACAAGAAAGAAACCTTCTATTTCACATTTAAGGGTAGTTGGTTGTGAGGCTTATGTTCAAATGCCTAAAGAAAAATGAACTAAGTTGGATCCAAAAGCTGAAAAGTGTACTTTCATTGAATATGGTGATAATGTAAAAGGTTATAAGCTTTGGAATCCACTAACCTGAAAGATTATCTATTCTAGAGATGTTATTTTCAGGAAACTTAATGTTATTTCAAAACCTGAACAATTAAAGGAAAAAGAAGAAAAGGTGAAGAGAGTCCATTTTGAATTAGAGCATGAAGATGCACCTAAGGAAGAACATAATGATGGATTGGGGGTGAAGAAGCAGAAGAAGACTTGAGTGAAAGTTTTGATGGGGAAGAATCTATTGTGATAGAAGAAATTGGTATAGATGAGCATGCAGAAGAACTTGAAGAGTCTATTTCTCCACCTCTGAGAAGATTCACAAGACAACAAAACCTAGTTGATAGGTACATCCCACCAGATTTTTGTTGTGTATTTGCTTTATTGAGTACTAACGATGAGCCTAGATCCTATAGGGAATCTATTCATGTAGATGATAGTGAGTCTTTTCAGTTAGCCATGTAGGAGGAGATGATGGATTTAGACTCTTGCAACACTTGGGATCTTGTTCATTTGCCCAAAGGAAGAAAGGCCATAGGTTGCAAGTGGGTCTTCAAGAAGAAGTTTGAAGTAGACAGTTCATTGGAGAAGTACAAGGCTAGACCAGTAGCCAAGGGCTACTCCGAGAGAGAGGGAGTTAATTTGGGTGAAATATTCTCTTCTGTTGCTAAATTAACTTCTATTAGATTTATCTTATCCATTGCTACAACTCTTGATTGGGAAATAGAGCAAATGGATGTTAAGACTACGTTCTTGCATGGAGATCTTGAGGAAGAAATTTACATGCAACAACCTACAGGTTTTGAGGTAAAAGGGAAAGAACATTGGATTTCTAAATTGAAGAGGTCTCTTTATGGTTTAAAATAGTCCCCTAGAATGTGGTACCAAAAGTTTGACTCATTTGTGTTGAAATTGGGTTTTGTCAGAAGAGAGGAGGATCATCGTGTGTACATTCATTGTATTGATGATTCTATTCTGATTATTACATTGTATGTTGATGACATGCTATTTTTTAGTAATACTAAGGGTATGATCAATGAATTGAAAGCCCAACTTTTAGGTGCATTCGATATGAAGGATCTTGGAGTAGCTAGGTATATTTTGGGTATGGAGATTAGGAGGGATAGAGGTAACATAAAGCTTTGGTTGTCATAGAGTAAGTATGTGAATACTACTTTACAAAGATTTAGTATGCAGGATTGTAACCCAGTTAGAGTTCCTTTAACCATTGGTACTAATCTTTCTTTAGATATGTGTCCAAAGAATGAGGATGATTTAGAGGATATGCCTAATGTGCCATATGTTAGTGTTGTAGGGAGTTTGATGTATGCAATGGTTTGCACTAGACCAGATATTGCCCAAGCAGTGGGAGTTTTGAGTAGATTCATGTCTAACCCTAGTAGACAACATTGAAATTATGTGAAGAGGGTATTTAGATATTTAGTAGGTACTCCTGATTATTGTTTGGTTTATTTTAGTACTGATAGTGTTGATAAAACTTTGGACATACAGGGATGTGTTGATACAGATTGGTTAGGTGACTTGGATAGTCGACGGTCCACCAGTGGCTATGTGTTTACTTTGGTAGAGTAGTGAGTTGGATGAGCAAAAGGCAGCCCATAGTTTCTTTGTCCACCACTGAGGCAAAGTATATGGCTGCTACCCATGTCTCTAAGGAGGAAGTTTGGTTGAGGAGATTGTGTACAGGTATTACTTTTTATTGTAGGATCATTCAGATTGGTTGTGATAGCTAGAGTGCTATTTGTTTGGCCAAGAATCCTATGTATCATGCTCAGACTAAGAATTTTGATGTATAATATAACTTTGTTCAAGAAATGGTTGCAAATGAATAGATTGTGATGAAGAAGATAAACACCTAGGAGAATGTTGCAGATGCTTTGACCAAGCCTATGAGCACAGAGAAATTTGTGTGGTGCAAAGAAGCCATGAGCCTTACTTCTAGTGCCTAATTATTCTATGGTTTTCCTACATGTATTTACAATGTATGATGTTAAGTGGGAGAATGTTAGGATTAAGGTGCCATCAACCTTGTAAATTCTATGTAATTTATTATTCCTAGTATTGTTTGTAAATCACCCATAAGGGATGAAAGGTTTCACAAGTAACGATCTTGTTTCAGTTGCATGTTTATATCTAATGGACTCGACACTAATTTGTTTGCAATGGGGGGTCGCAGGGGGTTCCCCCCTATGAGGGGTTTGGGGGATCATCCCCTCGGTAGGGGGTTTGGGGCCACGCGCCTCAGCAGGGGTTTAGGGGCATCACCCCTGAAACCACATTTTATTTATATTTTATCATTATAAATCTAGACCATTCGTCATTAGGTCACAGATCTGACAATTGATATTATGTCAGTTTTATTGCCCTAGAAGGAAACCCCCTTTTATAAGGATATTTTTACCATGTTTTTAGTAGAGTGTAGAGTAACAGGTGGTGTTGGATTGAAGACCGAAGAAGAAGAAGAAGTGCATGTATTGTAATCTCATATTTGAAGATAATACAACTTGGAGCCTCTTTTCTTGGTGGAATTTTTTACCCAAAAGGGTTTTCTCCAAGTTACATACCGTGTTATGTGTTGAGTTCTTAATGCATGTTATTTCTATATAGTGGGTTTTATTTTTGTTGCAATTTCTATTGAATCTACATTATTTAGAGAATGTTAATAAGGTTTGAATTAGATTTCCATTGTGTTGTTTGCACCTTCACTTCTAACACTCCTTGTAAGGCTCTTGATTCAACACCTTATGAAGTGTGGATAGGGAAGAAACCTTTTGTTTCATATTTAAGGATTTTTGGCTATGAGGCTTTTGATCATGTGCCTAAGTAAAAGTGATATAAGTTGGATCCAAAAGCTAAAAGGTGTACTTTCATTGGATATGGTGATAATGTAAAAGGTTATAAGCTTTGGAATCCACTAATCCAAAAGATTATCTATATTAGAGATGTTATTTTTAGGGAACTTAGAGCTATTTATGAACCTGAGCAACCAAAAGAGAAAGAAAAGGTGAAGAGAGGGAACTTTGACCTAGAGCAGAAAGATGCACCTTAGGAAGAACACAATTATGGATTGGAGGGTGAAGAAGAAGAAGAAGAGTTAAGTAGTTTTGATGAAGAAGAATCTTTTGTTATAGAGGAAGTTGGTACATATGATCATCTAGAAGAACAAGTAGAGTCTCTTACTCCACCCTTGAGGAGATCCCCAAGACAATGAAACCCAGTTGACAGATATAGCCCACTTGATTTCTGTTGTATATTTCCTTTATTGAGTACTGATGATGAGCCTAGATCCTACAGGGAAGCTATTCATGTACATGATAGTGAGTCTTGGAAGTTAACCATGCAGGAGGAGATGATGGCTTTAGACTCTTGTAGCACCTGGGATCTTGTTCATTTTCCCAAAGGAAGAAAGGACATAGGTTGCAAATGGGTCTTCAAGAAGAAGTTTGGAGCTGATGATTCATTAGAGAAGTACAAGGCTAGACCGGTAGCCAAGGGCTACTCCCAGAGAGAGGGAGTTAATCTCAGTGAAATATTCTCTCCTGTTACTAAATTAACTTCAATTAGATTTCTCTTATCCATTGCTGCAACTCTTGATTGGGAAATAGAGAAAATAGATGTTAAGACTATATTCTTGCATGGAGATCTTGAGGAAGATATTTACATGCAACAACCTACAAGTTTTGAGGTAAAAGGGAAAGAACATTGGATTTGTAGATTGAAGAGGTTTTTTTATGGTTTGAAATAGTCCCCCAGAATGTGGTACCAAAAGTATGCATGACTGTAACCCAGTTATACTTCCTTTACCCATTGGTACTAAGCTTTCATTAGATATGTGTCCAAAGAATGAGGATGATTTTGAGGACATGTTTAATGTGCCATATGCTAGTGTAATAGGGAGTTTGATATATGCAATATTTGTACTAGGCCAGATATTGCCCAAGCAGTGGGAGTTTTGAATAGATTTATGTCTAACCCTGGTAGACAACATTGGAATTATGCGAAAAGGGTACTTAAATACCTTACAGATACTCCTAATTATTGTTTGATTTATTTTGGTACTTTGATAGTGCTGATAAAACTTTGGACATACAGGGATTTTTTTATGTAGTTTGGGCATGTGACTTGGATAGTCGAAGGTCCACTAGTGGCTATGTGTTTACTTTGTTTGGAGGAGTAGTGAGTTGGATGAGTAAGAGGTAGATCACAGTTGCTTTGTCCACCACTGAAGTAGAGTATATGGCTGCTACTCATATCTCTAAGGAGGTAGTTTGGTTGAGGAGACTGTGTAGGTATTGGTTTTGATTGCAGGGTCATTTATATTGGTTGTGATAGCCAGAGTGCTATCTGTTTGGCCAAGAATCCTATGTATCATGCTTGGACTAAGCATGTTGATGTTCAGTATCAATTCGTTCAAGAATTGGTTGCAAGTGGATATATTGAGCTAAAGAAGATAGATAGTCAAGAGAATGTTATAGATTCATTAACCAAACCTATGAGCACAAAGAAGTTTGTGTGGTGTAGAGAGGCCATGGGCCTTGTTTCTAGTGCTTGATTATTTTCATTTGATTTCCTATGGGTTGATTTACAATGTATAATGTCAAGTGGGAGAATGTTGGGATAAGGTGCCATTAACCTTGTAAATCCCAATACTATATTTATTCCATTTTATTATTTGTAATTTGTAATTACCCATAAGGGAATGAGGTAGTTTCATCGACAATGATAATTCCAGAGTCACCAGAGGTAATTATAGAGTGACATTTACAGTTGGCATTTGTAAAAAAGTATGAGTAAATGATTGCAGGCACCACCTTGGGAGAATTTTCTTTTTTTAGCATGTATGACATGTTGTCATAAAGTCAAGGTGAGATATTGTAAGAGAATCTATGATGACTATAAGTTGTCATAAGATTCTATGATGGTATGACAACTTATGATAGGTAAGTAATAGTTGTAAGGTGCTATTATTAGATCTAGGCACCCAACTTGGGAAGATACTCTCTAGAAGAATCTATTATAATGCGTCATAAGATGCTGTAAGAGAACAATTTTAGTCTTGGGCGCCCAAGTTTGCATGGCTCATTTTGGACAAGTGTTAGGAGCTTGTAAGTTGGCATTTAATGTTTGCATGTTGAAGATTCCCAAGGAGAGAAAGTGGACACCTAGATTGGTGTGAGATGAATTCTATAAGTATTTTTCCATGTATTTGTTGTAGCATATAGATTTATAGGTACTCGGGTGCTACAAAAATGTTGTCAGATTCAAGACTGAAGGAGAGAGTTGTGTAGTTGATGTATTGTATCACTTTTGTAGATTAATACAAACTTGTGCCTCTTTCCCGGTGGAGTTTTTTTACCTAAAAGGGTTTTCTCCACATAAACACTATCTCATTGTGGGATCAACTTTTGGATTTGTGGCTTCTGTGTTGCATATTTTATATTCTATTGCAATCTCCATTCTTTAATACACAGTTATAGATTGTTAAACATATTTGAATTAGATTTTCGTTGAGTAGTTGTTGTCTTCATTTCTAACAAATTCTAGAATACAAAGTGGAGTGAGTAGAGTTTTCTCAAATCTAGACAATGAGCTAATGAAATTCTAGAAAGGAATTAAAATACCACAGAAGGAAAATTTAGGAAACAATAACTCAAAAGAAAAAAATGAAGGGAGCTAGATGGATCCTCCCTTTGCAAGGAAAACTTAAAATGAATTTTGATTAGGCCTCAAGAAGGAACCCAAGGGCCTTGGGAGTTGGTTGCATCTTAAGAGACCACAATGGAGGGCTCGTGTGGGTGCAATATTTAAAACTACAAGATGACTCCAATAATGAAGCAAAATTCACTGCTTTAAACATGGGTCTCAACCTCTGTCTAGACAAAGGCCTCTTGGAGATAGATATTGAAGGAGATTCTCTCCTCTGTATAAACACTATCAAATGAAGGGAGTGCACCTCTTGGGCCTTGAAGGGATGGTAAACATAATATGGTCAAAATTAAATTGGCTTCAAACCTTCTCGATTAACCATATCTTTTGAGAATCAAACAAGGCTGCAAACCTTCTGGTGAATAGAGGAGTGGAAGGGCATAGTGCAATTGCCTCGACCACGGAGGAGTGGCCAAAACTCAAGGAAATCCTATGCCAAGATTTGAAATTGAAGAATTTATCTGAGAATTGAGAGACTCTTGATACTCAAGGTGTTGGAGTTGATTCTCATAATCTCTTTGGCAACAATTAGTAGAATTATCCTTTGAATATTCTAATGGTTAATAGTAAGAGGACGTGTGATCCCTGCAAGTTGAAACAAAGTTGGAATCTATCATTGGGTATAGCAGGAGGTACTATCGCAAAAAGAAATATTAAATATAGGGACAAGGTGATAGTGTCTTTAAAAAGAAATGCCAAGCCTCTCTTTGCAAAGTATATCTCCAAATGGTAGGGAGAATACACTGCCAATGCTGTTGCATCTATAAGAAGTCTGAAGAAGAGGAAGATGGAGGGTCATTTGAGGAAGGGAACTCCAATGAGGAAGAGGAAGTGGTGGAAGAAGAGGAGGAAGAGTCGTATGATGATTAGATTAGGAGGATCTTCGTTGCTAAAACAAATGAGAAGGTGGTAGCTATCAAGAATGTGATCGGAATACACATCTTCAATGAGAATCATGTGTGATGGAACCCTGTATGAGGAGTTCCTCATGAATGAAACCCTTATTTTTGGAAGGATGAAAAGAGGCAAAATACTAATGTACAACTATCTGCCCTGTTGATTACAAGGAATACGAAGAGGGGGGGTGAATCAGTATTCTGCAAAACCATTTCTTGACATGTTCATTAATCCAATTACCAAAATCAAAAACATGAAAGCATAATAAACATGAAAACAAAAACCATAAAGACATAACACATAGACACTGAGATTTTTATGTGGAAAACCCAAAAAGGGAAAAACCACGGTGAGTGTTAGCTCACAATATATTATGATAGCAATACTGAATTACATGAAGGCTCATTACCTTAGGGATCACTGCCCAAGACTCACTGTCCAAAGAAGTGCTCACTACACAAGGCTCCCTGCTAAGAAAAAGAAGAGAAGAGAAGAGAATATAAAAAGAAGTGGCTCACTACTAGGAGCGAACTACTACAGGTATATCTATACAATGCTGTTGTGTAGTTCCAATTTTCTCAGTATATAGAATCAAAGGAATTCATATTATCTGTCCTACTTTTCTACTCTGTAAAATACCTTAGATCATACTCATATTGAATTCATACTCTATCCACACACATCCATCCTCCAACACCAAAATCCATTGAATATATATATATTTGTAATAAGATTCATCTCACAATCAGGTTGGGAACCCAGACATGAAACGTGCATACAAATGTTGTACCTTGTCGACTTGATCTTGTGCACAAACAGGAATGCGAACCCAAACAAACATACAATAGTCTTCATATAGGTCAGCATCAATCATTCAATCACTTAGATTAATTATTCAAACAATTTATCCTCACCAGATATATATCTAACATGTCTGTCAGCTTGTCCCTTAAGAACACACTTTACCAAATCATCTGTCACATCATAACTCCCAATGCGGACCATATGAGACTCTAAAAATCATATCTAAAATTCATCATTGACTTCTTAACATACCTTCAAAATCATAGGACATAACAATCCTTTATGGCAAAATGTGGATCTTAGAACTATTGTTCTGTCACAGTGAAACACTGTCAATCTGGAAGCTGATACTGTAGAACTTGTAGAATGTGATCCGATAAAATTTAAGGGCTATAACTCTAGATTTAGGTAGTCATGATATGTATCTTTGCTACCTCAGAACCACAAGAAAAAATATGCCACAACAGAGGAATGCAAACCCTTTTACTCTGGTATTGTGCACTATTCCTGACTTGACTCTGTTCACCCAAACTTAGATATTTCACCATATGACTTCTATAGGAGGTCAGGACTTGAACACTAGAACATGTGATCACTAGGTAGCTATGACCAAAATACTTGAACTGCATACAAATGTCTTTAACTATGGAGGCACACCATCTCAAATATTATCACTTACTTTGTATAATGTATCCCATACTTAGTCATTTATTCTTCCGGAGTAAAGTCTCTTTGCCATGCCAGTAGAAACCCTTTTCCTTGTTGCCATCAATGACAACATTAACATTCTTTAGAGAAGTGTCTCTTGCCAACAATCTCCCCCTTTGGCATTGATGGTAACACTTAATGAAAATTGCTTATCTGCTCTCACTTTCTATATACACTCTATTTTTCTTCTCCCCCTTAGGTGTTTGCTTATTTTTCACTGGTCTTCTTCTCCCCCTTTGACATCAATGGCAAAGGTGTATGTACAAGAGTCAAAATTTTGTCAAGATAGCAAGAACTGCAATAACTCTTATATTCTGCCACATATATACAAATACAATCTTTGACTTAATTTGATGTGAGTTATAGGATGTCATTGAAAATGCTCTTGATTTGAGCCAGCTCTCTATCCCAACTCTTCTTTGCATTGTCCAAAACTTGAATATGGCCATTTATGAGGAATACTAATTTCTCTACCTTTTGTACATCAGAGGGTGTGTCAATTTGTGCTTTTGCCTGCAGTGCTTCTGCTGCAAGATTTAACATTGAGTCTAGCTTAGGACTTATTAGTCCTCCTAATTGACACATTCTATTTTTCATTTGATCCCTCTTATTCACCAGATTACTTAACTCATTATGAATATTGATCACTTGTATCTCTTTGCTGCTTACTGACTCAACTGCTAGATCAAATGACTTAGAAATATTTATCAGCTGCAGTTTTAGATCCTTGATCTTTTTCTCAAACTCCTCTATGACTTTCATCCATGATAAACAAAATTTGTACAAATGACAAGCTTCTTGAATGACACTCTGTATACTTCTTATTCCATTGTCTAACATAGTTTTATCATTTGTTAACATGGTCTTCAATTCAGCTAATCTTATCTCATCAAACTCTTTTCTCACTTTTGTTCATGTAGATTTTTCAAAAGATTCAAAATGAGTGCTGATTGATTTTATCATACCTTTGAGTTGATCAATTGATGATAAAGATCTATCTTTCTGATATTCAGGCATCAACTTCTCCAACACATCAAATGATGTACCAATGAGCTCATTTTCATGTAAATGTGTTTTCATCATCTCTTCCTATGCCTTTGCTTGAACAATTGACACCAGTTGGAATTTTTGTACATGAGACATTGAGTCTAAATTTATTAGTCCTTGCAAAAATTTAGGTTCATCCAAGACTTGTTTTTCTCTTTCCAAGAATGTCTTGACATACTTCGCAGTGTCTCTTGCTATACCAGAGACTTCTTCTTGGTTTTGTTCTGGCAGATATAAATCCATGGCCTCATTTGCATCATCCTTTTGTTCTGGTATAGAGTTCTCCTTAGCTTGTTCCTCTTCTTGATCATCATCTTTCTTTTGTTCCTTAGTCTTCTCCTTGTCTGTTTGGTCATCAGTTGGTTGTTCCAGAGGAATACTTGTCTTGGATTGAAACTTAACAGTGGTATCCAAAGTAGTAGCAGGGACTGGATCTTCTTTCTCCTTTGGCTCTTCATCACTTTTGTCGAAGCCTTGATCCATGTTTACCTCAGGAATAGATGTATCATCTCTAGTATTTGTTTCTTCTCTATCATATATAGTTGGAATATGATATTTTTTTAACACTCTCAAAGTGATTTCCTCAGTCTCCACTACTTTCTCAATGCCATCTAATATGAGAGTATTCATTCATTTCTTTGTTCTGAACTCCTTGCTGAGCCCTTTGGAGATTTTTGTTTTATTTTCAGGGGTGATCTTTGGACATAACATTATCAATGTATGCTCTTTGAGTTTAATGTCTTTTGCCATAGCAACTTCTTTTCTTGTAGACATTATACTGTACAAGCTATTTGGGAGATCAACAATTATCTCAATAAGGGCTTTGTTGTAGATATCCAAGTATCTGATGACAATAGTCTCAATGATCCTCTTGTATGGATCATCATACTCGTCATATAGCTGGGCTATGGGTTTCAAATTGCCATCAATTGTTATGGCTCTTAGGACATCTTCAAGACTTATAGTGGCTTCTCCTGTCTGAGACTCATCTTGCCTTGGCCTTTTCTTGGTTTTACCCTTACTAGAGGGTTTCTTCTTGCTTCTCCCGAAGGATTTGGTAGCCCCATCTTTCATCTTCTTTACCTCCTCACCTGTCTTAATTTCTTCTTCATCAACTATACCAACACTGACATACACCCTCTGTCCTATGGTCTTTTTCCTCTTGCCAGTTTGTGCTTTTGCAATTGTTGTTGAGGGAATACTGGAGGATTTAAATGTTGTTCTAGAGGAACTTGCACCTCTTATTTTTCTTTTTGGTGTAGCAGGTGCCTCTTGTTGCACCTCTTGAACTTCCAGAGCTTCATTAGCTTCCTTTTCTTGCTCCTCATTTTCTTTAGTTGCTTTTTTTGCCCCAACTCTAGCTCTTGTGGCTAAAATTTGTTCTTTGGTGAATCCTTTGCTATGTGTATATTCTTCTGCCATTTTCCTAGCCTTTTTCTAGATCTCAGGCTTCCTTAGTTCAACATGAACTTTTATAGATAACTCTTCATATGTGGCAAACCTTTCTTTTGAGCTATCCCTAGGTTTGCTTAACATGTGTTAGGCATATCCATCTAATACATCAGCTGCTACTTCATATTCCAATGGCATAATCTAGATTGTTCTAGGCTCAATAGCCTCAATCATGCACTGATCTTTGTTGACAATGAAGCATATGCCATTTTTATATTTTTCCACAATTGTCTTAGGGATTCTTTCCCTAGATTATATTTCTCTTTGGAAGTTCTTGAAATAGCCGCAAAGGGATATAGTCTGTGCATCATGACTTCCTATGTTTCTCAAATGATTTCTAATATGAACTACAACTAGTTTATCACTAGACCATAACAAATTTTTAATCCATGGTAACTCTTGCATAAAATAAAAGAATAGACAAAGAATTAGAGTAGCAAATTTGAATGGATATTTTTGCTCCTTTATCTTCTTAAGTTTCTCCATCAATTGTTGTCGAAGCAACTCACATATATCATAGTTTACATTTTCTTTGATCATCTGGTAAGTAGTGTATATAGCAGTACCAGAGATAGAGTTCTCCCGGTTGGTGAAATAGATTTTATAGCCTAACACCATGGATGCAAACCTTACAACATGATCTTCAATATCATTAATGGTCAATGCCCTTCTATCAAATTTTACTCCGGTGGCTGCTATCACTATATCATTCTTCACAAATTTTAACACAGGTACTGTTTTAGTGGAGCTTAATCCAGTCACAGCTCTTATTGCCTCCTTTGTAATCATGAATGGTCTTTCCAACCACATGAATTCATCATGAATCTTGCTTAGAATATACCAGACCCATTTGTGCTCTGTGAATGTTGGGAAATCAATATATCGAATGAATTTCTTCTCTTCCAATGCCTTATATTCTTCCTTCAAATTGAAATTTTTGCCACTCACATGCTTCACATATAAATAAGAAAACCTACTATCACCAAACTCTTCTAGAGCAACATGAATGTAAGCCCTAACATCTTTCGCATGCATCACTGCAAATAGTATTTCTAAAAATACACCATTTGGATCGATCTCTGTTGATTGGAATGGATGTGTAGACACCCAAAAATAACCAAGTCTTTGAATCACTTGCATTCTCATCAAATCTGTCTAATCATCTGCATTCAAACATTAATTAAATAATCTAATTATTTAATTAATTTCATCAAATTCTTCCAAATCAAATTATTTTCAACATTAATTAAATAAATTCTCTTTATTTAATTAATTTCATTAAATTCCTCTATATTCTTCCAAAATTAAATAATTTTTATTATTTAATTAAATTATTATCCTTTTTAAATTTCAAATCCACATTAATTAAATAAATCCCATTATTTAATTAATTCATCACAAATCGTCTCTTATCTACAATTAAATAATTTTCATTATTTAATTAAATCAAATTGTTCTTCTAAATTTAAATAAATCATGCAAATTTATTTAAATTGTCTCAATCCTCTAAAAATAAATAAAATCAAGTATTTTATTTATAATCTTCATATCTTATCTATTCCTCTATCATACACAATCAATTAAATAAATTTATTTATTTAATTTCAATTATCTTTCCAATTCCTATAAAAATATCATGTTAACTCATGTGCACAATCAGTCTTATTTTTAGAACTCTAAAAAAGACAAAACTAAAGTTAAGTTTAATTTGCTTTAATTTATCTTATTTTCATCAACTCATGAATTAGAAGACAAAGCATTCTAATTTATGAAATCAAATCCTATCTTTATCAAAAAAGTAATTATCTTAATAAAAATACCTTTTTGGAGTGACACATGTTGTGTGCACATTCAACATGAGTTATTTGATTTATCTCAACCATTCATTCTATAGATTTTTTTCATCCATTGATTGATCGTGTTTGAAACCTATATGAATCTGCCTCATCTTCATAGAAAATTCTCTTCGATCATTTAAGCTTTTGCCTCCCTACAACACATTGAGCATATAGCGCATCATTGAGCACCTTAAGCACTTTGAGCACAAACACAATCTACATATGCTTGTTACAAACATTGTTTCGCAATTTGAAGAGCAATCCATATTCGATCAAGAGATCCAAACAATCTAGGTGATAGCTTCTTTGTTCGTAATTTGATTTATTCATTGATTTGGTTATTGTTTAGATAGATCTTTTAATGTCATGGGTAATTGAGTTGTTATTATCATTACTTTTGATCTTATCATTCAATGATCTCGATTTTTCCTGGCATGCCTGGTGGGACCCATTGGTCCTGATCTAATATAAAAGTTGTGGAATTTTTAGTTTGATTTCACAGTTTTTTAACTCTTTTTCTAGGAGAGATCCAAAGATGAATTTTTAATGGAAACTTGCTGGGCAAAAATAGTCATCACAGTTGTGCTCGGAAGGGTCGAGAGGCAAAGAAAAATATATAATTTGGCCTATTTAGGTGCAGGTAAAAGTTTGACAAATTTTTTTACCTCGGGCATGCAACTCGAGGCCGTATAGTCACTGTGCAGGTACAAATATATATATATATTCAAAATTTGTTTTTTTTTTAAAGAAAAAAAAATAAAAAATAAAAAAGCAAAATAAAAAAAAAGTGATAAAAAAATCAAAAGTCAAACCAAAAAAAAAAAAGCAAAAAGCACATGTACACGTACCTGCCTTCGCAGGTACCTACACATGCAAGTATCTTGTCCTCTTCTTTTTCCCACTTGGTACATAGGATTTGGGGCTTACCCATTGCATTTAAAAATTTAAAAAAAAAAACTTGATGCATGCTTTTTAAAAAACCTTAAAAAAGCACATTTAAAAATAGAAAAGCATAAAAGTTTTAAAAAAAATATATATAAGGTAAGATTTTTATTTTTTAAAAATCTTTATTAAAAGCCCCCTCCAGCCTAGCAGTAGGTCACATCAGTGACCAAGGGTCAGTAACAAGTGGTTAAATGAGACCCCTCTTCATTGAGCATTTTTTATAAATATGCAATTTTCAAACCTCGTTATCTTGGTCATACAAAGGGCAATTTGAGTGCTTTTTTTTTTAAATAGGCTAGAATTTTGTGATCTACATCATGGTGAAATTGGTTTTTTCTCAAGATTCTCTATTTTTTCAAAAAACTCATTTTCTCACTGCTGTCTCTGTCTCATCACAGTTTTTAGACCTTCCAAACTTCATAACTTTCACAAACGGACTCAGATTCAGGTGATGTTTTTTTTAAAGTTGATATTTTTACGTCCTCTACACAGTGGTAATATCATTTTAAGGATTTTATGAGCTTTATTTTTTTAAGTCCACTCATTGGCCTATCCTCAATCTATGACTTCAAACACATACTAACTACTTGGTTTGTGTGGAACTAATATCACTTTTTGCAGCTTCTTATCACTCAAACAGAGCAAATAGGTTTCCCTAACATGTTCATGCAGGACGAGCATTGAAAAATCTCAATCTATCACAATAAGTCTTAGAAACATATTGCCTTCTTAAGGGACAATTAAACAAATCATCTTTGCAAATCTAAGTCTTAGGAACATATTGCCTTTTTAAGGGACAATTGAACAAATCACTTTTGCAATCTAAATCTTAAGAACATATTACTTTCTTAAGGGACAAAACATCTTTTTTGCAATCTAAGTCTTAGGAACATATTGCTTTCTTAAGGGATAATGGACATGAATGTAAAAAACACTTCAATTTTCTAAGGGACAATGGACATGAATGCCAAACACTTCAATTTCATAAGGGACGATTGACAAACTACAATCGTGTGTGTGCCTAATCTAGTTGCACCTTATTTTTTCTTATAACGGGACAATTGAACCTTTGTTTGATGTGCTTGATCTTACTTTTCAATTTTTCCTTTAGAAGGGCCTGCTTTTGGATCACGCTTCATCCAAAAGGGATGACCCTAAGTGGACTTTTCCTTTGAACTACTATATAAGAGGGATAAGGTGAAAGCCAAGTCCTAACCAGCGTCAGCCTTACCTTGTGGTGCCAAATCAAAAAGAGGTGTACTAGCACTTTGTGGAAACGATTTTTAGATTGTGTGAAGTGTTTGATACTCTTAGTAGGATTGGTTAAAGATTTTAGTAACTTGTCACATTGGTTGTAAGGTGTTGGTCCCTCCAAGTTACTAAGAACCAATCTAGATAGTGGCTACCTAATCCACCTCTGAATGTTGCGGTAATCATCAGTGCAAGGGGAATTGATTTAAGCCCTCAAGATACTCACCATTGCATCCCTTGAGAAGAGATAGTATTCCCTCAGCCATAAAGCTCTTGTGATCTACTTGAGCTTTCCGAGGGGAGGGTGAGATATCCCTACCTATCTTCTCTCGCAAAGATACAAATATCTAACACCTTTATGGAATGACATTTGGTTGACAGAGAATTAAGTTGTGAGATGAACTACCACAATGAACCTTTGTCTCTAGGGATAAAAAGTGCTTGATATTGTTTGAATTATCTTATACCTGTAGAAACATTGGACTTTTTTGTGAGCCTCAAACATACATTATCTATTGTGTCAGTCCTTTTTGCCACTTTGTTTGATGTGTTTTCTCTTTCCAAAGCAAATCCAATCAAAATCAAATCCAAAACTATCAAAATTTGCCTTATAAGCATCACTGACACTACTTTGGCACCTTTTGTATAATAGCAACCCGCATTTGGTATAACAGTAGCTCGCCTTTGGTATAAGAGTACCTCGCCTCTGGAAAACTACTTCAGCACCTTTGGTATAATAGTAGCTCGCTTTTGGTATAACAGTAGCTCACATTTGGTATAACCATACCTCACTTCTGGCAGCTTAGTCCAATGCTTTTGGTAACACAATAGCTCACTTTTGGTAACACAGTCTTGCACCTTTGGTCAAATAGTATATTGCCTTTGGTCCAGTAAACTGTTCATCAAAATTGTCTTTTCCAAAAATCACAGCATAATCCCAACAAGCATCTCAAACAAAATATCCTAGTGCATCCCATGGTAACCACTAGACTCCAGCAAACTATGAAGGCTAAACAAATTGTCCCAAGGAAGTGCAAATTGCCTCCTCATACACCTCAACCAAGTCAATCCAACATGACTCCAAAGGGTACTCTAAAAACACCAATGGAAAGACCAACCAACTCACAAAATAGGTCACAACATGACCAACCAAACAATCCTCAAGAAGGTACTTTACTTTTGGTAGATGCAACTCAATTCACTATCGGCATGCCTCATGATTTTGCTACACTTGATTATACCACAGTTCAAGTCCCATCTCAAGAAGAGTGACACTTTGAAAAAGGTCAATCCTCTCAAGTAGATAGGCATGACCTTGATGAAATCATACAAGATCCTCGAGCCATGGCCGCCTTTGACAAAATCCTTAGTGAAAACCAAGATCATTTCTTTTGCTTATTAGTAGAGCAAGGAGCCAAATTACCTCAAGATTTTGATCTATCCAATCTCAAGGAGCCAAACAAAACCCATGATGCCATAACTGCGGTCCAACCCATGTCAACTGTGACCACACCCATACCTGAACAAAGCTCACAAGGGAGAACGTCTACACCTTTTTTTGCTCAATATGAGAATCCTCTTTATCAAAATCCAATGGAATAGAGAGCCATATCACTGCTCATGACTCCTATGGAGATCTAGAAACACCAATAAGAGACTCTCCAATGTCAAGAAGAACTAGCCAAACAAGCCGCTATAGCTCAATCAAACACACAACAAACTCCTAAAATGCCCACACCAATCACAAGTGGAACATTGGCTACCCCATCACGAGAAGGCTTTCTACCAAATTACAATTTGGGAAACACTTATGTAGCCATACAACAAGGCTCTCAACAAACACCACCACCAACATCATCAAAACTCCGTATCATTAACCCAAACAATGTCATACAACCCCAACCATCACAAAACATCAACACAACCTATGTCCCTCCACCACAACATTCTTCTACACTCCATCATACCTGTCCCCATCTTAGTCAACCCCAACCATCACAAAACACATCTACCTATGTCCCTCCTCCACAATGTTCATCGACACTAACCTTTTTCAACACATATCTCAATCAACCTCCACCATCACAAAACACATCTACCTATGTCCCTCCACCACAATGATCTTCCATTCTCAACCTAACCCACACCTATCCCAATCCTCAACATTCCCAAAACCAAACTTCCCAAAGCTATGTTCCACCATCACAACCAAACCCAACAAACTTTATCTTTCCTCCACCAAATTCTTCCTTCACACCACCTCTGTAATACCAACAACAAAACTCTTATCTACAACCATCACAAAGCCTACATTCTTACCTATCACCACCCCCACCTCCCCAAAACCAAAACACCCAAATCCAACCCTATCTAAACCCAACATACAATACATACAACCCTAACCAATCATACGACCCTTATAACACCAATGCCCATGGCTTCCACTACAATCTTCCATATGGGCAACAACAACCACCTCTTGGATAATAGGAGATGTATCCAACCCCTCCCATAACTATGGATCTAAAACTTGTGGAGGTTCAACAATAACTATCTAATCTTACATTTGGCCATACCAAGAAAACCTTCTCTTTGGAAGAAGTTTGTCCTTATCCATTTGATCGGTCATTACCCATGATCCCTTTTCCTCACAATTTCACTATTCCCAAATTTGATAAATACAAAGGAAAGGAGACCCAAAAGACCATCTTAGAGAATTCTATCTCACTTGCTTCAAGGTCTCACACAATGATACATATCTTATGCACATCTTTCCTCTCAGTCTTAGAGGTCAATCTATAGAATAGTTCTCGCACCTACCCATGGATATCAAATCTTTTAAATGAGCTTGCAGAGAAATTTGCCACCCATTTCTCTTACAACACAGAACATGAGATCTCCATGACTGACCTATGCAACAATAAATAGAAAAATGGGGAAACTTTCATTTCCTTCCTTCAAAGTGGCTAGCAAATTCCCATTCAAGATACCTGAAAAGTAGCTTGTTAGCATATTTGTGCAGAACCTTAACCAAGAATTGGGTTTCCATTTACAAATTCTTAGTGCTACAACCTTTGACGAAATAACCTACAAGGGTATCAACATTGAAAAGGCTCTCATCATTAAAGGAGTGGTAAAAATCTTCAAAGATAATAAAGACAATGCTCCTCAATAACAAACAAACGATAAGCCCAAATTTTAGAACAAAAATGAAAACATGGTCAATGATGGTGTGGTAGATTCTAAACATGTCCAAACACTGCAAACATCCCTTCATCTTTCAAAACCAAGTCAACCTCCACCTCAACAAAACCAACAACAACAAAAACAACCAAACTAAAATCACCGACAACAACAACAAGAGCAACCTCAACAAGATTCCCCTCCGCGATGTTAATTCACTCCCTTGGGAGAGCCTATAGAGTCTGTTCTATAGAAACTTATACACAATAGACTTGTCACCTTACCAGATGCTCCCCCATATGGAGAACCTATTTACAAAACCACATGGCACAAAGATAATGAATATTGTGAGTACCATAGGACCAAGGGACACATAACCATATCATGCATGAAACTCAAACACCTGATCCAAAACCTTATCGATAGAAAACAAATCACTTTTGTTGATGAACCACCAACTCAAAACACCAATAAAGACCTCAACATGTACAAGGAGCCATTCCCTAACCATGGTCAAGGTCCACCTCCAGACAAAGGTAAAGGTGTTAACAAAGCTTCAACTTTCTATGACTCTATTGTGTGTCCTTTTGAAGAGAGTCGGGTGTCTACCCTCACAATCAAAGGAAAATCTATGGATTGTGCAGTTACAACTCATCGTGGTCATATCACCCTTCGTGGTCCTACACCAAGTCTCCCAACTCAATCTAATTACAATCTTGTCGAACATCTAGGGAAAACCCTTGCATAGATCTCTATCTTGGACCTTCTATGGTCATCACCCACACATAAAGCTATGATAGAAAAAGCCCTACAAGAGTCTTCAGTTCCTACCAACATAGAGGTCACATATTTCCAATCTATAATAAGTAACATTGCCCCACCTTACAATGTGGTCTTTTCTGAAAAGGACCTCCCATCCCACGATCTAGGTCATAATGATGCCCTTCACATTGAATTTTTCATCCATAAACGAAAGATCAAATGCATACTCATAGATGGTGGTGCTAGTCTCAATATATGTTCTCTAAAGTTACTCAAACAATTGGGATACTCTAAGGCTAATGTCAACATTGATCAAATTATTACAATCAAGGGGTATGATGATGTTGAACGTTCGTCAGAAGGTGTTATCCACTTACCTATACAAGTTGGCCCCGTCATGCTTGAAACTAGGTGCTAAGTCCTTGACATTGAGTTACCTTATAACATTATCTTAGGACACCCATGGATCCATGCCATGAAAGCTATTCCCTCCACATACCATCAGTCTCTCAAATTCCCATTTAATGGTATAGAGATCACTATCCCAGGAGATCCTAATCCCTTTGAATTCTATCGAACCTTGCAAGGCAGTTATAAGAATTCCAACCAAGTGCCAAATAATGACAAAGCCCATGAATCCCCATTGTATGTTGACTCTAAAAAACTGAAAAAAAAACCTCTGAAGTTGAGCCTAATCCTCATCCTATTCCTAAAATCAAAGCTCACATCTGTGATATAGTCTTTGGAGAAGATGATATTTCAAAATCTTGTTGTGTAGGGTGGATGCCCTTATCCCCTAAATCTTATAGCCAACAGCCCATAACCAAAGAAACTAAAAAAGTAGCTATTCCTCCCCCAACATCTCTAACCCAATTCCAAGAGGGAAAATTATTAGCAGAGGAAACTATTGAAGAGATCTCATCTTGGCTCTACAAGGAGAAAGAACCAGTCACCATTCCAGTCAAACAATATGGAAATGGCCTAAGAATTGTGAAGAACATGGTCTACAAAGGCAAAGGGGGCCTTGGGAAAATAATCAAGGTGAAATGGAACCCATTATTGTGAAGAAGAAACTAGACAAGAAGGGGTTAGAATTTGGTAGGAAGGTACCACGTGCCTTAGACATCGAGGGTATTCTCGATGAGGTAGCACAAACTTCTCTCGCGGATTTGACATCTAAAGAGCATTTCATTGATGACTCTTACCTCCATATGACTGACCTATTCATTAAATCCTTCATATTTATGCTATCATCTATATCCTTAACATCCACCACCAAAACCCATATTGTAACACTTTTCTACCCTGAACTTATCGATTAGGACCAACAAGGGGCCCCCGTTCTAGATGTATTTTAGAATGACGAAGCTATTGCTGAGTTCATGGGACTCTGAGATGGTATCCCTCTTGGCGATCACAAAGATGGTTTTATAATGGAACTAGAGAAAACTGCTTATTTTGGTAAGAATGCCAAATGCTCCAGTCACAAAAGTAAAAATAAAGAAAGATCTCTTGGTGAAAACCACACTGTGGCACCTCCTGATCACAAAGTAGTAAAAACAAAGGACATATCCAAAGGTGAAAACCCAACTGTGGCACTTAAGGATGGAGGATTTGACCTTCCCCTACCATCTAAGTATCAAAAGAAATCAGCTCTCCTAGTGGAAGATTCTACAAAGATAATCTTGGCATAGAGCAAAATCCAAAGATAACATTCCTTGTAGCTTCACTATCAGAACAAGAGCACGAAAATCTTACCAACTTCTTCTTACAGTGAACCATCAACTTTGCATGGACCTATGCTGATATGCTAGGGTTAGACCCTTCACTAGTAGTTCACTATCTCATAGTTGATCCAAAAGCTAAACTAGTCAAACATAAGCTGAGAAAGATGCATCCACAAATCGCTCTCCTAGCAAAAGTTGAAATACAAAAACTGTTAGATGCAGAGTTTATCAAGCCTATTGATTATCCAGAATGGCTCTCCAACATTGTACTAGTGGCTAAACCAAATGGGGCAACTCGTATGTGTTGCAACTTCAAAGATCTCAACAAAGCATGTCCCAACGATGACTTTCCATTGCCAAACATTGATCTCATAGTAGACTTGACTGCTGGTCATGAAATGCTTTCTCTAATGGATGGATTTTCTAGCTACAATTATATAATGATAGCGAAAGAAGATCAACATAAAACTGATTTCACTTGTCCATGGGGTACCTATTTTTGGTGCGCCATGCCATTTGGTCTAAAGAATACAGGGACAACTTATCAAAGAGCAATGACAATGATATTCCATTACCTCTTTCATCACATCATGGAGGATTATGTGGATGATATCCTAGCAAAATCTTCTAGGGTAGAGCACATACAAGTTTTAGGACAGATCTTTGATAGACTAGAAAAATACCAAGTGAGACTCAATCCTAAGAAGTGTGTCTTCAGGGTAACATCAGGAAAACTATTGGGATACATTGTATCTCATAGAGGCATCGAAGTAGATCCCACAAAAGTTAAAGCTATAGTGGAGATGCCTCCACCAAAGAACCTAAAAGCATTAAGGAGCCTTCAAGGAAGGTTAGAGCCTATTAGGCATTTTATCTCACAGCTAGCAAATAAATGTCAACCATTTCAACACTTGCTCCAAAAGGATATCTCATTTTGATGGGATGATAAGTGTCAAGCAACATTTGATCAGTTCAAAGAATATCTAGATACACCTTCTTTCTTGGTACCACCAGTCGCTGATAGGCCTTTGATCTTGTACAACTCAACTACAACTATAGCCCTTGGGGCTCTTCTAGCACAACATGATGAGTCAGGAAAAGAGCATGCAATCTATTATATCAATCAAACTTTGGTGGGTTATGAACTCAATTATTCACCTATGGAAAGAGCTTGTTTAGCCTTAGTGTTCACTTCCCAAAAGTTGTGGCATTACATGCTAAACCAACACACAAATATAATAGCCAAAATTGATCCATTAAAGTATCTCCTAGCAAAAGCAACCCTCACAGGTAGACTATCCAAATGGGTCATGATCCTTAGTGAGTTTGACATTGAGTATGTGGACCGTAAAGCAATCAAAGGGCAAGCCCTAGCAGATCAACTAGTAGAAGCACCCATGACAGATGTACATCCTATGTTATCTAACTTTCCAGATGAAAATATCTTTAATCTTTCTACCTCTATAATGTGGAAGTTGTATTTTGATGGTTCCTACACACAACATGGATCAAGGGCAGGAATCCTTTTTTATCACGCCTCTAAATGACTATATCCCCAAGTCATATCAGCTTGCATTTCCTTGCACCAACAACATAGCTAAGTATGAAGCACTCCTCATAGGTCTCAATACAACAGTCCAATGGGACATCAAGGAACTACAAGTATATGGATACTCACAACTAGTCATTTGACAAACAACTAGTGGATGCCTACAAACCAGACTTTTCTAGCATCACTTTTGAGCAGATTCCAAGAGAGCATAACAAATCTACAAATTCTATGGCTTCTATCAGGTCACTTATAGATATGCTTGCAAACACACAAAAATGTGAACTCTTGATCAAGCACTTGTTGATACCAGCCATTAATGTTCCAACTACTAAAATCATTTGCGAACTTGTTAGTCCCAATTCCCCATGGTACAAAGATATCTATGAATACCTTAAACACAAAACCTTTCCCTTTGAGCTATCTACAACCCAACGCAAAACCTTTATCCATCGATCCTGTTGTTACACCATTCTGGTTGATACACTATATCACCGGAGTCTCGATGGTATCCTCTTACAATGTCTTAATGTGGAAGAAGCCAAAGCTACCTTACAAGACATACACGAAGGTGTCTATGGTGCACATTCTACTCATCCAAACCTTGCTAAGAAGCTACTCAGAGCAAGGTATTATTGGACTACAATAGAACAAGATGGTTTACAATTTGCTAAGATGTGTCTACAATGCCAGAAGCATGGAGATTTGATTCACGCACCATCTCATGAACTACAACCTATGACTACTCCATGGCCTTTTTCATAATGGGGTCTTGACCTCGTAGGACAAATCCACCCATCCTCATCCAATGGCCACAAATTTATCATTACCACCACTGAGTACTTCACAAAGTGGGTTGAAGCCATTCCCATGACTTATATCACCGGCATAGCCAAGTTTATCCTTAATTACCTCATTTGCCGGTATGGTATCCCCCAAGCCATTGTCACTGATAATGGGAGACCATTCAAAAATCAAGATGTCTATGCCTTGTGCACCCAATAGAATATCCACCATCACTTTTCTACCCCCTACTATCTGTAGAGTAACAGCCAAGTCGAGGCTTCTAACAAAACCATTCTCAAAATCCTCAAGAAAATGGTCAATGAAGCTGGCCG
Source organism: Cunninghamia lanceolata (assembly GCA_027924645.1). Classification (NCBI taxonomy): domain Eukaryota; kingdom Viridiplantae; phylum Streptophyta; class Pinopsida; order Cupressales; family Cupressaceae; genus Cunninghamia; species Cunninghamia lanceolata. Next base: position 2,649,412 of record BSBN01000022.1, read on the forward strand.
TGATTGGCACCTACAATTCAATCCTTCCTTATGGGCCTACCTCACTAGTATCAGAACACCAACTGATGCAACACCCTATGCCTTGGTCTATGGCTCTGAAGCTATCCTACCTATAGAGGTCAAGATCCCATCCCTCAGAGTATCCATGTAGAACCTGATTGATGGAGAGGAGTATTGCACTTCCAGATTAGCTGAGCTAGAACTACTAGATGAGAGGTACCTTACCATGCTTAATCATCTCCATGTCTATCAAAACTACCTTTGATGTAATTATAACAAGAAGATCAAAGAAAGATGGTTTCAAGTTGGTGATCTTGTCTTAAAAGAAAATCAAAGAAATCAAGTAGATCATGAAAAGAAGGGCAAGTTTGAGCCTAATTGGTTAGGACCCTTTATTGTCATAGCAACATATGGATCAGGAGCTTATACTTTAGCTACACCTAATGAAATTCCTCTAGATGAGCCACTCAACATTGTTCATCTCAAGAAGTTCTATGCCTAATCCTCAAAGTACCAAAAAAAAAACTGTCCTCTGGTGAAAACCTGGTAAACAGGCGCCTTGGATAAGTACCATAGTGAAAACTTGGCAAACAAGCATTATGTGTAGAGTCAGCATCCATCATCCATCGAGTCTTGTTCATGCCATGTCCATTTCATAACAAACTTCATCCATCCATCCATAATAAAACCATTGACCTTGTTTGCATTTCCATCTCCCTATCTAGAATAGCTTGGAAATTTGTCAATGTCCATCATCGTCATCCCACGACTTTATCTATGTCAACAGTTATCACTATCTTGTCCTATGTCAAACTTTCTATGTCTTCCTATCATCCATGGTTATCCTATGCTATTCAACCATAACAACACCTCTACCTGAATGGGAGCAACTTTTTCCTTAACCTAGGTCTAGGAATGGATCCTTATTCATGTTTCACAACAACACAAACACTTCAAACAAACAAACAATAAAAACACATCAACCTTCAAAATAACACCAAAAACACAGCAACCTTCAAAACAAAAACACACTTCAAAACAAAAACAAAAACAAAAACAAAAACAAAAACACATCAACAATCAAAACAAAAACACAAGCAATTCAACCATCCCCCCATAATGACAACACTTTTTCCTACATCATCAAACTAACCAGAACTACATTTTATCTCATCTCAATCTTAAAAGTACCTTGATCCCATGGATATAGGTATGTAGGCAGTATGGAATACAAAGGACATATCCAGTACGCAGGTACATAAGATATCATCATTTCACCTACCCAAGCTCAAACACTTTGACCCACTCATCACTCTATCTAGAACTACATATTTATCATTTTCATCTTTCCTCGTAATGTGCCTTGATCCCGTGGTTATAGGGTATGTAGGCAATTTGGAATACGAAGGAAGTTATCCAGTACTCAGGAACATACGGTTCATCATTCTTCACCCATCTCAATCCATTGACATGTCATCTTTTGAGTCTTCTATTTATCACAATCCATTCACCTCAACTTGACTAGCTCAAGTAGAAAAACAACAAACAAATGCATCCATTTAAAGAAAAAGTCCTTAAACAAACTTGAAGCAAAAACACCTACTTGTAGAGCCATATGCTATCCAACATATCGATTGCCAACATTAGCTAAATCAATCTCAACCAAGGCAACAGATCAACACACTTGTCTTATACGAAATGTTCCATGATCAAAACTAGACTAAACATCTTATACGACATGTTGCATTTCTTGAAACCAGACATTATCCTTTTAACAAATAACACCCTTTAATAGACACATCATTCCTACAATAAGGCTATTATCTGTCCTATCTAATCTATCCTAAGCAACCTCTTTGGAAAGAGAATATGTTGGCTGTATGTTTACTTTGTAAGTCAGCCAATTTGCTTTTTGGTTTATCTTTTTGTTCCTTTCCCATTACTTATTAAAGACTACCTTGATTTATCTATATCTTAGTATGTTGTGATGCAATACGGATTGGGGGCATAGTCATTGCTTTTGTGTGTCATGTTTGAGGAATGATCTTTATTATCTTTCTTAGCAGCATATTTATCTTGTGTATGTTACAACCTAGCATCTTACATATTAATATTCTTCTTGCATTTTTGTATTAAAGTTTATTTTATGTTCAAGACTATGGCTCATTCACATGTACAACAAGGTTATATTATGTCTAATGGATCTAAGTTCAAACTGCTTGCTTGCATAGTCAATGTCCATGCACTCGGATATCACAGAACCTTGGTCTTTTATACCTTGGTGGCAAACTATCCATGTGCTATATCAAAAATAAGGATTGCTCTTTATAAACATTTGTGAAACTATTACAACAAGCTCATCCATTTACCCATCCATTTATCCAAATCATCATATAGACTTTCAAGATAAGATCGATCAACAGTCTTTCTCTCATGTTCTATTCTATCTCCACTTTCTTCCACCTATCCAACCTCGTCTATCTCAAACACAATCTTCTAGTTGAGCATCAACCCAGTCCTTTTGTCGCTTCCCTGTCTTTTCTCTCAAGGGGGCATCCTACGCCAGCTACATAGGGGCGGCTAGCTATACTAGGGCATCAAACTTGTATCATGTCTTCAACAATCATTTTCTTTGATGCAACGCGGTAAACTGCATTGCATCAAAGAGGAGCAAAATGTAGACACCCAAAAATGACTAAGTCTTCGAATCACTTGCATTCTCGTCAAATCTGTCTAATCACCTGCATTCAAATGTTAATTAAATAATCTAATTATTTAATTAATTTCATCAAATTCTTCCAAATCACATTATTTTCAACATTAATTAAATAAATCCTATTATTTAATTAATGCATCACAAATTCTCTCTTATCTACATATAAATAATTTTCATTATTTAATTAAATCAAATTGTTCTTCTAAATTTAAATAAATCATGCAAATTTATTTAAATTGTCTTAATCCTCTAAAAATGAATAAAATCAAGTATTTTATTTATAATCTTCATATCTTATCTATTCCTCTATCATGCACAATCAATTAAACAAATTTATTTATTTAATTTCAATTATCTTTCCAATTCCTATAAAAATATCATGTTAACTCATGTGCACAATCAGTCTTATTTTTAGAACTCTAAAAAAGGCAAAACTAAAGTTAAGTTAATTTGCTTTAATTTATCTTATTTTCATCAACTCATGAATTAGAAGAAAAAACATTCTAATTTATGAAATCAAATCCTATCTTTATCAAAAAATAAATCATCTTAATAAAAATATCTTTTTGGAATGACACATGTCGTGTGCACATTCAACATGAGTTATTTGATTTATCTCAACCATTCATTCTATGGATTTATTTCATCTGTTGATCAATCATGTTTGAAACCTATATAAACCCCCCTCATCTTCATAGAAAATCATCTTCGATCATTTAAGCTTTTGCCTCCCTACAATGCATTGAGCATACATCGCATCGTTGAGCACGTTAAGCACTTTGAGCACAAACACAATCTACATCCGCTTGTTGCAAACATGGTTTCACAATTTGAAGAGCAATCTACATTCAACCAAGATAACAACACAATCTAGGGGAAATCTTTCATTGTTTTTGTGTTAATTCATTGATTATTTGGTTGTTTGCTTAGATCGTTATCTTGATGTTATAGGATTGAATTGTTGATTATTTCATTGTTTTGATTATCATTCGATCTCGATTAAGTCCCTATACACAGGATGTTTTTTGAATTTTGGTCGGGCTCTCTCAGTTATATCAATCACTTGTGGTGTTTCCATTTCTGTAGAGACTTAAATAAATTCACAATAGGGTTTCTAACTAAAAATACCTCTTTTGCCGAACTAAAGTTACTCTTGAGATCGATTTGTCTTGCTGTAGATGCTTGGAGTTTTGCTCCAATTCTCCTTAGAAACTTGATAAATTGAGTGTAAAGCAATTAATCTTTCGAATTCAAACCTTTTAGCCCTTTATTTTCCTTAACCTATTTTCCATAAATGCTATCTTTCAAAAAGATGTCAAACTCTTCTCTATCAACCACAGTTGATTAGATTTGTTCCGCAATGCTCTACACTAGAACCTTTTCTTTTAGATTTTCTTTCAAAAGATCTATCATATGAAGCTTCACATCATATCTTCATTCCAAATCCCAACACTAATTATCTAGTTAGGGGATTAGGATTTTCAAAATAACTCCCCCTGAGCCAGAGCTCCCAATTTACTTCCTGGAGGAAGTATCTACACCAGAGATTGGTGTAGATCCATCCTTGATCTCATTCACATCCTTCTTGATCCATACCTTCCCATTTCTTTCTTGATCTCTTCTAGATCAACCTTGTTCTTTCCCTTATCTGCCCTCTACTCTATTTTCTTTTTTTCTATGGGATAATTTATTTTCATATTCTTGCTTCTGTGGAAATTGGCAATGTGTCTAGGCTTATTGCAATTGAAGCATACCACATTCCTCTATCCCTAATTGTTTCTATTGATTAGATTCATTCTTGTTCTGCATTTGTTAGCCATATGCCTAATCTATTGCATGCAAAACACTTTCCATTGAAGAATTAAGTATTCCTTGCATTGTTAAAACCATTCCTTGCTAGACTTCTGTATTCATTTGATCTATGACCAATTTTCTTGCAATTGAAACATTGACCAGAGAATGATGGAACATTCTGATTCATTCTACTCCTACACTAAGTAGCCTTATAACCAAACTTATTGCAATTAAAACAATGGCCATTGAAATATGGGTACCTTTGAGCATTTGGCTACCTAACCGAAGGTCTTCTAGGTCTTCTTCTTTGATTCCAAAACTAGTTGCCTTTGTTTTTCCTCATCTCCAAGTTTTCTTGACTTGCTTTTGAGATTTCTCCTCTTTCAAATCCTAAACCTTTCTTTTCATTTGAACTCTTTTGACTTTCAATTAGTTCGTCAAGCTTAGAAGAGCTTATTTTGAACTTTTCTTTGTAGCTATTAGCTGCTTCTAAAACAAATTTCAGAAGTAACACATCTTTAGCCAATTTTTCACATTCCTCAGACTTATCCTTTACAACTTGATTCAGATGCCTTTCAATCTCTTCTTTCTTTTCAACTTCCAATGTTAGACTATTTATAATTTCATGTGCTTCATCCCATTGATCACTTAGCTCCTTGCTTTTCTCTTTAAACTTCTTGACTTGTTCCCTTAGCTTTAGAATACATTCATCAGCTTCTTGAACATTAGCCTTTAGATCCCTAATTTCTGCTTTAGATTTTTCAAGATCAACAAGAGTTGTTTCCAGTTCAACATTGCTCTCATATGAGTAATTTCCATATCTTCTTACTGCCATGAGTACATTATCCTAGATATTCCTCAAGTTGTTAAGCCTCTTCCAAGGAAGCTTGCTCTGATACCAATTGTTGATTACAAGGAATACTGAGAGGGGGGATGAATTAGTATTCTGCAAAACCACTTCTTGACATGTTCATTAATCCAATTACCAAAATCAATAACATGAAAGTAGAATAAACATGAAAATATCAACCATAAAGACATAACACATGGACATCAAGACTTTTACGTGAAAAAACTAAAAAGGGAAAAACCACAGTGAGTGTTAGCTCACAATATATTATGATAGCAATATCAAATTACATGAAGTCTCACTGCCTTAGGGCTCACTTCCCAGGGCTCACTGTCCAAAGAAGTGCTCATTGCACAAGGCTCATTGCCAAGAAAAAGAAGAGAATACATAAAATAAGTGGCTCACTGCCAGGAGAGGACTGCTACAGGTGAATCTACAAAATGCTGTGGTGTAGTTCTAATTTGCTTAGTATACAAATTCAAAGGACTTCATACTATCTGCCCTACTTTTTTTCTCTACTTCACATATACTTCTATTTTATGCCTTATTATCCTTTTCTACTTTGTAAACTACCTTAGATCATACTCATATCAAATTCGTACTCTATTCCACACACATCCATCCTCCAACACCAAAATCCATCAAATATATATATATATATCTGCAATAAGATTCATCTCACAATCAGGTTAGCAACCCAAACATGAAACGTGCATACAAATGTTGTACCTTGTCGGCTTGATCTTGTGCATAAATAGGAATGCAGACCTAAACAAACATACAATAGTCTTCATATAGGTTGACATCAATCACTCAATCACTTAGATTAATTCTTCAAACAATATATCCTCACCAGATATATATCTAACATGTCTGTCGGCTTGTCCCTTAAGAACACATTTTACCAAATCATCTGTCACATCATAACTCCCACTGCGGACCATATGAGATTCTAAAAATCATATCCAAAATTCATCATTAAATTCTTAACACACCTTCAGAACCGCATGACATAACAATCCTTTATGGCAAAATGAGGATCTTGGAACTATTGTTCTGTCACAGTGAAACACTGTCAATCTAAAGCTAATATTGGAGAACTTGTAGAATGTGATCTAGTAAACTTCAAGGGCTACAACTCTGGATTTAGGTATTCATTATATGTATCTTTTTTGCCTTAGAATTGTAAGACAAAATATTCCATAGTAGAGGAATACAAACCCTTTTACTCTGGTACTGTGCACTATTCTTGATTTGACTCTGTTCACCCAGACTTAGATATTTCACCATATGACTTCTAGAGGAGATCAAGACTTCAACACTAGAACATGTGATCACTAGGTAGCTATGAACAACATACCTGAACTGCATACAAATGTCTTTAACTGTAGAGGCATACCATCTCAAATATTGTCACTTACTTTGTATAATGTATACTACCCATACTTAGTCATTTATTCTTCCAAAGTAAAGTCTCATTGCCATGCCAGTAGAAACCCTTTGCCTTGTTGCCATAAATGACAACATTAACATTCTTCAAAGAAATGTCTCTTTCCAACGTCCGCCCATCTTTGGGAGATGACCAACAAGGCAATTTCTGCTTTTAACAACAAACCAAACTATGGCATGATGGTAGGAGTGTTTGATGCAGTGGTTGTGAAGAACGTGGTGGTGGCGTAGGTGTGGTACCTGTTTCAATGAGGCATAAGAGATGATAATATGCAAACTTTTAATTATCTTCTAAGCCAGTATGGGGATCTTCTCTCCCCCCTCAACTAGACTGAGCCTTTGAGCTTTCTAAGGGATTAAAATATGTTTGGCATCACTGAATGCCTCTATATGGTTTTTATCTGTTGGCTAGCTCTATAGAGAAATAACCCTAATGTATCTTTTTATTTATAATATATATTGGTGCAGGAGCACCCCTACAAGACAGGATATTGTCCGCATGACAGGATATTAGTCTATTTTTAGCATGTTTGACTTCATGATGTAATAAGGTCCATTGGACCAATGCATATGTATTAGATCAGCCTAGGAGAGTGTGCAGGCAGTTAGAGTTCGTGATCAGGTAGTCTAAGCTGTCCTCTCCCAGCCGCTTGGAAGCTCCCAGCCACTGGGAATCGAGTTGGTAGTACTCGTAGGATATTGCTATAAATAACTCAAATCAGTTAGGGTTTGATATCAGAGAAGATCATATCATATCATATCAGAGGTAGTAGTTGTGTTATGTTGTACTGGTGATTGAGTGAGATCCAGAGATCAGTCCAGACATTGTGAAACATTGTTGTAGAAATAGGACATTTGTGTTTCATCTGAATAAGATCTCATCAATTGCATTATCTGGTTTATCAGCTGTTTATGTTTTGAATTTCTGTTCTGATTACAGGTTAATGGATACTTTCAACCCTTCCACCGGTTGATTCTGTGAATCGGTGGAATGGTCATGCATGTTAGTTTAGGTTGTATTTTAGTTTTCTGTTTAGGCATTTCATTATTTGAGAGATCAGTTGGTAGCATGCTATGAACCAACCTAGCATCCTCATGTGCTAGGATTTAGGAAGATAAACTGTTAAGTTTTGATCTGAAGGTGATCTGGCCCGATCATCATGTTTTCTTTGTGAAATTGTGCGGTTCTGTGAGTTTGCATGCAGCTGACGGATATACAGGAATCTGCATGTGCTTTTCCAGACGGAGCGAATCACATCGTCATCTGTGAGTATATCGCTATCCAGATCAGGTTATGAAGCTGGCAAAAATTGCATGTTTCAAGTGCATCAGGATGTTATAAGTCGGATATATACTCAGTGTGTATATCATCATTTGGATCATCTTTAGGGTGTATCCATCATCCGCATATCGCTATCGCATGCAGGAGTGAAAGTTCACTTTTTGGCTAAGGACCGGAAAGGTCATCATCAGGATATTGAAAATATCACCCAATATTTCATTATCATGCTGCGGAGGATATAAGGATCTTATATCCAGATGACATCATCATCAGGTGCATGTGACGTCATCGTCATCAGGATATTGCGAATATCACCCTATGCAAGTTTATCCTGCTGTCGCTAAGTGTTTTGGCATCGGCGTAAGTCATCGGCATAAAGTTTGGTTAACATCATCAGGATGTTTCAATATGACCGGATAAGTCATATCCTGATGTTGTTGTTTGAGTAGTCGGATATCAGGGTGACGTAAGCATCAAAGGAAAGGTGCTGAAGTTGTCGTCATCAGGATATATCGGAGGAACCGGATATTTTATATCCTGCTGATGAAGGTGATGTTGAACATCATGATGATGAAGATAGAGTTTGGCGGCATGATGAATAGTGACCATCAGGAGGATGTTTGCGCTTGCCGAATGTGATGATGCTGCTGACAGGCGAAAGGCAAAAGGCGATAAGGAAGTGAACAGTAGTTAGCAGGAGGATATTTCATGCCTCTTTGAAATATGATGATGCTGTCTGTGTTAGCAAGAAATATGATGATGATGATAAGCCGATAGGTATTATAACATGTTGGTTGTGTTAATGACTCCTCCTTCCCATTTGTAAGCTCCCGTTGCGTTTTACCTATGCATCATAGTGGTATCAGAGCAAAGGAAGGATCTTCTGGAAAAGATCAGGATATAGCAGGATGTCAGGTGACAAAGGAACATCTGAGGTTCCGGCAAGGATGACCAACGTTGAGTTGGCAGTTCTGGTAAAGAAACAGATTGCAGAGAGCAAGGCCGTGAAGGCTCAGAATCAAGAATTGAAGGATGAGTTAGCGAAGTTGAGGAGCAGAGTAGGTTCTGGTAGAGAAGAAGATAGGGAAGAAGAAGAGATCCCTAGTTGGAACGAGGAGGTCGTTCCTGCAGACCAGAGACCACTGTTGAACGCCCTCAAGGCCATGGAGAGGAGAACCATGGATGTGAAACTGGATTTGCCAGTGTTTACAGGAAAGATGGAACCTGATTCAGTGATGGAGTGGATAGACTCCTTGAACAATTTCTTTGAAACAGAGGAGATACTAGAACAACAGAGGGTGAAGATAGCCCAGTCAAAAATGAAAGAAGCTGCCTTGACATGGTGGAATTTCGTCCAAGATGATAGAGTACAGGAAGGAAAGCGTAGAGTCGCTACATGGAAGAAGATGATGGCATTAGTAAAGGAAGCTTATGTCCCATTGGATTACAATATCCAATTACACAAGAGGAAGCAAAACCTGAAGCAGAAGGAGCTAGATGTCAGCTCATATACAGAAGAATTCATGAAACTTTGTATGAAAACAAAGGTAAAGGAAAGTGAAGAAGAGAAGGTAGCCAGATACCTTAATGGATTGAGGTTCAACATTCAAGAAGATTTAAGTCTGCATAATCCAGATACAGTTCAGAAATGCTTTCAGTTGGCATTGAAAGTGGAAGAGAAGTTAAAGAGAAAACAAGAACAACACAATAGAGGAAGAGGAAGACAACAAAGGGGTGGAAGAGGTCCTTTTAGAGGTAGAGGACATGGACATGGATATCAAGGAGAATCCAGTCATGACAATAGTAAGGGAAACAATAGTCAGAACCAGAGGGAAAATTATAGTCAACAAGGAAACTTCAGAGGTAGAAGACCTTTCAGAGGAAGATCCCAGGGCAAAGGATCCATCAGATGTTATAACTGTAACAAAGAAGGCCATATAGCCAGCAGATGTCCAGAAAAGGCCACAAGCTCAATAGGAGAAAGGAGAACAAATCTGATCCAAGAACCTGATAATCAAAGTATGACAGGCTCTAATGATTTTCACAGTGTGAATGCTCCTGATAATTATGGATACCCAGAAAGTGGAGAGTCTCTAATGATGAGAAGAACAATGAATACCATGAAGGTACCTGACAAAGAATCCCCTCAAAGAAAGTCTCTTTTCAGGACTATTTGCAAAGCAGGAGGTAAGGCATGTAAAGTTTTGATTGATTCTGGTTCTACTGAAAATTTTGTGTCTGAAGAAATGGTGACAAAGCTTAAGCTTAGGAGATTGCCTCACCCATCCCCATATAAAGTCTCATGGCTTACCAAAGGTCAGCAGACAACTGTAGAAGAGCAGGCTTGGGTAGAATTTCAGATTGGAGCATATAAAGGATAAGTTGTTGTTTGATATTACCACGATGGATGCTTGCAATCTTTTATTTGGTAGACCATGGCAGTATGATTTGAAGGCACAACATGATGGTGTTAGAAACATCTATACAATCACTAAAGATGGTAAGGATATAAAGTTACTACCATTGACAGAGAAGGAGGAGAAATCTAAAGGAAAAGAGGTGAAGGTAATGCTGATGGAAGGTAAACAGTTCATGAAAGAAGTAGCAGCAGAAGGTGCAGTTGCATATGCCCTAATCCCATGTATGAGGGTGAATAAAGAACAGCAGCAAGAAGTCAAGGAAGAGAAAAAGCAAAGGTTCATAGACCCAGCTATCCAAGAGCTATTGGATAAGTACAAAGGTATCATCTCAGAGGGAATGCCAAGATCCCTACCACCTGTCAGAGATATCAGTCACTGCATAGACTTAATTCCAGGGTCAACACTTCCAAACAAAGCAGCCTATAAGCTAACTCCAGAACAGAATGTAGAAGTAGCCAGACAAATTGAAGAATTATTGGATTCAGGTCTGATTGGGAAAAGTTTAAGTCCATGTGCAGTACCAGCTGTACTAGCACCAAAGAAGGAAGGTACTTGGAGGCTTTGCACAGATTTCAGAGCTATTAACAAGATCACAATCAGGTATAGGTTTCCAATCCCTAGGATAGAGGATTTACTTGATTGTTTGGGAGGTGCTAAGTATTTTACAAAAATAGATTTGAAGAGTGGATATCATCAGATTAGGATTAGGCCAGGAGATGAATGGAAAACAGCATTCAAAACTAATGAAGGGTTATATGAATGGAAGGTTATGCCTTTTGGTTTATCTAATGCACCTAGTACTTTTATGAGGTTGATGAATGAGGTTTTGAAAGAGTTCATTGGTAAGTTTGTCATAGTATATCTAGATGACATTCTGATTTTCAGCAACACAAAAGAAGAACATCTCAGACACATAGATTTGGTTCTTAAGAGGTTACATGAAGAGCAGCTGATGATAAATTTAGACAAGTGTTTGTTCATGCAAGAGGAGATCACATATTTGGGTTTTGTCATTTCACAAGGAAAGTTACAAATGGATAAGGAGAAGGTAAGTGCCATATTGTCTTGGCCAACCCCAAAGACTATGAATGATGTCAGAAGTTTCCATGGGTTAGCAACCTTCTACAGGAAGTTTATAAGAGGGTTTAGTCATATTTTTGCACCCATGCTGGATACCATCAAAGGAGGACAGAAGTGCAGATTTGTTTGGACTCAAAGAGCAGATGATTCTTTTGAAACATTGAAGAAGAAGGTGGCACAGCAGCCAGTCCTTGCACTTCCAGACTTTAACAAAATCTTTCAGGTGGAATGTGATGCCAGTCACATGGCCATTGGAGCAGTACTCAGTCAAGAAGGTAGACCTATTGCATTTTTCAGTGAGAAGCTCAATGATGCTAAAAAGAGGTATTCCTCATATGATTTGGAAATGTATGCTTTAGTCCAGTCACTCAAGAAATGGAGGCATTACTTGATGCCAAAGGAATTCATAGTATTCACAGATAACCAGGCTCTGAGTTTCATAAACAGCCAGGAAAAGCTGAACCACAGACACATGAAATGGGTAGAAACCTTACAAGCTTTTACTTTTACATTGAAGCATAAGAAAGGAGTCAAGAATAAAGTTGCAGATGCTTTGAGCAGGAGAGTTCTAACAGTCAACCAGATTCAGTTAGAAAGTGTTGGCATTGATTCACTAAAGACCATGTATGAGACTGATGAAGATTTTGGGGAGATATATCATGTATGTACTTCTTTTGGAGAGAAATATCATGCTGGATTCTCTGAATTTTTGATTCAGGATGGCTTGTTGTTCAAAGGTGGACAGTTATGTATTCCAAGGTGTTCTATGAGGTTAAACATCATTAAGGAGAAACATTGTGGAGCTATGGCAGGTCATTTTGGTCTAGATAAGACTCTTGATCTTGTCCGAAGACATTACTTTTGGCCTAAGTTACAATCAGATGTTAGAAAGTTTGTAGAGACATGTGTGATATGTCAGAAAGCTAAAGGCAGGTCAACTAATGCAGGTTTATATCAGCCCTTACCCATTCCTTCCAGACCATGGGAAAGCATAAGTATGGATTTTGTCTTGGGTTTACCAAGGACAAGGAAAGGGTTTGACAGTGTTTTTGTTGTAGTGGATAGATTCAGCAAAATGGCACATTTCTTGCCATGTAAAACCACTGCTGATGCTTCATACATTGCAGATTTATTTTTCAGGGAGATTGTCAGAATCCATGGATTGCCATTGAGTATAGTGTCAGATAGGGATGTGAAGTTTATTGGTCACTTCTGGAGAACTCTTTGGAGGAAACTTGGAACAAATTTATCTTTTTCCTCTGCATATCATCCTCAAACGGATGGACAGACTGAAGTAGTGAACCATTCCTTAGGAAATTTGCTTAGATGTTTGACAAAACAACATGGAGAAAAGTGGGATAATATTCTATCTCAAGCTGAATTTTCATATAATGATACTGTCAATAGGAGCACAGGGAAATCACCTTTTCAGATAGTTTATGGTATGCATCCAAGAGGAATTTTGGAATTGAGAGATCTACCTACAGTAGACCCTATTAGTGCAGAAGGAGAAGCTTTTGCAGAAGCCATCAAAGAGGTTCATGATCAAGTCAAGACCCAACTGCAGCAAACCACCTTGAAGTATAAGGAATATGCTGATAAAAAGAAGAAGGATGTACAGTTTGATGTTGGAGATTTGGTATGGGTTCATTTGAAGAAGGACAGACTTCCTAAGGGAAAATATACTAAACTCATGTAGAGAAAAGTTGGACCATGTCAGATCTTGCACAAGCATGGACAAAATGCTTATGAGATACAACTCCCACCTGATCTTGGTTTGTCCCCTATATTCAATGTATGTGATTTAACTCCATACAAGTCTTATCCAGATGCAGATCAGGATCTCCTACAGGATACAGTCAATGATGACATTCCCAAGCATGATCCTCCACAGTTGCAGAAGGTTTTAGACACCAGAGTGGTCAAACAGACTCGGAACAAACAGTACTTGGAGTATCTAGTCTCTTGGAAGGGAAAACCTAATTCTGAAGCAGTATGGATGACTGAAGAGCAGATCCAGACACATGGTGCAGATCTTCATACTCTCATCTCAAGTGGACTTGAGATTTCTTCTTCTGGGGAGTATGGTGCAGGAGCACCCCTACAAGATAGGATATTGTCCGCATGATAGGACATTAGTCTATTTTTAGCATGTTTGACTTCATGATGTAATAAGGTCCATTGGACCAATGCATATGTATTAGATCAGCCTAGGAGAGTGTGCAAGCAGTTAGAGTTCGTGATCAGGTAGTCTGAGTTGTCCTCTCCCAGCCGCTTGGAAGCTCCCAGCCGCTGGGAATCGAGTTGGTAGTACTCGTAGGATATTGCTATAAATAACTCAGATCAGTTAGGGTTTGATATCAGAGAAGATCATATCATATCATATCAGAGGTAGTAGTTGTGTTATGTTGTACTGGTGATTGAGTGAGATCCAGAGATCAGTCCAGACATTGTGAAACATTGTTGTAGAAACAGGACATTTGTGTTTCATCTGAATAAGATCTCATCAATTGCATTATCTGGTTTATCAGCTGTTTATGTTTTGAATTTCTGTTCTGATTACAGGTTAATGGATACTTTCAACCCTTCCACCGGTTGATTCTGTGAATCGGTGGAATGGTCATGCATGTTAGTTTAGGTTGTATTTTAGTTTTCTGTTTAGGCATTTCATTGTTTGAGAGATCAGTTGGTAGCATGCTATGAACCAACCTAGCATCCTCATGTGCTAGGATTTAGGAAGATAAACTGCTAAGTTTTGATCTGAAGGTGATCTAGCCCGATCATCATGTTTTCTTTGTGAAATTGTGCAGTTCTGTGAGTTTGCATGCAGCTGACGGATATACAGGAATCTGCATGTGCTTTTCCAGACGGAGAGAATCACATCGTCATCTGTGAGTATATCGCTATCCAGATCGGGTTATAAAGCTGGCAAAAATTGCATGTTTCAAGTGCATCAGGATGTTATAAGTCGGATATATACTTAGTGTGTATATCGTCATCTGGATCATCTTTCAGGTGTATCCATCATCCGCATATCACTATCGCATGCAGGAGTGAAAGTTCACTTTTTGGCTAAGGACCGGAAAGGTCATCATCAGGATATTGAAAAGATCACCCGATATTTCATTATCATGCTGCGGAGGATATAAGGATCTTATATCCGGATGACATCATCATCAGGTGCATTGACATCATCATCAGGTGCATGTGACGTCATCGTCATCAGGATATTGCGAATATCACCCTATGCAAGTTTATCCTGCTGTCGCTAAGTGTTTTGGCATCGGCGTAAGTCATCGGCATAAAGTTTGGTTAACATCATCAGGATGTTTCAATATGACCGGATAAGTCATATCCTGATGCTGTTGTTTGAGTAGTCGGATATCGGGGTGACGTAAGCATCAAAGGAAAGGTGCTGAAGTTGTCATCATTAGGATATATCGGAGGAACCGGATATTTTATATCCTGCTGATGAAGGTGATGTTGAACATCATGATGATGAAGATAGAGTTTGGCGGCATGATGAACAGTGACCATCAGGAGGATGTTTGCGCTTGCCGAATGTGATGATGCTGCTGACAGGCGAAAGGCGAAAGGCGATAAGGAAGTGAACAGTAGTTAGCAGGAGGATATTTCATGCCTCTTCGAAATATGATGATGCTGTCTGTGTTAGCAAGAAATATGATGATGATGATAAGCCGATAGGTATTATAACATGTTGGTTGTGTTAATGACTCCTCCTTCCCATTTGTAAGCTCCCGTTGCGTTTTACCTCTGCATCATATATTATGGGAACTATCCCCTAGGTAGTGCTTATTGATAAAAATAAAAAAAATTCAATTTTATGTTTAATACAAAATTTGACAAGTTTATCAAAAATTTCAAAAAAATAAAAATCAATTATAAAAACATATATATTTTAATCATATTTTATTTCCTTCCACTTAAAGTTGCAATCCTTCTAACTAAATATTTAAATATTATATTCATATAATCATATAAATAAATCAAACTTACGTCAAGTGGGTGTGGTCTAGTGGTTAAGAGCACTTGGTCCTTATTGTGGAGACCAAGGTTCAAATCCCCCCAAAGACATCTTGGCTTCTAAATGATTGTGGCTCTATGTAGGTGACACATGCAACTCTGAGGTCCTTAAGTGGAGTGTGCTCAAATTCTGGTGTTCTCTTGTCTCCGCAGCTCGATAAGTCATGGTAGCAATGGTGTACAATGATGAATCTACCGGTGGCGATCTGCACCACAAGTGGCATGATGACAGATTTAGCAGGGCTGCACCGCTGGCAATCCGCGTTGCAATGGTGGTGGCAGTTCTACAGGGAGGAGGTCCCCCTTGTGACCTTCGCTGGAGTGAGCCAGCCTAAAAAATCCCTCACTTACCAATCAAAAAATAAATAAATAAATAAATCAAACTTACATGATTACTATCCATTACTCACAAAACGCTTCTTAGTAATACTTAACAATTTGACAAACACCTAAAACATTTCTTCCAAAATTAGTGGATTAGCTCTCTTATTTATAGAAATTGAGCATAGTCTAATTTGATAGAGATAGATAATCTGATTTGATTTAAAATTACAAATGTGTAGGGTACAAATGCAGTCAAGGGAGGTTGGAATAATTGGTCAGAATATGACAAAGATATGGGGCTCAATCTACCGCCATCAATTTTTTTCTCCATTGTGAGTCATCAGTTTTGGCAAGTAGTAAAAGAAATAAATTATTCCTCATGCCTCCATTTCTTTAATGCTTTCATCCATGTCATCCACCATCCACTTGCACATAGAGAAAGATAAATTAGATTTAAAAAAAAAATGAAAATGAAATTGAAATCAAATGATCATTTAATAAATCTAATTTATGTTGTGTTTAATTATGAGATTCATTATTTTTTGGAGCTCAATTCTAATACAACAAATAGGTCATCATTTGAATGACATGGAATGTTGATGCCATCCTTCTTGACACAAATTTAAACTCTATCACTCAAGTATTTAAACCTATTATTGGTTAGTCTTGAACTTGAATTTACATTTGTCAATGTAGAATTTGTCCTACATTAAGAATAGACCTAAGATGGGTTGCAAAATATATAAAACCTTAAAAAACACATCAAGTATTTTATAGAAGTGGCATAGGACTAAAAGAGAAGACATGGCATTGTAGAAAATGGGTGTAGATTACCTATAAACCTACAAAGGAATAGTAATGATTCACAAGTCAATATAAATATCTCAAATCACTTATTAGAATGAGTCATATATCGACACCATAACATACAAGGGGAAATATGCATTAAATTACAAAACCAAGGGAGTCACATACAATGTGTGTCACTAGCAGATATAGAACAAGAAGAGAGCATGACACATAAAGCACAAGGAAAAACAAACCATAGACGAAATGTAGAGTACAAAGAGCTAGAGAACAACCAATACAAAAAATCCACTAGACTGAAACCCAAAAACTAAAAGAAAAACACACAATGAATGAAGAAAAAAAATAAAAATAACACACAAGTCCCTGGGTTCAATGATTTCATGTGAAATTAGGGGGACATTACACATGCGACAACAAATGGTGACTCTTAGAGGAAAGCATTGCAAAATTCTTAGAATCTAGAATCTCTAGTTAAAAAGAAACATTAAACAAGATAAAATCATAAGGTAAGTCATATTATTCATATTCAAATTAAACCAAATTTGGGACAAGTAAGCACTAGATTATGCTAATTAGATTGTGTGTGCACACAATTCAATTACCCCTTTCAAAGTCAACTAGAATTAACGTTACAATAGAGTAAATCAAGAAAATAAAGCAATCAGTCCTAACACATGTCAAGCATTGCTTTGTTGCTAGCTAGGCATCCATGATGCATGTTTGGGACTAGTAAATGATTCTTTTAAGGAATTTAAAGCTACATTAGAAAATCATCATATGGATCTAGGATGTGTGATGATAAGAAAAGTTAGGAAGGTCTTCAAGGCCTTACATTACTTGTTGAGATATATAACAACTACTCATCATTAAAGGGACTTTCCATGAGTTGTGGTAGATCTTAAGTCATCCAAGGTATCAATTAAAGAAGAAAGTTCATGTGGTAGCTGCTAGTTGTTCTCTATTTGTGTTTTCTTCTCATATAAGTTTATGTGGCTTAGTTGCCTTAGTTTATGTGTTTTGGTCTTATTTATGCATTAGTACTATGAGTTTAGTGTAAATGTGGCAGTTGGTACTCAAGTTGCTTCTTATCAATTTTTAGTTTTTGGGATATGTAATGCAATACTTTGGATGTTTTTGTGTATACAAGGCTCTATGGTATACATCCCATTTTTTGTAAAAGATCTCTTCTTATATAATATAAACATAAGTGGTATCCCCACATTTTGATTGATCAAAAAACACTTTATGTGCCCTCATACAAAAGGTTGTCCCACTTTGAGGTGGTAGTTTTGGCCATATGTCAATTATCCTAGAACATGTGCACAGTTGTAAGAGAATTTTTTGTCATTATGGCATTATAAGACATGGAAAATACTTATGATAGATTATATGACACGTGTCATAGCATGATTATAGGGAGTTACAAAGTGGACTAGGTATCTTGACCCACTTATGATGCATGTTATGATACATTATAGAGCGCATTTTGCTAGATATAATAAATTCAAAATGTGGAGTGGGTCATGAGAATTATTACTATGGTATTTTGGGACCTTTTTTTGGGCCCATGGAAATGTGTTTTGGTGGATTTCTAGGCCTCCTTGAGTCTATATTTTGAGTACTTGAGATGGAGGAATTGAGGATTTTTATTGTAAGGTTATGCTATCATATTTCCTCCAAAGGAGTAGGATGTTGATCTCCATGTTAATGCTCTAAACCTACAAGTGTACTGTAATTATTTCTATTGTTGAATAATACATTGGTTAAAAGCTTTAAGGGGTGGGTTTTTTTAGTCCAAAAGAGGTTTCTCCATGTATATCATGTTAGAATGCACAGGACAACTGAGAGGGGGGTGAATCAATTGTATGTTAAAACTTTAAACCCTCAAAACATCAACCACTTATAATGCATTAGCAGAATGTAAACATATAAAACATCAATGCAAACACATCCAAACACATAAGAACACCATATTTATGTGGAAAACCCAATAAGGGAAAAACCACAGTGAGGATTAGCTCACAATATATATGAATAACAATATTGAAAATCAATAGGCTCATTGCCAAGGGCTTACTGCCTAGAAGAAAGGCTCACTACTAGAGAAATGCTCACTGCCCAGAAGAGAGAAGAAAGAAGAAGACTGTTACAAAGAGATTCACTATCTCAAAGCAATAGGAGAGATCAACTGCTGCCACTCTTTTCCATCTGTAACCTTTGGCTCATTTCCTCTAGCAACTTCTGGCACACTAAAATGTAGACACCTTCTGCTCACTGCATTCCAGATTCATGAGCATTTAAGCTCACACACAACTTCACTACCATTGATTTACATTCACATATTCTTCTCTACCTTGTTTCATTCAACTTAATCTAGCATTTATACCATCTATAACCAAGACCTATCTCAATTAGGTCGGTCCTAATGAAGCATGTACATTACATACATTCAACATTGCTTAGGTCAGCACTAAACACTTCCATGGTAGAAAGAAGTGAAAGTGGACCATGTCAAGGGATAACTAGGACTCAAATTTCTATTATCAAGCTGCTTATCTCATCCACAATCCATGAGGTACCTCCACAAATGGTGCTAGTAAGCCAGGTTGGCCAAACCTGAGCTAAAGGCCATATTCACACTTCTCCAAATCCAAGAACATCATGTAGGCTAGAGAGAGACACTCCAAAGCATTTGCACACCTTCCTAGAATACTCATCATCATCATAAATATCTACAACACTACTACAATTGTTTGAATCAAAGAATGTCTTCATTATGCACATCAGGACACACTGTTACTGATCACCAATGCAAGAACTAAACTTGTGGAGTATACCAACACTAGAAACTTCAAAGGAAGGTCAATACAAATAATATAAGAACACTCCTAGATCTGTAAGATAGGAAATATCAATGTAGAGAAATGTGGAGGATTCTAATTTCTCCCAAACACCCTCCTTCATAGTCAAATATTCTATCAGACACATCTTCTACTTCCGCACGATCCAAAACCTAAAACTCTAGATATAATACCTCTAAACACCTCTGATCAATACTTCCAAACCACACAAGAATATATTCAATTAGGAAGAAATGTGGAGCATAATACTGAGGGTACCTCTGTCATATTGCACACCTTTTTATCAATTTTTCTCAAAAGCACTTGGAAACCAAGTGAATCATCTGCTGAGAGTTGACATCAATGACAACACCAACGAGTTTCTAAGATATCAATGTCTCTTCTCTTTTGTCTATGATTCTTCTATTATTATATTCTTCTTGTTTCTAAAGTGCTATTTTACTACCATTATGGTACTAAAATTCCTAAAGATATGAGATGTACATTTCTTTCCACTAAGGGTTAATGTGAGAAAATTAATTTGTATCCTTTTTCCACTTTATGGACATTTTTTGTTTGTCTTGTATCAAGATTTTGTTTAGAAAATATTATGGTACAAAAAGTGCATGCATGGTATTTTCCTAGAAAAATGTCTTGGGACTGTAAAGTCTAGGGAAATGGCTAAGGGACTTGAAGATTATTCATTGCATTTTTTATTTATGTGAACATTGGAAATATGGGAAACAAAATCATGTTAAATTTAACTTGAGCTCAAAAGAGTTTAGAAAGTTTTGTAAGGATAGTGGTATAGCTAGAAAGAAGGAAACTCCTTACAACCCTCAGTAGAATGGAGTTGCAAGTGAATGTTATTGAGTTTTTGAGGACATGACCACTCTACCATGGGAAGCTCTAGATCACTTTTTAGTGGGATTTTTGGTAGTGACAATGGCTAAAGTGAATCTATTAGTTAGAGATATATATTGTTTAGGGTATTTTTAGGATGTGAACTATGCTAAAATGAGAGGCTTTAGAACACATTTCAATGAAGTATTGCATAGAAACATAGAATTTTTGAGCTTTCACCACAATGAGACCTTAGTAGATGGTCTTCAAGGTTTTTTGAGGATGTGAACTGTGTTATCATCAGAGGTTCTAGATCATGGTTCAATGGAAGATTTATGGAGGAACATGGTTCTAACATATGTCTTCTTGGTTTGGTGATGGTGGTTCTACTTTTCTTTCTGGGAGCTCCTAGTAAGTAGCATTTGGAGTTCTTTAATTGCATTAGGGACAAATAAATCATTAAATTTTAGAAGTTGTATGTTTACTCATGATGCCATGAGAAGTTCTTGTGTGAATAATTAGCATTTTGGCATGACATGGTTGTGTTTGAGAATATATCATAGGTTTATCATGATTCCATTGAAATCTTCATATCACTTTCAGTGGGAGCTTTGGAAGTGATGTGTTATTATGCCATGAAAATTTCTATAATAGATTCAATGAGAGTTTCATCATGATATAGATGCTTTTATGTAGACTTATGAATTGGAGACATATGATCTTCTAATGTGAAGATGAAAATTATGGAGCCATAGTGAGCTCCTCAAGTCTAGTACATGTAGGGAGCAATAGGATATGATTATGGGATAATCTTCTTGTTGATTATAATTTTCATTTTTCTTTGGAGTGAAACACTCCTAGATATTGTAGTGTTGTAATTAGAGTTTTAGTTAGCATGAGATGATTAGTAGTGTACTTGGTTTCTCTATATAGATTAGGTGAGGGTAGAGATCTCATATTTGAACGATGAGTCTTTTAGCATGGTTTTATTAGAGAGACTAAGGATCCTATACCAAGAGTTAGACATGAGTTCAACACACTTGGTGGAGAATGATTTGATAGGTATACTCCATTTGGTTTTACTTTGCCTTTTCATTTGAATGAGCAATTAACTATAGAGATGTCAACTCTAAGGATGGGTTTGTCTTGAGATGTGGTCATTTTTTAGGACTAGTTTGAGAAGTACATGACATTGTTCTATTTTTCATTATCTTTTCATATGAATGGG
This sequence comes from Cunninghamia lanceolata, assembly GCA_027924645.1. Classification (NCBI taxonomy): domain Eukaryota; kingdom Viridiplantae; phylum Streptophyta; class Pinopsida; order Cupressales; family Cupressaceae; genus Cunninghamia; species Cunninghamia lanceolata. Next base: position 2,671,092 of record BSBN01000022.1, read on the forward strand.
TTTTGGACTAGGGATATGTTAGTTGTGAGGATGGGTTTCTCTTGAGTTGTGGAGCCAACTCTAAGGACTAGTTTGAGAAGTATATAGCATGGTTCTATTTTGCTTTGTCTGTTTATGTGAATGCATCTTGAACTATGGAGATAGCATCTCAAAAAATGGGTTTGTCTTGAGTTATTGAGTTAGTTCTAAGGAATAGTTTGAAAAGTACATGACATGGTTTTATTTCATTTTGTATTTTCATGTGAGTGGGTCTAGAATAATGAAGACATTAGCTCTAAGGATGGGTTTGTCTTAAGTTATGGAGTCAGTTCTAAGGACAAGTCTAAGAAGTGGTTACTGGCTAAGGGCTAATTCACTTGATGAGGGAATGGATGTTAGTATGATCTTAATTTTAGTATGGGAAGCTTACATATTTTCAATTTCTTTGATTTGTTGTTGGGTGCTACCACTATAGTATGTTCCACTTATGGGACATCCTATTTTAGTCTGAAATCATATTTAAAAAAAAAATTAATGATTTAAGCCTTTAGGGGTTCCATTTAGAGGGGTTCGATTGAAGGGGGTTAGATAAAGCCCCTTAGATCAAACCTCCTTGGAAAGAACCCCCTAGTCTTAAATAAAACCCTCGATGGAGTCTCCCCACACCTATCAAAATGTTGACAAAAAAACTAATTTTGCTTCACCTTTGGGGGATCAAATGAAGTCATTTAGAAATTCTATTTTGTAAATATGTAGCCCTTAGTATAATATTTCCAAAAAGTATTATTTTTGTAGACACCTAAAAATGTCTCGGCCATCAAACTGACTCCCAACATCCATAAACATGTCAATTTCCCTCCTAACCAATTAATTAAATTTTTATAATTAATTACCCCTTCCATTACACTATTTCCCATCATTTTATCCCCAAAATTGAATTAATTTCATTAATTCAATAGTCCAAACCTTAGCCAATTAATTTAATAAATATGCAATATTTATTAAATCAATTTCCCCCTTTCCACTAAATCCAATTAATTAGTTAAAACCATGTTAACTAATTAATCTAGCCTACTAATTAACCTATCCCTACCTTAGACAATTAAATAGCTATTATTTAATTGCCTACCCTAGCCTACCTCATCCTAGCCCTAGGGTTAGTTAATAAATCATGTGTTTAATTAATCCTAACCCCCTTCATTTGGGTGGTCAAACCTTGTTTAACACCCTTCCCCACATCCTCCAAATAAAAATTGAAATAAAGCCACATAAGTCAATTTTTTATTCAAAAACATCCCACATCACATTTAATTCTCCTTACACCCCCATACCTCATTTATTTCTCTTCTTCCCCAAATGAATTTTTAATTCATTTACATTCCCCAAATAAATTTTTAATTCATTTCCATTCCCCCATATGAATCTTTAATTCAAAAATAATCCATCTCACCCAACCTCATTTAATATCCCTTTTCCTAAAATGAATAAAAGATTCACTTTTATTCCTAGCCCTCCATTCATTCAAGATTGAATCTAAGCCCTCCACATCACCTTCATCCTCCACCATTGATCTTCCAAATCAATTTCCACCCTTGGATCAAAATCCCTTCCAAAAATCTATAAATACAACCTCTCCCAAGCCATTTTCATCATCCAAGTTTATGCAAAGTCATAATGCCAAACTCACTCTTGAGCTAGAATAGTGAGTTTCACATTTGAGTAGCATTTCACATTAGAATCCATTGTCTAGGGATCATCTTGGTCTTAGGAGCTTGTTTTGGGTGCAAAGGCTCCTTCCTCCCTTGATGGGATTAGATTTGTATGTGAGGTATAATCTTGTGTTTATTACATTTGATTTAATATTTTAGCCTTGTTTGCATTTCTAATCTACATTGGCATGCCCGGTGGGACCCACAAGGTCCAAATCTAATCATCTTTTGTTGAGTTTTTTTGCAATATACGTGTGTTTTCAGGTGCAGCGCCATCCAGTCCTCGCAGCGATGCCATAACTAGCCTGTTTCAGCGCCATTTACTGTTTTGGCGCTATTTCTGCGTAACCCACTTCCTTGCACTCACTCACTTACATTTTCCTTTTTTTAAGATCTTCCTGCCGTATTTGATTTTATTTGCTCTCTGTTTACACAGAGATATTGAAAGTACAAGGGGGGACTATGTCAAAAATTTTATAAGGGGTCTAGACATGCACTTTAGCTTTGTTATTATGTTGTTTTTCATTTACTCAGATTAACAAAGCTAACAATGCCTTCGTTTTACTGTCTGACCCCTTGTGTTATGAGAAAAAAATCACTTTGGTGCAGGTCAGACGTGTCCAGTGTCATATCAGCACTATCGCCCAGATTGGCGCTATCCTTGAAAGACACAGACTCTCTGGAGAGTTGTACAGTGGCGCCTTCCTATACTGTTGTCCTCGCTATCGTCTGTATTGTCACTTTCCATCAGACTTATTAGCACTAAAATTTGTGTTAATGCTATTCTGTAATGTGTCACCATCATAGTCTTTAAGTAGCGCCATAATACTATTTAGCACCTTTTTTGTAAGTCGGGTTGTTCTGCACTATTTTAAAAATCTTATTTTTCTGTCTGTTGCGGGTACTAACAAAGCTTTTTGCAAGGTGGTTGGATGTTTAGTTAGCAAACACTTTGATTTGGGAAGCTAAAATGAACCCTTTTGTATGTTAGGTTTTAGACAACATTTCAAATTGGTGCTTTAAAATCAATCCAACAAACAAACAACTCCTTGTGTGAAGTGTGTGTGCCCATAACATTTACTTTGGTGCTCTAAAATTTACTCTTTTGTGTGCCAACAAACAAATCAAACACTTCGATTTTGGGCTCTAAAAAGATCCGCAAATTGCATAAAGCATCTTGGTTAAAAAGAACAACAACTTGCATCTCTCACGCATGTAATCAAGAAAATTATTTTTAATTGTTTGAAGTGTCTTGTGCTCTTTTTGCTTGTGGTGTGAAAGCATATGCTCTTCCCTCGCACCATTTTGGTGACCTTGGGAATCAAAAGCTTATCACAAAACTTGTATTTATCACACCCCATTTAATCCAAAGATCTAAAATTGAACCATGTTTAGTGTGATGCAATCATAGAAAATACGTATGCTCTCCCCTTGCACCTTTGAGTGAACTTGGGGATCAAAAGTATTTTTATGATTGTATTGCTTTTGTAATCCTTAGAGGGCCTGCCACCCTGCTTCGAAAGGTGGGAATGACCCAAGTGGCATCAAGCTAAAGCCAAGCTCTTCCAAGCTACTATATAAAATAAGGCATTTGGGATGAAAGTCTCAAGCGATAGGTGTTGTTGTGTTATACCGACAGCCAACCTCCCCCAAAACCCTCCAAGGCGCAACCCTTGGAGGCTGGGAGACTCCATAACGGAGAGTAGCGCTGCCACATGTATAACCACCTGAACGGATGCCCTTACTACGAACCTTTGTTTTAGCAAGCAAAAATCCTTCTATTTGTTGACGCAGAGGGGAAACCCTTGAAGTGGCCCCAATTCATGCAGTTCTTAGCTGAGGTAGCAGGGACAATCTAAAGGTTTGGTGAGGGACAAGCCTTATAAGAAACCTAGATCTTTGTATGCGTGAGAAGTGTGTGCAATTGTAAGGAGGAGCCGGTGCTACCAAGATCCTGGAGCTACCCGCTTTGAATAGGCGCAACTAGGGGATTCAACAAATACTATCACATTCTCACCTTAGGTTGTGAAAAGTGCTTGTTCCAAACAAAATCATACGTCATTTCACAAACAAAAAATCATTGGTTGTTTTGCATTCAAATATGTGTTAAAGTTCTTTAATTTTTCACAAACAACTTGCCAAGAGACATTGAAAACAATTTGATCAAATTCCCATCAAAGAAAATCCAAAAAATTGCCTTCAAAATCTATCTGCCTTGTTTTAGCGCCATATATGTCTAATTGTGGCACCATTTCACCCATGGATTGGTGCTATTCTCAGATTGACTTGCCTAAAACTAAGAACTATTCCATTGTGATCCCCACCATCTGCTTTGTCATAATGCACATTCATTCCCCCAAAATTTGACAATAGTCAATCCATATTTTCTTCAAAATTTTCCAAAATCACACTTTTTTCTTGGACCTTAGAGAATCAATCACCACCATTTGTTGGACCCCTTTGCCCCATCTTAATTAGACTAAATCCATCCATTTCCACCCCTAATCCTTTTTTACATATCTTTTTGGACCAAACCAATCATTTCAAAAAAATCTAAAATCAACAAAATCACCAACCAAAGCTTGTCATCCTTTTGAGCCAAAAACTATGTCTAGAAATCATCATTATCTTAACATTTTCCTTGAAAAGTCATTAGTCTACCTTTCAAGAAAAACAAATCATCCTTCTTTGCGTAAGGTCATTAGTCTACCCCAAACAGAGAAAATCGTCCATTTGTGCCAAAATCTAGATCTTGTCTAAAGCTCAACTTGTCGACCATCAAGTCTTTCCTCGTCAATCAAAAACAAACATCAAAATCAAAACCCCTTTTTTTCATCAAAATAGACATCATCATCCTTCATCTTGGTCCAAAATTTGTGCAACAAAAAGATCAATATCATCCATCCGTATAAAATCCTTAGAAAAAACATATCAATCTCCCACCGCTTCCCCTCTTCTACTTCATCTCACTACCCCATCTATCTTTAGGTCCAACACAATCAATCGGATTCTCTAAGGTCTCCATATCCACTCCACTCTACTTCTAGGGATCAACTGCATATACGTGCATGCCCATCATGAGATCACAAAGCAAAAAGCAACAAGGAATGGCAGAACATTGGCAATTTGGCATGCCCAACACTGATAGCTACAACATACCCATCAATCCAAACCCACCTACATACTCTTACATCCCCCCATATGGTCCCAACGAAAATCCCTTCAGTTACTTACAACAACGACCACCACCACCACCAACACAAAACGTCCCTACCATTTCCCAAGATGATGTAGATGTCTTGAGCTTTACACAAGACGCCAATAATATGGACCTACTTGATAAAATCCTAAGGTCGGACCCAAGTAGATATCTTGATCATCTTCTCAAGATTGGTGCCCAACTTCCTCCCATCACGACATCATTGCAACCATCCACCTCTACAATCGTTCCTACCCCATCAAATACCCAAGCATCTACCTCACATACCCAACCCACCGCCTCTTAAACATCAACACCTACGGTGTCTACCACTTCCACAAGCTCAACCGCCACCACATCTACCATTTCCCAACCTATTATCACATCCACTACCACCACTACCACAAATCCGTCCATCCCACAAATCACCCTAAGCATATAAGGGAACACCACACAGGCAAGTACTTCCACAACTGTGCCTCCACCCAAACCCCAAACCATAGCATACCTATGACAACTATTCTCACACCTACCTCACAATACATCCAACCAATCCAACATCCACCTACCTAACGTCAATCCATCCAATATCACATAACCACATAATCCCATAACATCATCAAATTTACATAATCCCAATCCCCAAATACCACCACACATTCTCCATCAACTACACGCCTACCAACAACAGCAGGCACCAATCAATCCAAACCTCAACCCATAATACCAACATCTCAACCAGACCAATCCCCAACATCAAATCCCGCCCCACCTCCAATATCTCACCAACCAACAACCCTACACATTCCAACCACAACAACCACAGGAATTTAACACCATCCTACAAGGCTTAATCCAAAAGGTGGATGACCTACAAACTGGGGGCAAACGCAAATACTATTCTTTTGAGGATATTTGCCCCTACCCATTTGACCACACATTGTACATGCCCCCTTTCCCCAAAAAACTTTGAAATGCTAAAATTTGACAAATACAAGGGAAAGGGAGATCCTAGGGACCACCTTAGGGAGTTCTACATTGCTTGCCTAGAAGTCTCTAACAATGACACATATCTTATGAGACTCTTCCCAAGAAGCCTTGGCGGCCAAGCCGCTGAATGGTTTGCCCATCTTCCACCTAGAATTCACACATTCCCTGAGCTTGCGGAGAAGTTTGTCAACCACTTCTCTTACAACTTTGAACATGAGGTGTCTATGACCAACCTCTGCAACACCAAACAAAAGATTGGAGAAGCTTTCGCTTCTTTCTTACAAAGGTGGAGGGGCTTAGCAAGCAAGCTCCCATGGCCTATTCTTGAAAAACAACTTGTCACCATGTTTGTCACCAATCTCAATCAGGAACTAGGGTTTCACTTACAAATTCTTTGTGTGTCTAACTTTGAAGAAGTCATCGACAAAGGTACAACCATCGAACGGGCCCTCGTTGCCAAAGGCTCCATCAAACTGTACGACCATAAGTCTAACAGCAACAACAACAACTACAACTACAAAGCCAATAACAATCCCCCCAACACAAACAACAATACCAACACGCAATCCAACGATAAATCACGCTATTGGGGGAAGAACAAGAACAATCTAAATGACGGTGTCACGGATGTGAAAGTTGTCCAACATATCCAAAACCAAACACCCGCACATACATATGCAGCAAATGTAAATAACCCAAGAGGGCCAAATAAACCACGCAAACCTTGCAGAAATTTCACACCATTAGCAGAACCCATCGAGGACGTCCTCGATAGATGTCTCAAACAAGGAGTGGTCACACTCCCACCCATTCGACCACGTCAAGACAATGAACTCAAAGCGGCATGGTATAATGAAAATGACTACTACGAATACCACCGCGTGGCGGGCCATAAAATAGCTGACTGTATGCAACTAAAACATTGCATCCAAGACCTCATAGACCAAAATCTCGTCAGCCTCGATCAAAGTGCCCAACCATCACCAAACACTAACCTTGGAGCTTACAAGGATCCTTTACCCAACCATAATAAAGCTTCCTCGTCCAACCAAGCATACAATGTCACTCCACCACCTACATCCTATGACTCCATTGTTGGCCGCATCGAACCCTCATCCCACCATGTCAACACAATCACCATTCAGGCACAAGCACCCAATTGTGCCGTGACAACCCGTTGGGGCTGTGTATCTATCCGCACAACCCCTCTTATTGACCAAACACCTGCATCCACATCCAATCACCTCCCCCCTCATCCAACCACACGTCCATCACCCACCAATCGATATAACCTCCTAGAACATCTAGGAAAGACACCCGCACAAATCTCCATCCTTGAGTTGCTTTGCACTTCACCCCCCACAAGGACGTCCTCAACAAAGCCCTTTTGGAAACACAAGTCCCCGCAAAATTGGATGTAACTCAATTTCAAGCCATGGTCGAACATATCGCCACACCACACCATCTCATGTTTTCTGAAAAAGATCTCCCTACTTCCGAACACCTACATAATGATGCACTACACATTGAGGTCCGCATTCACAAACACACCATTAAAAGGGTCCTAATAGATGGTGGCTTCGGCCTAAATATATGCACTCTAAAATTGCTAAAACACTTGGGGTACTCAGATGTGGTTGTGGATGCTAGCGAGTGCATCACAATCAAAGGATATGATGACACTGAGAGGCTATCCGAGGGCACCATAAAGCTCCCTATTCAAGTGGGACAGAAAATCCTTGAAACAAAATGTCAGGTTCTGGATCTTGACCTCCCCTATAACATTCTTCTCGGCAGACCATGGATTCATGCCATGCAAGCCGTCCCATCCACCTTCCATTAATGTCTCAAATTCCCCCACAATGGCACAGAAGTCACTACCTATGCCGACCCTCGTCCCTTCCAATACTACATTTTTCTAGAAGGCCACAACCAAACCTTCTGTCCATATAACAAAGCCACCATCCAAACCAATCCGACGGCTTCCACCTCATACATAGACCCCGCCAACATCACCACCACTTCATCCCAAGCACCTCTACCACCTGAGGTCAAGATCACGCTCAGCGACCAAGAATGTGGGGAATACAACCTCCACGACACCTTTTGTGTGGGCGCATTACCCACTCCTAAGACATTTGGCACTCCAAACATAGAGGCAGCCGACACGATCATCATCAAATGCAAACCCTCACCCATCTTTGAGAAGAAACACCTTCTGGATTAGGATATACTCGAGGATATTTCATCCTAGCTTTACAAAGACGAAGAAACAAAGCAAGACATCCCCACCATCCCAACAAAAATTTACGGCAAGGGCTCTAAAATGGTCAAAACCATGGGTTACAAAGGACAAGGCGGCATTGGCCTTCATGAACAGGGGATTGTAGAACCACTGCAAGCAACAAGAAACCCCTATACTCAAGGGTTAGGGTATGGTCAACCACAACGCATCCTTACTACCAGCAAATGTATCTTAACCGAGGTTGCTGCAGTCTCTCTAGACGTCGACAATGTTAACGAATCAGGCCTTCAAGACTCCTTTAGTGATTTTGCCAACTTTTTTGATTCATCCATTTACACCATTTACTCTATCACCACTCTCCCTTCACCCTCCAATGACTTGCCAGTAGTTTACCCTGACCTCATTGATTGGGACCAATGGGGACCTCTTGTCTTCAACATCGCACCTAACGACGAAGCCATTGCCAAAATGATGGGGGTAAGAGATCACTTCCCTTTGGGAGATCATCGAGAAGGATATATAATGGAACTCAATCCGGATGCCTATTTCAGGGAGACAACCCCTGCTTCCAGTCATAAAAACACAAAAATAAAAAATGGATCTGATGGTGAAAACCATTCCACGGCAGTATCAAATCCCAAAATAGTAAAAATAAAAGACGTATCTCCTGGTGAAAACCTCCACGAGGCACCAGAAGATGGAAGCATGGGCCTCCCTAAGGTAGACAAAGTATATCTAGACAGATCACCCATCTTGGTAGAACTAGCTTAGGAAATGAACCTGGGGACAGAACAAGAGCCAAAAATCACATACAGAGCAGAATCTCTCAGCATGTTCAAATAGGAAGACTTCTTGGCATTTTTCACATGAAGAAATCATAATTTTGCATGGACCTATGCAGACATGCCAGGGCTAGATCCCGCCTTGGTTGTTCATCATCTTGCAGTGCGTCTCGATGTGAAACCAGTCAAGCAAAAACTTTGAAAGATGAATCCTCAAGTGGCTCTCCTAGTTAAGGCAAAACTAAAGAAATTACTAGATGTGGGGTTCATTCACCCTATCGATTATCCTGAATGGGTTTCAAACCTTGTACCAGTTGCTAAGCTAGATGGCTGAATCCACTATTGTACCAATTTCAGGGATCTCAACAAGTCTTGCTCGAAAGATGACTTCCCACTACCAAATATTGACATGATAGTGGACCTAATAGCAGGACATGAAATGTTATCCCTTATGGACGGCTTTTCAGGGTATAATCAAATCAAAATTGCCGAAGAGGATTAGCACAAAATAGCCTTCATTTGCCCATGGGGAACCTACTATTGGGTGGTAATAACATTTGGCCTCAAGAATGCAGGAGCTACCTATCAAAGAGCTATGGCCGTCATCTTCCATGACCTGTTTCACCACATCATGGAAGATTACGTGGATGAACTGCTAGGGAAATCTAAGACCAAAGAAGAACACTTAGATGTGCTAGCCAAGATCTTTGATAGGCTAGAGCAATATAATGTTCATCTCAATCTGAAGAAGTGTGTCTTTGGTGTCACCTCAAGTAAACTGCTGGGATACATAGTCTCTAGATGAGGAATCAAGGTAGATCCTACGAAAGTCAAGGCTATCACTAAAATGCCACCTCCCAAAACATTGAAACAATTGAGAAGCCTACAGGGGAAACTACAGTCCATTTGCTGGTTCATCGCCCAACTCGCTGATAAGTGTCAACCATTCCAACATCTCCTTAGGAAAGATATGGCTTTCACCTAGACTAATCAGTGTCAGAGTGCCTTCGATCAGCTAAAAGAATATCTGGCTAATCCCCCTGTTCTAACTCCACCAAGACAAGGAGAGCCCCTCCTCTTGTATATCTCCACGACAGACACAACAATCGGGGCTTTGTTAGCACAACATGATGAGCATGGGAAGGAAAGAGCCATCTACTACATCAGTTGCACCTTGATCTCATATGAGCTTAACTACACACAAATTGAACGAGCATGTCTAGCCCTTGTCTTTACGTCACAAAAGTTAAGACATTATATGCTCAATCACAAGACCAAGCTCATTGCTAAGATCAACCCATTGAAGTACTTGCTAAACAGAGTGGCTCTCATTGGTAGAATGGCAAAATGGGTCATGATTCTAACTGAATTTGACATTGAATACACAGAGAGAAAGGTCATTAAAGGACAAGTCATAGCAAGTCAGCTCGCCGAAGCGCCTATCCCAGTAGAATATCCTACAATAGCAGAGTTTCCAAACGAAGCCATCCTAACAACCATACCAGCTCTAGACACATGGAAAATGTATTTTGATGGATCATACACCCACAGAGGCTCAGGGGCAGGCATCCTGTTTGTTACCCCTCAAGGCGACACAATCCCTAAATCATTCAAAATCACATTTCCATGCACCAACAATGTAGCAGAGTATGAGGCTCTCATCACAGGTCTCCGCATGGCCATCCAATAGAAAATTGAAAAGCTAACTGTGTATGGTGACTCCCAACTGGTCATTAGGCAGGTCAATAATGAATACAAGACCAAAGATGACAAACTCCTACCCTACAAGAAGATGGTTGATAATTTCAAGGACTACTTCTAGGACATCCACTTTGAGCAAATTCCAAGGCTCAACAATAAAGCAGTAGATGCCATGGCTACCATAGGATCTCTGGTCGATATGAAAAAGGATAGCAAGAAATATGAATTCCTGATAGAAGAGCTCCCCATCCCCGCATATGAAGTTCCTCAATCTGAACTAGTGTGCAAAGTCACTGGTCCTCTATCCCCATGGTATCAGGAAACATACCTTTACCTTCATGACAATATCCTTCCCCCTAACCTATCCACTTCCCAGCGAAAATCATTCATCCGTCGAGCCTCCCGTTTCATTCTTGTCGGCGACACACTATACAAAAGGAGTCTTGATGGCATGCTTCTCTGATGTTTAGACTCTAGGAAAGCTGAAGTAGCCTTGGAAGAGGTACACATAGGTATTTGTGGGGCACATTCCAGTGGGCCTACCCTATCTAAAAAGATCCTCAGGATTGGATATTATTGGCCTACCATGGACCATGATGCTCACAGGTTTATCAAGAAGTGCCTCCCATGCCAATAGTACGGCGATCTCATCCACGCACCAGCACAGGAGCTACAACCAATTGCAATGCCATGGCCTTTCTCAAAGTGGGTAGTCGACCTCGTAGGAAAAATACATCCCCCATCCTCAAATGGCCATAAGTTCATAGTCATTGCTACCGAATACTTCACCAAATGGGTGGAAGCAATTCCACTTACCTTCACCATTGGCATCCAAATCTCTAAATTCATCCTCCACTATATCATCTGCTGATATGGTATCCCCCATTCCATTGTCACCGATAATGGAAGGCCCTTCAAGAACCAAGAAGTTTGCACCCTGTGCGACAAGTTCGATATCAAACATCATTTCTCCACACCATATTACCCCCAAGGAAATGGTTAAGCAGAGGTGTCTAATAAAACCATCCTTTGCATCTTAAAAAAGATAGTCAATGAAGCTGGCCACGACTGGCACCTCCAACTCAACCCCACCCTATGGGCTTACCGCACAAGCATCCACACTCCTACAGGAGCCACTCTATACTCACTAGTATTCAGATCTGAAGCCATTTTACCTATAGAGGTCGAGCTCCCATCTCTCCGAGTGTCCTTGCAAAACATTGTCTCTGATGAGGACTACCACGTAGCAAGGTTGCATCAACTAGAACTACTGGATGAGAAATGCCTGAATGCACTGAATCACCTACAGGCATATCAAAACCGCCTCCGAAGGAGCTACAATAAGAAGATCAAAACCCAAAAATTTGAGGTAGGCGACCTAGTCCTAATGGAAAATCAGAAGAACCTGCAGGAGCGTCCTAAACAAGGAAAGTTTGAACCCAATTGGATAGGACCCTATGTCATCACCGTCGCCTATAGATCAGGAGCCTACCAGCTTGCAACACCTAAGGGGCAGCCTCTGGATGAGTCGATGAACATTCTACATTTGAAGAAATTCTACACCTAACCCATTGAGTATCCCAATCAAAAAATCAAAAATCCAAGAAAAAAAATCATCAAGAAAAAACCTGAGTGCAATAAACAACTTCCAATGGTGAAAATCACTTCGGTGATGCCTTGGATAAGTACCTTGGTGAAAACCTGTTTCAGGCGCCATGCGTAATTGGCTAGTTCTACCATCTAATAAGTCCTCTTTCTATCATAACACTCCATATCCCACACATCCCATGGCTTGGAATTCAAAAACATCAAGTTTTATCATCCACTCTGCACTATCTCACCCAAAAAACCCCATCCATGGAAAGAGGATCCTTGTAAGCTCCTATTTGTACAGTTCATAAAATCAGAAAAATCCAAAAATATCATAAAATCAGAAAAATCCAAAAACATCATAAAATTAGAAAAATCCAAAAACATCATAAAATCAGAAAAATCCAAAAACAACACAAAATCAAAAAACCCAAAAACAATAGAACATCATTAAAAATACAAGTGGAGTACCACCCTCGCATATCGATCAATCCAATCCATCAAAATCCTCATCACATCACACCCATCCACAACCATTCCCCACATCATCAAGTCAAGCCAGAACTACATATTCATTTCACCTGCATCTTGAAAGTACCTTGATCCTGTGGACACAGGGTATGTAGGCAGTCTGGATTATGAAGGAAGTTTCCAGTACTCAAGTACCTAAGATGCACCCATCCAACCCGTTTGGATGGTCCCCATTCACTGAGCTTCTTGGATTTCACAAAAGATACACAAGCTATGTATACATTCGACACATGTCCCCTCAACGCAAAAATCATCAATCAACATACCAACTATAACCTTACATATGGTCAAAACCAACTGATCTGCATCCTAGGATATATCTTTCCTACAATGGACAAATATCTGTCATTCTATCATCACGTCTCTTGGCAAGAGTACACAAAGGCTATTTGTATCCTTTTCTTGGTCTTTTTGATTATTGATTCTTATCTTCTTTGTCTCACTCTAGGTTATCTCCAAAGCTACCTTGATCTCACTATATCATGGTATGTTGCGGACAACACCTAGAGTAGACATAGTCATTGTTTTTGTATGCTATGCTTGTGGGTTGGTTTCATTACTCCAAGAATAGTATTCATATCTTGAAGTCTGGGTTGGTTCTAGCATGATGTGTCCTATTTGCATATACAGGCATTAAAACCTTTTATGCATTATTTGCACTTATTGCTATGAGTCCCCTTCCTCGACTAGACAAGATTATACTACCTTGGGCATGCATGAAATCAACCTATTGTTTGTGGGTCTAGTCCATACAATTGCAGGGTATACATCATCACCTAGGTCATTTCATACCTTTGTGAACTATATCCTACATTGCTACATTAAACTAAGAAATGCTCTCAAGTAATCTTGTGCAACTACTGTTACTAGCTCAAAATCATCATCCTAATCACTCAGTCAACTATCCCATCTCGGCCTAGATTTAATAATCATTTTCCCCCATCCCCCACCAACCAACCCCTCACTAATCCCATTCCCCCACTGCCTTTCCACTCAACACATCCTAAATAGAAATAAATCTCCCCTCAACTGACGTGGTGTCTTACGACCTAACAACCCTCTCGTCTTCCCCCCCGCCATCTCTAGACACTCCCAATCCTACCCATACCCATCCATACACTCCTATCCTCTCCCCACCTAATCCCCTCTCCCACAGCCTCACCACTCAGCGTCAACACAAAGAACATCATGTGTATCAGGACTGGACCACCTCACCTATCACCTAGTTTGCATACCACCTATCACCTAAACTGCATCTAAGCATATCATTTAGCTACATGTCATGATCATTTAATTATATATTATTTTAGGTGCATGTAGTCCATCATTGCATATCACATTAATCCCATTTGCATGTCATTCTAGACTCATTTTAATCTATCTAGATTCATTTTAATCTATCTAGATTCATTTTAATCCATTTTGCATATCACATTAATCCCATTTGCATGTCATTTTTAGATTCATTTTAATCCATTTTGCATATCACATTAATCCCATTTGCATGTCATTCTAGACTCATTTTAATCTATCTAGATTCATTTTAATCCATTTTGCATATCACATTAACCCCATTTGCATGTCATTTTTAGATTCATTTTAGTCCATTTTGCATATCACATTAATCCCATTTGCATGTCATTTTTAGATTCATTTCAATCCATTTAGGTGCATTTTAAACCATCTAAAATCACATATCATTTAGATTTATTTATCCATTTAAATTGCATATCAAAATAGATTCATTTAAACCATCTCAAATTACATGTCATGTAGGTCCATTTTAATCCATTTAAGTTTTCATAATAATTAGGTTCATTCTAGAATCATTTAGTTGCACATTATACATCACATCTCATAACATTTCACAAACCACTTAGGCACATTACATCATCATATAAATGCATTCAATAAACATCTAAGCTGCATATGCATATTTTCACACATAAACATACATTTCCATCCTTAATGCATCCATAAAATCAAAAACATCATCGCATCAACATAACTGCATCCATCACATAGATATCATCATAATAGAACATCATATCCATAAACATCATCAACCACCAGAATGCATCATATCACATAAAATCACCGCACCAAATATACATCACTCATATACACATCATCAAAAAATATATAGTGTCCTGATACAATGCCTCTAAGGGCTACCATGATATAACCATCACATGGAGGATCCTCTCTCTGAGGGAGTAGGAGACTGTGACCCTGGTTGAGGCTGTGATCTTGTCAGCACCTATGGCTGTGATTGTGTCGGCACCTGTGGCTGTGGTTGTACCTGCACTTGTAGAACCTGCTAGGGCCCGTGGGAGGGAGGAGGCATCGTCTACTGAACCGACTGAACAGATCTCAATCTATGTGATCTCTATGCCCCTGATCTACTCACCTGGCTATAACTCGGCACCCACTGCGCTGCTGGCATGGCCGCATAATACAGGCCCGTATAGTACTCCATTCGCGTGCTGCTCTCTGTCAACTCCCCCTGTACCTGGCTCAATTGTCCCTGCAGCTGATAACACTGCAACTGCGCCTGAGATAACTGTGTCTACATCATTGCCAAAATTGGGGCAAGTCCACCACCTGAAGCCTGTAGACTACCTAATGCAGTCTCTGCCTGTTGTGCTCTGCTAAGTGCTGCATCCCGCTCTGTAGTCAAAGCCTCTAGATAACTGTGCCTATAATGCAGCCACCTGTCCATCTGCCCCATCTAATAAAGCCAAGGCACCCCGCAACTACACTAACTCTACATCACTACCCTCTAAGGCCTCCTGAAGGCTCGCCACCTGTGCTCTTAGGGTCTCCATCTCCTCCTCCTCATCTCGTCGTTGCCGATGAGGTGTCAGCCTCTCAGCCTCTACCTCCAAAGCTATCCCTGAGGTCCCCGCCTCTGCCTCATGCCCGCCAACTCACCACTGCCCCACCTGTGGTGGAGGTAAGTCACCCTCATCTGCCCTCGGCTGTCCCCCGCACAGCCGAGGTCCTCTAGGCTATCGTGCCACTCCAACCTATACCTGCTGTGCAGGAACATGCTGCGTAGGCACATGTTGCACTAGAGTCTACTCCGCAGGTACCTGCTGCCCCACCTGCCCCAGTCCCACTGCCACTGCGGCCAACACATCTATTGGCTGGCCATCCCTACCAACCACTCTCTCCTCTCCATCATCCCCCACCTCCACGAGGTAGTCCTCAATGATCTCCTCTCCCTCCCCCGCACGGTCATCCCCATCTAGGTCATATCCATCACCATTTGAATCATCTCCCCTGAACCTGCTACCTCCTCTGCTAGATCTATCAAATGAATAGGCCAATGCATATGCCACCATATATCGTATGCAGCTGTAGTCCCTGCATCTCTAACCGTACTCCCCCAATCCCACTGCACTGGCCAAAGAGCTGCAAAATCAGATAAACCAACCTATGGCTATAAGGGTGCAGGCCAATAGGCTGTATCTCAAGGATTCTGTGCGTATATTGCCATCTGCTGTGGGGTGTCCTATACCAAACCAAACTGCCGCATCACCTACGAGGGTAGGTACATCTCTATGGTACGGTCTCCTCGAACCATAAGGTAACTCTGCTAAAAAGTAAAAGGAAGATGAATATCATCATCAGGCCAAGCCTCCTCTACACTGATATATGGTCACCAGACCACGCTAATCACATCATCTAGCATCCTCCTCCAATACTGCACCTGTCCAGTATATGTATACTCTGCATCTCGATATAAAAACATAAAGGGCTCAAACGGCCGCTGATAGTACCCACATATCAGCCGAGTGATAGGGATGTGCTCCCAAATCCATACATGCAGAAGAGTAACACTAGCCGACAATGCCCTATCATGAAGATAAGCCACTATGTGCATCTCGTGGTACAACTATGCTAGCATCACTGATCCCCAGGCATACACAATCTCATGGCTCACCATCCCCTCTATCATCCCTCCCCAACCAACCGGGAAACCCCTGCCTCACCTATCAGGCATCACCACGCCTCCAATCAATGTGCAAAGGAACAAGGCAAATGGATCTGCACCCGCCACCAGTGTCCCCTCATAATCCATCTCCCTCCCGTCCGCTGAGAGAACCAGGCGATCCGCTCCAAACACTCTAGTCAATGCAGTCTGCCCCCTCCTCATGTCATATCTAACACATCAGCCTCTGATAGGTAGCTTGAGGATGTGATAAACATCCTCCAGCGTAATGGTAATCTCTCCTGTGGGTAACAGAAAGTTGCAAGTCTCCGTACAGTATCGCTCCACCATGGCTGTCATCAGAGCTCTATGAGCTCACAAAACTGGCATCGACGACACCGTTAGAAGGCCCAACCTCACCAGTCAAGCCCACATCGCGTCATCAAAATGATCAAACAATGTTATCACAGATGGCACTCGTCGCTCCTATGATTGCAGTATAAATCACTGCATATCCTGCATCCATCACTTTCTAGTTATATATTACTCTATCTGTTTCTAAAATCCCCCCTTTTTTCTTCTACTGTCTAAACACCAACATAACTGGCACTAAAACAGACAACCTTTTGCACCATTTCAAAAATGGCGCTACTATTTCTTCTTCATAGCGCGATTTTAGAAGATCACGCCAATACATCCACCCTTTCACGCTGAATCCAAAGAAAGTGCCACTACGCGCAACCTTTGGTGTCATTTTGACAAATGCCCTTGACACACCGTTTGGCGCCATTTGGACTAATAGCGCCAATTACCCAAATAGCACCATTATAGACGATAGCGCTAATATAATCCCTGTTTGGCGATAAAATATCCAAACCCTATTCTTCTAAGGAATCACACTAATCCAGATGATAGCGCTAATTTCCCCCCAAATGGTGACAAAACCGCTCTCCCCTATCCTAGTGGATAGCACCAATCCAGAGGATGGCGCTAATCCGCATTATCATTGGCGCTACGTACTCCAACCCCTACTCCCAAACGCCAGAAAAATGCACATAAAATGAAAACATTACAAAGTTAGGGTTAGGCCCTACCGGGGGTCCAGTGCCTGGTGCCCGGCCAAACTCTCGGAACTGCTCTGAGATGTGTTGAAGTCACATAAACTGGGGGTTGCGGTCAGCCATCTCTCCTTCGTCCCTTCTTCTCTAAAGTCAAACTGTGCAAATGTGGCACTCTTAGGGCCCACTTTTCCTAATATAGTGGGCCATGTCATCTTTCCACCCCTTCTTTTTTTCCTCTAGGGTGCAGATCTCAGCTGATTTCCTCCGTTTTTCTTCCTGCCATCCTCCTTTTTCGTCGCCTCCCCAACTTTCCCTTCCGTCACATCCTTTTGAGAGCTCACCTGGAAAATTTTTATTTTCCCGCCAACCTCTCGAGGGGGCATCCCCCATCCATCTCATTCCTTCCCGGCAGTTGGGGCATATTTTTCTTCGACCTGACGCCACTTCCCTCCTAGGTCTTGATGCCACGTCAAAGAGGGGCAAATGTAGACACCTAAAAATGTCTCGGCCATCAAACTGACTCCCAACATCCATAAACATGTCAATTTCCCTCCTAACCAATTAATTAAATTTTTATTTAATTAATTATCCCTTTTGTTACACTGTTTCCCATCATTTTATCCCCAAAATTGAATTAATTTCATTAATTCAATAGTCCAAACCTTAGCCAATTAATTTAATAAATATGCAATATTTATTAAATCAATTTCCCCCTTTCCACTAAATCTAATTAATTAGTTAAAACCATGTTAACTAATTAATCTAGCCTACTAAATGACCTATCCCTACCCTAGACAATTAAATAGCTATTATTTAATTGCCTACCCTAGCCTACCTCATCCTAGCCCTAGGGTTAATTAATAAATCATGTGTTTAATTAATCCTAACCCCCTTCATTTGGGTGGTCAAACCTTGTTTAACACCCTTCCCCACATCCTCCAAATAAAAAATTGAAATAAAGCCACATAAGTCAATTTTTTATTCAAAAACATCCCACATCACATTTAATTCTCCTTACACCCCCATACCTCTTTTATTTCTCCTCTTCTCCAAATAAATTTTTAATTCATTTACATTCCCCAAATAAATTTTTAATTCATTTCCATTCCCCCATATGAATCTTTAATTCAAAAATAATCCATCTCACCCAACCTCATTTAATATCCCTTTTCCCAAAATGAATAAAAGATTCACTTTTATTCCTAGCCCTCCATTCATTCAAGATTGAATCTAGGCCCTCCACATCACCTTCATTTTCCACCATTGATCTTCCAAATCAATTTCCACCCTTGGATCAAAATCCCTTCCAAAAATCTATAAATACAACCTCTCCCAAGCCATTTTCATCATCCAAGTTTATGCAAAGTCATAATGCCAAAATCACTCTTGAGCTAGAATAGTGAGTTGCACATTTGAGTAGCATTTCACATTAGAATCTATTGTCTAGGGGTCATCTTGGTCTTAGGAGCTTGTTTTGGGTGCAAAGGCTCCTTCCTCCCTTGATGGGATTAGATTTGTATGTGAGGTATAATCTTGTGTTTATTACATTTGATTTAATATTTTAGCCTTGTTTGCATTTATAATCTACAATTTTGAATATATTTCATTTGATTATTATATTTATATTCTATTTTCTAGTGAACATAGATTTTTCACCAAACATCAGGGTCTCTATTCCACATGCATGGAAGAATAAAAAATAGAGAAAATAATTCTTAAAAATATGTGTGCACTAGGTATTGATGTCCTTGTTTCAACAAAAAAAGAAGCTAATATGGATACATACACAAAAACTTATGTTGTATGGTATAAACCTATGTCTGAATTATAATTAATCTTAGTTCAAAAATTAAAAAAATATGCAACAAAAAATATTAAAAAATATCTACATCTCTAGATATTGGTGTTATAAATCTATGTTTAAAAATTTATAATTTTACCCATTATATAAAAAAAGTTATGTTGTATGGTATAAACGTCACTTTTTAAAAATACTCTTAACTATAATAAATAAGTTATTAAAAGCTATGTAAACAAATTCACAAATTATTTCTTAAAATTAAAAAAGAAACATTTAGAATATATACATGAAATATTAATAATCACTAGTTCACATCTTCTTCAAATTCTTAATGGTTTAGTTGCTATAGGTGTCAGAAAGTGAAAATTTGGTTAAAAATATTGATTTCAATATCCCACTTTGGCCAAAAAGTGGGACATAGTATTGTGGGATCACCCTATTGTTATGTTTGACCTTGGGGTTGAACAATTAGATATTGAGATAACTTTTCTATATGGGGGTTTAGAAGGAGATCTCATTGTCACAACTAGAGCACTTTGTTGGTGTTGATATAAGGACATTGTATGGTTTGCATGATATCTCTCTATGGTTTGTGTTTCATCCTAGAGGTATAATTCATATGTTATTGGAGTTGGAGTTTGTGTAGAGCTAATCAAATCACTATATATGTGTCAAGTATGTTAGTGGTCTTTTATTATTATTTTAATTCGTTAGATTTTTAGTAATAGTATGGATGTGATTGGGGCTCTTTAATCTTAGTTTTCTATGTGATATGAAAAAATTGGGAGAGCTAAGTTGACTTGGAATGGATATGAGGAGAGAGAGAGTATAGAAAACTTTGGGTTAGTAAGAGGAAGTATGCTAACTTAGTTTTGTAGTGGTTCAATTTGCAAGATTATAGATCAAATATTCTCCAACACTAGATGAGATAAAGGAAATGAGCCACATATTTTATGTGAGTGTCATTGGTAGTATATACATAGGGACTTGTGGTTTTAGATTAGGTAGGATATACATGGATAGTAATTTTGAACACCTAAAATACTAAGAGGGGGGTGAATCAGTATTCTATTAACCATTCATTTATTAAACCATTAATCCATTTGCCACATTAATAACAGTAAAGAAAATCAAGCATAGAAAGTAAAACCACAAAGCATAACACATGAACACTAGGATTTTACATGGAAGACCCAAAAAGGGGAAAACCATGGTGAGTGTTAGCTCACAATATGTTATAATATCAAAATTTTACAACAAAGCTCACTGCCCAAGGACTCACTATCCAAAGAAATGCTCATTACAACAGGCTCACTACCAAAAGGGCTCATTGTCAATAGGGCTCACAGCCAAAAATGAACTATTACAATCGCATCTACAAATACATGGAATATAGTTCCAATGAAGCTCAAAATACTATCTCAAAATGCTTCATCCTGAACTGTTTTGTCACACTACTCTGTTCTGCATGAAACTTAGATCTTTCTTGTCAAGA
Organism: Cunninghamia lanceolata; assembly: GCA_027924645.1. Lineage (NCBI taxonomy): Eukaryota > Viridiplantae > Streptophyta > Pinopsida > Cupressales > Cupressaceae > Cunninghamia > Cunninghamia lanceolata. The sequence continues at coordinate 2,692,112 of BSBN01000022.1, forward strand.
ACTTGTCGCACTTATCAAATCACAAAACTTCTTGCATGTCGCATATTCACATACCTCTTCTACTTAAACACTGAAATGAATCTCATTTATATTTGGAACACATACCATCTTCAAAACAGGTCAGCTTGCAAGGATGAAACATGTAGTTATGCAACATGTAGTTTGTCAGCCTCAATGCATTCACCAAAGGACCTTGCAGACCAAACCAACACTTGGAATACATTATTTTATGTTAGCACAAACTATAGAACCACTTAGGATTAGATTCTAATCAATAGATTCTTTCGCACAAGGATTATAGTATCAGGTCGGCTTCACAAACTATCTAGCACAAGCTCATACCTACTATCAGAACATAACTTGTAGTGTAGACCTCAAAGCTTCCTCAAACTCATAACCAAGACTCCTTAGGCATCCCAAAACTTAACTTTAGAACCATAGAACAAAATATCAACATGCGGTGAAATGCAGAGTACTAGAACTTAGACTCTGTCACTGTCAAACACTACCAATGCCTGTAGAGATACTTAAGTACTCTTAACTGCCTTATCGGAGCACTTAAAACTTTGAAACTTTGGAATTAGAGACTTCAATCATGTGTTTACAACACCTTAAAACTACAATGATAAATATTCATTACCAGAGAAATGTGGACCAAAACAAACAGGTATTCCGTTTTGTTTAAGACTGTAATCTGCTGTGTTGAATTTATGCCACTTGAAACTACACTTCTAGAGATCATTATAAGATAAAACTTTGGAATTAGGAACATATAAGGATTACCAACATCTTACCAAAACTGCAAGATATGATATTAAAATGTAGACCATTGTGGAATCCTTATTGAATCCTTCTTGCATTCTTGTTGCCTCTTTGTTGCCTCCTTGTTGAATCCTTGTTGTATCCTTGTTGTATCCTTGTTTCCATCAATGACAACACCATTCAAACATCATGCTTAGTCAATCTTAGTTATACCAGCAGTGTCTCCATCAATGATGTTTGTCAAGTTGCCAACAAGTAAAATGTCTAGCTGTTGGGTGTTTACCTTGTTTTGTAGTGCAATGTGTTGGATGAGTGACAAGTTATGGTTGTTGTTCCATCTATAGAGGTAGATATATGGTGGTGCTTAAGCCTACTTTGAAGGACATTCAATTTTGGTGGTTGTGTTTAAATATTTGGTTTGAAGTAGGATGCAATGGTGATTTTTTTAATAGTATGTCATTAGCATGGTTGGCAATCTTATCTTTCATGTGTGGATGAAGTTGTCACTTTATTCATGACAAAATAGATGATGAGATAGTTTTGGTTTAGATGGTGATCACCTTGGTGCTTGTTACATATGTTTTAATGAAGCTTGTGAGTATAGAGGAGTTATATTGATACAACATAGTCATAGGGATGTTTTCCCTTAAGCAATGAGTTTGTTTTGTCTATAATTAGGTCATAATATAATGTATACAACAAGTGGGAGAATGTTGGAAAATGTGTTTTACACCTTGCATAATGTAAGAACCAACAAAAAATATAACAATAAAATAATAATTATTATTATTATAGAAGGGATTTTTTATAGTTTAATTAATCAAAACCATCTCACTTCAAATACATATAATCAATGAATACAACAATAATCAATGAATGATACCATAAGACTAGACAAATTGCCTTGAAATACATTTAGGACTTAGTATTTTAAAACCAACATGACCTTATAGGCTCTTATAAGAGTACCACACAATACAACATCACTTATATTTACATTGTACTGCTTTAGGTTAACACTTCCTGAAACCATACACAAAATCTGCAAAGGAGGAAAAGAGAGAGCGCATCATCGAGGTGATATCCACCCTACCATGAAGCATTGAGCATCCCTATGCTACCTCACTGGAGAAGCCTGACCCATCACTAAGGATCTAGCAATATGTGGCAACATACATGAAGGAATCTTGTGCACTATGTGGAACACTGATAATCTAGCAAACCTATATGCTCATGAAATATATATCTAATGCACATAATATGAGAGAGAATATAAATAAAGTAACACACTATTTTTTATTTCAAGCTATGTTCATATTGTCTTTTGTATAGGTAAAACAACCTATTGTCACGCCCCATTTTTAAACATACTTATCAATTTTATTTTTGAGAAGACAGATAGTTAGTCAGAGAAAATATAATGATTAAATTAATGATAGAAAATGCATTTGATTTATATTAGTTTATGTTAGATGGTGAAAATGAGAGTATGATAACATGTATAAACCAAATCAAGCCTCTCTTTTCACATACACCCAACATTAGGAGATAGGAACCAATCATGTTGACTATGAAGGATCAAGCTACTAATTTCTATTCTTTTTTATGCTATTATAAATGAATGAATGCTTCAACTAGGTTTTCACAAGCCTTAGAAACATGAAACCCTAATTGTAAAGTATGTGTAAACAGACTAATTTCTGGAATAGAAACTGTCAAGTAAATTACAAAAATGTAAATCAGATGCAATAATGACTGTGTACCTAGAAATTGGAGGCCTATTAGACTAAAGTGCTCGCCCTGTAGTCTGATGAGTTTTTTTACTGTCAAAATTTTTGCACCAGGTATCAGAGTCTCTATGAAGGGTTCTAGATCCTAGGTTTGAAGTCCTCTTAGGCTAGGACACCTGCCCCATAGTCCTGAAGATTTTCTGATGACAAAACTGAAAGTTCTATGATGACTGTACCTATAATACATGTCCTTCCTCTACTCCTTTCTGCCATATCTTTCTGAATGCAACCCGCACATACAAAAGAAGGATAAGGATGGTTGTGGCTATATAGGAGTTTGCCTCAATCAAACCCTCTCTTTGGTATCTCTACCTCAATAATAGACAATGATAAAGTATGCAGATGTGTCTGCTCATAAATCAAGTGTGTAAGCATAAATGCAAGATCCTAAATGACTCAAGCATCAAGGATAGATCTACACAGTGTTTCACTCAAGGAAATAATAACAACTTCACCTCAAGGAGATGATAGTAATTAAGACTTGTAGAATAAGAAGGTGAGGCAACCATTTCTGCGAAGGATTCCAAAACTCAAGTTGGAGGCTTCAACCCTTCTCTCAATCATACAAAGGGCTTGACAAAAAACTAGGAAGAGCAAGATAGACTCAAGATCTTGATTCCTAATCTCCACCAAATATCTCCATGATGGAAAATATTAATATCTTCAAAGAGATTCAATAAAGTGTAGACCTTCAATAGCAATAGCAGTAGAAGTTTGGCATAATAAGCTTGCATGAGAGTTGTGCAAGCAATTGAAATAATATGCTGACATCACATGAAAACCAAAATTTGAATTCAGAATCCTGAGGTACATGGGGCAAGCCAACACCAGGCCAAAAATTAGGACCCTGAGATTTAGGGTTGGACTAGGGTGCAAGCGCCCAAGTCTAGGCCCCAAATTTCACTTAAGGTTAGGCTTAAGGGTGTCCAGAATATCCAAAATCCAAGGTTTGTTTTTGGGTTTAGGTACACACCAATTAGGGTTTAGGTAGGTTACAAACAAAAAGGGAAAGAGGACACCAAAGGAGAGGAGCTAAACTATGCAAAATTGTGCTAATCCATGCAGGAGTATAATTTCTAACATAACATTTAGCCCCCACTTTAGTGGCCATATGAGACTATGTGCATGTGCAACTAAAGAAAAGTAAATAATTCAATCATGAAAAGGATACCCAAAAGGATACTATAGATGAAGCTGAAATGTTACCACATAAGAGGAAGAAGCCCCCAGTCTATAATCTTGTAAGATCACAAAGTTAGGGACTACATCCTTCAAAGGAACACTTGTTAGATTTTCCAAATCAAATAATCTTGAAAGCAGTGAATAAATAAGTTAGCCATAGACACTAAGGGGATTCAGTGATGAGATATGATTAGGGTGGAAATTGATTGATATAAATGCCCCCCTTGTTTTTGCTTAGTTTGAAAAGGAGAAACAAGGTGGTAATCTTTGCACATAGATTTTAGGGAAAGTTGATGAGGAATTCTTCATGAGGGTCATTTTTGCAAACAACACCAAGATACAAAGCATTGGGCTATATCGAGGGTGGAACTAGGAATCCAACACAATAGATGGTGTGAAAATTTGAGTTTGACAACCCAAGATAAAGACATATGAGTAAAGCTGTAGACTTTTACAGCTGGATAGTGATAGGAAGTCCTATCCATTTACTATAAGTAAAGGTAGTTTTCACTTTCTCACTATTCAGTCTTGTTTTCTTTCTATAGAGGAGAAGAGGAGAAGAGGAGAAGAGGAGAAGGAGAGAGAGATCGACCATGCCAACTCGATGCCCCTACCAACTTCTGAGGCTAGAGGTGCTCCATTCTTGGGTGCTAGACAAGCAAATCGAGCTAGAGGTAGGACTCTAAACTTCAGTTCTATCACAATTCTTTCTTGTTTTTGTGATTTTTTTCATTTTTTGTGTCATGTAGAGCTCTCTAGACAAGGGATCCCAACTAGGGCACCCAAGTCCAGCCAGAGTGCCCAAGTCCTCTCTGGGTGCCTAGGTCCTCTTGGGGCACCGAGGTCCTCCTAGGGTGCCCAAGTCTTCTTGGGGCACCCAGGTCCAGAGAGGACATGGGCCCAAGGGATAGGGTAGAGCTAGATGTGTTAGGGCTGTTTAGATGATTTGATGATGAAAAGTGATTAGAATTTGATTGTTTGATGTGCAGGATGTCCCTGAGATGCGGGAGCACATAAGTGGATAACTCATGATGCTATTATGAAGCCACATAGGTGCTATCTCTGACAAGGATTGAGGTTTCTTGTAGGCGATAGGACTGTGGTGGGTGTTCATCATGCCCACGATGAGATTTCATTGCAGTATGCTGATGGCCTTGATCGAGAGATGGGATGCATATAATTCTACATTCCATTTACCCACAAGAGAGATGACAGTGACACTGGAGGACATGTACTATATCTTATGACTCCTAGTCCAAGGACAAGCAGTCCAGATTATGGAGTAGCCTTTAGAGGAGTATACTCAAGAGAGTCAATGGTAATTTTTAGTTATAACAGTTATCAGTTTACTAAAACAATTGGATTCTATCAATGCTGGTTTATTTTCATGTCATGTTTCTGGTTATCCTACAGATGTTTGTTTTGTTTTGTCAAATTGAAATCTCAATAATATATGCCTTTTCTTATTTGGATTGGTTTTAATTGAAATCTGATATATATATATATATATATATACACACACACATTTGTTGCTTGAGTTTAGATGCATAAATTGTTGTAACCAACATAAGTTAATTTCACTGATGAATTTAATGCCCTGTAACTTTTATATTTTTATATAGAAAAGTTATAGGGCATTAAATTCATACAGTGAAATTAACTTATGTTGGTTATAGCAATTTATGCATCTAAAGTCAGGCAACAAATGTATATATATATATATATATATATATATATATATATATATATATTACAAATTATACAGTAACAGTTCACATACAACATCGATTGGCACATTATAATTGATTGACATCGATCAACAGTGATAAACAATATTAAATACCATTGAAAGTGCATAAGATAAATATACAGTAGACAAGTTTTAATTTAAAGAAAATTGCAAAGTGTTTATAATAGAGGCAACAACCTCCCTTAAGGAGCATTGCAGCCTCTATGAGGCTGCGACCTCCTTAAGGAGGCCGCTGTGGGTTGGGCGGTAGCCCTTCCCATAGGCCATGAGGCCTATGGGGAGGTTCGAAGCCCTCCCATGACCTCCTTTGGCCATGGTTCAGTGCTAACATAAATTTGTTGGGAAATTTCTTTTACATACAGCAATAAAAATCATTAATTTTTTAACAGTATGCATTGTAATTTATACATAGTTTTAGTAACAGTCAATAATAAATAAAAATATAATAATGTTAATTAGTAAATAATAGTATAATAACACTAGTAGTAATTAAATAATAATAATATTAACAAAAATAAAAATATAACCCCATACCGGTTAATAATAATGTCTTAATTCCTTAAGATGTTGGAAAAACATTGATAGTCTTCCCTTGAATGTTAAAGTTAGCATTCTAAATGAGGCGCCTTACTAATTTCTCATGGCTATAATCATAATTCATATTGCTTTGGATGGAGTCATCTCATACTTCCCTTATGTCTTGAAGTGGCATGTCATTGATGACGTAAGGAGGCTTTCTACTCAACCACTTCAGGTGAGATGGACTATGGAGTCCCATATGGACTTTGGACAACTTAGCAACCCCCTGTGTTTGATGGCAATGTCAACTTAAAAGGTCTTTTCACTACCGGTTGGATGAATTGGATGCAATGGGCTTGCACGAGCTGATTAATGAAGGAAATAATGATTTGAACACGCTCGGGACTAGGAAGGACATGCTTGGAAATTCAAGAAGAGGAGATGGTTTAAAATTTTATGATTATCACTCTAGATTATTTGATCAAACTCTGTGCTTCTCCATTCCCTGTAGCTACTTTTCTTTCTTTGAGAGGTGTTTGTTTAGGAAAATGGGTAGTGAGAAGGTGAGGACTAAACCTATGATGTGTGGGAAATTCAAGGAGGATTTGCACGTCTGGAGCATCAAAGGTTATTGCAAATGCTACGTGTTTGCTTCAAAAAGGGAAAAGGCTCAAGAAGCAAACAAAAGTTCAAGATACCAAAGGTTTGAAGTTGTTTTACCATGAAGGGGAGAACTAGGTTAGACTCCAAGGTGGCTTTGAACGTGATAGCTTGATCAACCCCTAGGATCGGGTATGTTTTCTTATCATGAAGTTTTTCACCCTTGAAGGTCAATATAGGTGTTTTTATCATTATCACTTTGCATTGTTAAACCATTTCTGCCATAAAATCCTGGTCAACTTTCCTTTTTACTTGCTCTCTAGCCTTGAGTCCTTTGTGTTTCAAATAAAGAAGGATCGGGAGGGAAATCCTGAGGTGATAGCCATGCCTCTACATTAGGGCCTCGTCTTCCACCTTTATCCCTACCATCTCGCATTGTGCCCTACTAAACCCCCTAGGGCTAGTCTTGTGGATGATAGCAACAATGAAGACTCTGAGGATAATGTTCCCCTATCTATTAGGTTTGGCAGCCCCTCCAAAATGAAATCCCTGTTGCCTTCCCATTCTGAACCTAATTCCCCTGCTAACCCTCATGCTATTTGTCCTACTATCCCTAGCTCTAGCCTTCCCATGTTAAAGGTGTTGAATGCCAAAAACACTAAGAGGGGGGTGAATCAGTGTTCTAAAAAAATTTTCATGTACTTTAACTTTTAGCCATTTCCCAAAATTAATTAAACAAAAGCACAACATGCATATGAACAATAACCATAAAAGCATGACACATGAACACCAAGATTTTTACATGGAAAACCCAAAAAGGGAAAAACCATAGAGAGGATTAGCTCTCAAATATATATTGCAATCTTTACAAAAATAATGTTCAGGATTGGTCACTCCATGGGCCTAGAACAAGTTGGCTCACTGCTATGAAGTACAACTAGGTTTAGCAAACTCACTGCCTCAACCCTAAACCTAGAAAGATTACAATAAGAGTTGTTAAACCTGGAGGGTTGTTAAACCCTATTGGAGGCTCACTGCCTTGATAACAAATGGTCACTCCCAAGCAAATTACACATGAAAACTAAATACTACTTAAGCATCTACCACTATGCTAGAGTGCAACCATTTAATAGCTAAATTCTGAATCCCAAGTCTTCATTTTCACTGATCTATGTCATTGCTTTGCTATTCACACATTCACATCCACTTGCACAACACCACCCACACTCTCAACTAAAATTCATCACTCTTATGTATCTGCATCATGATTTGATCCATATTCAAGTTGGCATCCAAGAAGTGAAATGCGTACATAGAAAGATGTAGCTTGTCACCTCAATCCAATGCACTATGTTTTATGCGGACCCAAATCTTTGCCCAAGAATATTCATATAAGTTAGCTCTAATCAATCAATTACTTGAATAGATCCTTCACACACTATCCTTTCTCTGCATCATGATTTATCTCACCAATCGGCCTGTTCCTCAAGAGCATGATTAACCAGTTCATCTGCTGACTTACAAATTTTATTGCAGATCACAAAACACTTCCAAAATCATATCAAGGACTCTTTACACATTCCTAATATTACCCTCAGAACCACAAGACATGATATCATCTTGCGAAGAATTACGGACCATCAAAAATCAAACTCTATCTCTGTCAAACCCTGTCAAACATTGTATCGATACTCAACAACTTGTAACTATCCTTCCGGTGGACTTCAGATCTCCTAACTCTAGAATAAGACACCTCATATAAGTGTTTACAACACTTTAAAATAGCATAACAAGATACTCACTTGTAGAGGAATGTAGACCATTATAGTGTGCCCTGTTCATTGTCTCTGTTATACCTATGTTCACCTGGACTTAGATAATTCTTTCAAATGACTTCTAGAGGAAGTCATAACTTAATCTCTGAAGCATGACACCAACAATCAATAATTGACATCATACCTAAACCGCATCTACAAGTCTTCAATTGCGGAGGCATACTAATTCACTTTCTATCCCTTACTTAGAATACTTTCCATACTTAGCCAATTTCTGTCAATCGGAACTAAAATCCAATATGTTCTTCCAGATATATATCTTCCTATCATGGTGATAAGATCTTTGAGCCTTTTTTCCATCAATGACAACATACAAGTCGATACCAAAGTAGTGTCTCTTGCCAACAATCTCCCCCTTTGGCATTAATGGCAACACTTAGTGAAAAATGCTTGACCGCTCCCCCTTACTATATACACTTCATTCTCCTACTCCCCCTAATATGTTTATCCATTTTTCATTGATTTTCTTCTCCCCCTTTGACATCAATGGCAAAGGGTGTGATCCGGAACTAAAAATTTGTCAAAATTTCAAAATTTTATGTACTCTGTCACATATTTACAAGTACAATGTAATGCCCCTCCATTATCATCTTGGATGTGCAGATGGTAAAATTATATCTTCTTATCTATGCTATCGTAGGTGAATATGCTTTCAATTATAAATAACTTTACTTATTTTAGTTGTTTGTTAGGTTATAAGAAGGCTATTAAATCTATATAGAATAGAAGTAGAAGAATTCAATTTGGATAGAGTGACTGTATAAATTTAATTTAAATTGATATTGATTTTATTATGATTTATTAGTAGAAAAATAATAAGTAGGTTTGGAATTAGGTTTGTAAACAATGTATTTAAGATTTGATTTATAAGTTTGTTTTAGAAATTAGTTGATTACAAGTGGAATTGTATAAGGTAAATGAAACTTGTGTAAGTTGTATCAGTAGTCGTAATAGGGTCATGTTGTCAAGGTTTAGTTTTCCTGAGGCATAGATTAGTATGTCCTGATTTCATGTGTATGCAATGTAAGTGAATTTTGATGTGAAAATAAAGTCCTTTACAGATGTTGTGGCTAATTAGTTGTATAGAGCATGTTTATAACTTGTGCTTAAGAAATGTCACGTTCTTATTAACCTTGTTGTTGAGAAAATATTTGTATCATATTTATTTTTGGAACTCAATCAATCCCTTTCTTATTCCTAGACTTGGTATGTTAGCAAGTTAGAATGCTTTGTATTGGTTTATTCCATTAATACTAGTGTTGGGTAAGGGATTTTAACAAGCTTGGTAATCATTATGAGGTGTAGACACCTCTAGTAGAACTATGTATTAGGTATAATCATTTTGGGTATTCATAGGACCAATGTAGTAGTGGTTGATAGAAGATTGATCAAGTTGACACTTAAGTTTTTCCATAGCAACCCAAGATTCTCTATTCCTATTCGTGTGTTGAACAGAATTTCATAAAACCTAGAAAAAGATTGTTCTTTTACTTATGCCCTTTTAGCATTCACTCTTGAATTGCTTTAGCCATGATACTTCTACTTGGTTTGAACCATCCTTTAACTATGTAATAATCCTATCTTATGCATGTGGTTAAAAGTGAGTTAGATTTGATGAAAATGTTAGATCTATAGGAATATTTTGTTGTTCTATATTTCTTTCCTCTCAAGTTAACCTTAGAACAATGTTCTTTTATTGTAGCTTTAGGTTTTGTATCCTGTGATTCTAACTAGTGCAAGAGATTTATAGCATGGGATTTTAGTCTTTCTTATACATTTATATTTAATAGTATTTACAAAATTATCCTGATTATTAATGAAATCTACATTAGTGTAAATAATGTAAATAATTGTTGTGTTTAATTTGTATGCCTTAGGGTTATTTGCATGTTCGCAATTATTTTAATTAAGTAAAATTAAAATAAGTCTTGAGAATTATTAGTTATAATATTGATACTTGTGGACACTTATATCTTATGATCATATTATAATTGTTACTGGTGATTAGAAAGTTATAGTTATGTATTGATGAGATAGATTCACTTTATAATTGTTAGATGATTGATCGTGATTGGATTAATGTTACATTCTATAAGACCCATAATTAGTGCATTATATAATATGTTGCATTTGTGGTATTGTATTTGAAATATTGATGAAGGATCATAGTTTATGATGTGCATTTGAGAGTGAATGTGATGCGTGACTATTGTGTTTAGTGGTGTCAAGTGTTTGTGTCATTTTGGAAAGTTGTTTCCAGAGGCCTAGGAGGGTGTGATTGTGTGGGGGTTGGCTATGTGTGCATCATGTGAGTTGAATGAAATGCATTCTTGAAATTCTACTTCCTATTGATGTTGATATGATACATGTGCAAGATGGATAATACCTTTCTCAGTGTACCTATTCATGTGGTTATGATGACTATGCAAGATGGGTAATGCCTTGCTCTATGTGATATGAAATGATGTATATTTTGTGTTGTAAATGCATCATGATGAGAAATGAGATAGTTCATGCTTGGTTTATGTTTTGGGCTTCGAGAATCTAGATGCAGTGAAGGGGGAGTGGCTTTCAATGTGGGTTCGGCGCCCAAAGTGGCTGTCAGGGTAACCCATTGAAAGTTGTTAATCCAGTGATAATTTAATAATAAATTTAGAGGGTTGGGTAGTTTTCACACTAATTAAGATAATTGGATGCCTCACCCATGCATGTAGTTCTCATTCAGGCTAAGGATGGGATGAGAAGGCCATGGTTGGCAAAATCAACTTCCTTGTCCTAACGAAAGGAATGTTGGTTCTACATGTGTCACCCTATGGGGCTGGCGTCTAGTAAGAGACTATTAGGGTAACCATAGATGGGGGTCGATGCCTAGCGAGAGACTGTTAGGGTAACCCATGGATGGGGGCTGACATCTAGCTAGAGATTGTTAGGGTAACCCATGTTAGGACCATGCGATGACACTCATCCCTACTACAACCTAGCATTCCCTAAATTGTGTTTTCCTCCTTCGGTTGTGTGAGTGTCTCTGGAAGTATAGTTAAGTGTGTAAGTGATGTTTGAGATACTTGTGATGTTCATATTGACTAGTGTTATATTTGAGTCATGTGTAGTACTTGCACCTGTTAGCCTATTGTCTTCTTGACTATTTGCTTAGTGGGACCTTATTGTTATCTCCTAGCACGGGGGGTAGACCTTAGGGTTCCACATGGTCGGGTGGTTGTGCTTTTATCTCCATTGGTTTCCCTTGTTGTTTGTGTGTGAGAAGGATGCACCTTGTATGGTAGATTTTAGATCTTGCTCTAGCTTGAGGAGATAGATACTTATGATCATGTTCCAGTCTTGTATATCAGTTGAATCATGTACTGTTATCTTGATGTATGACAAGGTGTCGCTGTACCTCATCATTTAATCTATTTTCTAGATGTCAATAATCTAGGGGCTATGTCCATGGCTATTTGCAACTAGGGATTCTATAGTTATCAGTTTTCCTAACTAATTTGAACTACTCCTATTAACTTGAGAAGATTAATCTATCTACTTACTAAATAAATTTAAGGAATGCTGAAAACAGGAAATTTACTCAAAGCAATCTTAAAACAGTAACATTCATCTACCTATCAAAATCAGTAAATACTTTGCATAACAGAAAGCTGAATTAATAAAAAAATGGTACTAGCCTCCTGCCTTAGTGGTGAGAGTGGGCCCTTGTTCCACACCCTTGGGGATGAAGGCTACAGTAAGAAATCAACACAAAAGAAGATCACAACTAGATTCAATCTAATTCATTCACTCTGCATTCATGAAAATATTGCTAACACAGAACTGAGATTTTTGAGAATCAGAATAATTCAATCATTGTATATTTCTTCTGCTGTTTCTACAAGTATATATCCAAAGAGTGACGACACATCACTTAACCTATCTATCCGTTCTTCTATGAGATGACATCCATCTCTTTATTTTAATTATGAAAGAAAATCATGCAAATAAAGGTAGACTTGAGTGGAACAGAAGTCCACTCAAAATCTAAGTTTGACTCTTAATACATTTGGGCATCGAGGCCCTGAAAATAAGGGTATTGAATCAGTTCCATCGTAACTCATGCAAAAACTTTGAAAATATAAAACTCCATCAGTTTAACTAAAGATGACCCCTCACCACTTAGGTGATGATTTGAGTGAAATGAGGAGTATTATGATCACTCCTGAGAGTGTCTAGTTGGCAGCTATGCTAGAAATATGCCCTGATCTTAGGAGGCACCGGAGACAACTGTTCCTATCTGCAGCTCCAGAGATATATCTGTAGCTCCGAAGATATGTCCAGCTCTAGAGATGCTCCAGACTCCCACAAAGCTCCAGAGAGTCCTTTCTCATTCTTCAAAACTTCAGGTGGCATGGTCCTCTGGTATTGCCTCCAGAGATCATTGAAAACTATCTCCGGAGATGCACAAAATTGATGTTCCTGGCATCTACACCTGTTGATTAAAAAAGAGAAGCTTTTGCATTTTCCATCAATTCCATGCACATTAGGCACCCCATTAGAAATTGTAATCTTAAGTAATCTATCTCAATTAATTATTAAATAGAATGATCTTGCTAGCTTATTTGGGTGCAGACATTAGAAAAGATGGACTCAGGAAGGAGAAAAAGAGAGGCAAAAAGATGTATTTCATGAGTGTAACTTGGCACTCATCATCCCCCATACCTAAGGTGTGGCAAGTCCTCCTGCTTCTCACATTCTAGATTTATTTTGGCGAAGCAACTTGTCTGACAGGCTATAATCCTGGGCATAGGTGGTCCAAGTTGTTCGGTTGATATTACCATTACCTCTATACTCATCAACCTGCTTCATCCAATCCTGTAATTTTTCATCATCCATCTATTTTGCCCAAATAGGGAGTGGTTCAATTATTAGAGGGGGCCTATACTATCCACCTATCCATTCCTGCTTATGGTTATCCATTAGTTTGGTTATCAACTTTGCCTTTCTCATGAATAATCTTAAGTTTGTAGGGGTGACCACCTCTCTCAGTGTCTGCTTCGGGGTCAAAATATTCCATCTCTTCTTTTCTACAGCAAGTACTGGATTTGCTAAATTGATCATAAAAATACCAAAATCCATGGAGCATTCCTGCAAACTTTTTAGGTATAATGGCAAAATTCCATTTTTACTATCAGGATGATAGATAAGGGACCTTAATTTGATCCTAAAAGCACCGGGATTGGGACATTCCTTCCTAATGAAAAGATCTATTTTTAAATCCTTCTTGAGATGAGCTTCCATCCTTTCATTCCAGATCCGGTGATTCCTCATCAGGGACATAAATGCCTTAAGCTAACATTCCCCCACAAAATGATTAAGAATAAAAGTTATATCATTAACACAAAACCCATGCAAGTATAATTCACATAGGAAATTCTTGTCCTCATCATTGCTCCTGGTATATGCTGTCATGAATCCTTCTATTGTTTCTGTATCCTCAACCAGATCAAATAGGACCAAAGAGAATTTCCTTTGCAGTACCCTTTCCTATAAGAACATGCAGTAGCTGGCACTTGGAGGCTTGCAGGATAGAATTTCTGAAGCAAGGGAGGCCATTTTAATGATTTTGCCTTCCAAAGTTGCTATTCTTTATGTTTTGGCAATGACTGCCCTTTGTATTTGCAACATAAGCTTGGAAGCCTCATATTCTCTACACCTATTCTCCTAATGGAACAGGGCTTTGGGAATGTCAATGGGGATTGGACCCACATAGGTATCTGTTTGTATTTCCTTCTCATTGGTTGCCCTTGGGCCAACCAATTCTTGAATATATTCTTCCTAGTCATCTAGTTTGTTATTAGCCCAAGTTAATTGTCTATCCTAGCTTTGTACTTTCTCAATCAGTGCTACCATTATTGTGAGGCTATTGTCTCTAGCTATGGTGAGCTCAGAAACACTCTGTACTGCTTCTTTCTCTTTTTCTTCCACCAATTTGGCTGCCTCAATTTTCTATGCCTCCATCTCTGCCTCTTTCTCAATTCTTTGGGCCTCTGACTCTACCTTTTTCTCCTGGATGATCTTATCCTTGCTTTGGAGTTCTATTTGGAGATTTGCAATGGTTTGTTTTTGTTCCATTTCCACCTCTAATCTGACCTTCTTGAGGTCAATAATAATCAAATTCTTTCCCCAGCGCAATCTCTTTAAATTTTCAATTTCTTCCATCAATTGTTGTTCTTTTGGAATTTCTACATCCTCTTGATCAGAGGGATGAGAGAAGGTTTCTACTTCTGCTTCTGTGGTTGCTGGCTGATCATCAGGGTTTCCCATGGCCATCTACCCTACTCTACCCACTGTATCCATTTGCTCTATTTCTTCTTCAGACTGCCTGTCCTGAGGATCCTCTTGGGGTTCCTCTGCTTTTGCTGGCACCGATGAAGGCCCATCCTTATCCTCACATGTTTTCATTTCTAGGAGTGCCTCAACGAGCAGGGCAGTATCTTTTTTAGCTTGTGAGAGCTATCTCTTCCTTTTGCTTCTCCGGAGAAAAGGTGGGGCAGGTGCCTCCAGAGCAGGTCTCTCTTCCTCAGAATCTGAGGAAATAGTATAAGTTTGTATGTTTTCTATCTCTGAAGCACATGGTGGTTCTGAAATTGGGCTTGACTCCAGATGAACATATGATGCTGGAGAAATTTCTCTTTATTTCCTCTTCCTGACCAGAGGGATCTCATCTGAATCATGAGATGGTTCTTCAACCCATCAGGTTCCCTCTGTTCTCTATCCTGACCTTCCCTCTGTTAATTCCTTAGGGCAAGAGTCCTCAATTAGATTCATCTTTCTCTTAACTAATCGAGCCATATAGAGGGTTTGTTTAGGAGCAGGTTCTGCAATTTCTTTGCCTTTCCTCTTTTTGTCAGGAACAGGGGCTGTAGATGAAGTGGCCTCCTGTGAGGGCTTCTGTCCTCTATGAACAACTGTGGAGGAGACTGAAGGCTCAGTTTCCTCGTCTTGGTGAGTAGGAGAACTCTCACCTCCTGGCTATGCCATCTCTAGTTCTTTGACCTGGGGACTCTGCTCAAGAAAGTGTTGCCATAATTCCTCCCCATTGGCCTGAGACAGGAAGTGGTGCTTAACTACTAAAAAGATGAGACCATGGTGTTTCATGGGTCCCTTATTCTGTTGATATTTGTTTGCAGTTGCCCTGATGGCAGAATACAAGAAATTGGGAATATTTATGCTATATTTAGGGTGTTTATTCCCATGTCTTAGGAAAATCAACATTTTCATGATTGGCCCTAAAACTAGAGAAAATTGACCATCACAAGTAAAGTATTTCATTAACTAGGTGGCAACAGATGTCCAAGGGTTTGAGAGTGTGGACCTCAAAATTCCTTTGACTTCATTTTTATTCAAATGTAATTGAATAGCAAGTTCACTACGAACAGAGAAATTTTTAATCAAATCAGTGTATAAGGTTTTCAAGTGGTAAAACCTCTCACCTTGTTCAGGAAGTCTAGATATGTGGTTGATAGTGGCTGAGGAGAAATTGATTTGTACTCCTCTGACAATTGTCTAGTTGTCCCTTAAATTTCTGAGGAATTCATCCACAACATCTTCCTAAAACCCTTCAAATTTTTCTAGGAAGTCTAACCATCCTGCAGCTCTTAGAATGTTTGCTGCAACTGCATCCCACAGAAGACCCGCAGTACTTTCTGGCTTAGACTTCTTGATTCCCATTGCTGAATTGATTCCTCCTTCTGTGCTTATTTCTTCACCTCCTCAATCTGCAGTCTAACCTTTCCTCTTATCTCTGTAGGCTCCGGAGGACTGTTCAAATTGCTATGTAGGCTCCGGAGGACTGTTCAAATTGCTCTGTAGGCTCCGGAAGACTGTTCAATTGCTCTGTTCTTTAGGGTACTTTGGAGGTTCAAATGAGGAATGTTTTATTTTTTAGCTTAGGCTTATGTAGGTTAGTTAGAGTACCAAAGCAGTCATAAATGTGACAAAAGGACAGGACACTCCGGAGGTAAGGTGGCAGTACAACACAGTTGGTGGCATGTGTGAATTTAAGAAAGAAGATGATGGTAGGAAGATATGGCATAGTGGTAGCACCCAAAACAGAAAGACAAGACAATTTCTAATAATGATTAATTAAAGATAGAGTTACCTAGATTAGTTTTAATGATGAGGGTGATGTACATGGCGGATATGCTGCGTCATTGCTGGAGACTGCACACGTCGTGGCACATGAACAACTTGTGACAGCTGGAGATGACGTCCACTACTCCGTTGGCATGCAACCTGTAATCATTGTGCTGAGTGATTCAAGAATCCACATTCCTTGGTGATGTCAGCACCAGCTTTGTGAATACCCCTTCAAATGATATTCGTACCAATTGAATTTATTCTTTTGTGATAAAGTAGATGATGAGTCATGATGACCTCATCATGTGATGTGTCTACTTTACCACCTGGAGAGGTGGGTCCCCTCCCTTATTATTTGAAACTGACTTCTTTATTGACAGAGTGCCAGAGGTGTTCCTAGTTGGGGAGCGCTAGAGGTGCTCTTTGTTGAGAAGCGCCAGAGGTGCTCCTGGTTTGAGAAGTGCTGGAGATGCATTTGACTAGCTCTTGACATCGGATCATCTCCAGAGCTCAATTATTTCAACTATCCCAAAGAAGCGAACTGCCATTTACTGGTTTTCAACTCCCTTGGTCGAGAAAGACAACCATTTGCTAGTTTTCCATCTTTCTCTATTTTTTTTTTCTTTTTTTTTTAGAAGGCTGCCATTTGCTGGTTTTCAACCTTCCCCCCCTTTTTTTTTTCTTTTAGAAGGCAGCCATTTGCTGGTTTTCAACCTTCCTTTTTTTTTTTCAAATTCAATCCAACACTGTGACAGAGGAGGTATCTCCTGTATCAAAACAAATCATTCAGAAACTCCTCTTTAGTGGATGGTCTTTTGTAGAGCCTGATTCGGTGACCATTTACTAGAAATGTGTCTATGCTCCCATCAATAGGTTGCAATGATATAGTTCCATTCTCAAATACTTCCTTTATTTGATAAGGACCTAGCCAATGTGTTTGCAATTTCCTTTTGAACTCCTTGAATTTAGAATCATAAAGAAGAACCCAATCTCCTTGTTGAAATGTCCTCCTCTTGATGTGTTGGTCATGCCATTGCTTTCTCTGGTACTGAACTAGTTCTGTTTGCTGAATGGCTTCTGTCCAAATTTCATCCAACTCATTGAGATGAAGAATTCTATTTTGTTGAGTTATAGACAATGGCAGACCAATATCCAATACAGTTTTAAGTGTCTGAAGTTCAAATTCTATGGACAATATAGGCTTTTTCCCATAAACCAATTCATATGGTGAGAACTTTGTTGTGGACTTCCAAGTGGTATTGTAAGCCCAAACTTCTTCAGGTAATCTGCTAGCCCAATCTTTTCTGTTCATTGCTACTGTCCTTGTCAGAATATTTTCAAGTTCCCTATTATTTACTTCTACCTGTCCATTTGCTTGATGATGGTAAGGTGAAGATTTCATGTGCTTGACTTGATATAAATCTGTGAATTCCTTGATTACCTGCAATGTAAACTAAGGTCCTCTATCTGAAACTATTGATCTTGGGGCTCCAAATCTGAAGAAAATCTTATTGTAAAGGAAATCTGTAACTTTCTCTTCTCTTGCAAACTATAATGCTTGAACCTCAGCCCACTTAGTAACATAGTCTGTGCACACTAGAATGTACTCCTTGCCTGATGATGGTGGTGAAATTGGTCCCACAAAGTCTAGACCCCACTGCTCAAATGGGTCCATCATGACTTGAGGATGTAGTAACATCTCCTGGGTAAAGGTTGGCTGTCCCATCCTTTGGCACTGGTCACAGTGCTACACATACTTCTTTGTATCTTTATGAAGAGAGGGCCAGTAGTAACCAGCTCTGAGGATCTTGTGAACTGTCCTGTGGAAGGAGTAATGGCCACCAGATGGTTCATCATGACATGCTCTCAACACATCAAAAATCTCATCAGCTTTTAAACACCTGCGTAGAATGAAATCAGGACCACATTTAAATAGTAAACCATTCAACTATTTGTAAGATAAACTTTCTTTAACCAAACATTTTCTTTGTTTTGAAGTAAAATGGGATGGATACAAGCCTGTAGCCAAAAGATTAGCTATGTTAGCAAACCAAGGTGCAGTAGAGGATATAGCAAAAATATGTTCATCTAGGAACTTGTCCTCCACTGGTTGGTTCTCTCCTCCTATATGCAATCTTGACAGAAAGTCAGCAACCAAATTAAACTTTCTTGAATTATCAACTATGGTAATATCAAATTCTTGCAATAGCAATAACCACCTGATGATCCTTGCACCCACTACTAGTTTATTCATTAGGTACTTGATGGCTGCATGATTAGTGTGTACAAATATCTTATATCTAGTGATGTAATGCCTAAATTTGTTTATAGCATAGATATTGCCAAGAATTCTTTTTCAGTTGTTGTATAGTTTCTTTCTGCAGAGGTAAGGTTTTTGCTGATGTAATAAATGACATGCATACTTTCTCCTTCCTCCTTTTGTCCTAAAACTACCCCAATGGACTCATTTGAAGCATCAGTCTATATGTGAAATGAAAAGGTCCAATTTGGTCCTCTTAAAATTGGTGTGACAGTAAGCTTCTCTTTCAAGGTTTCAAATGTTGATTGACATTCTTCTGTCCACATAAATTCTGTGTCTTTGTTAAGCAGGGTAAACAGGGGGGTAGCTATTCTGCTGAAATTTTCTATGAACCTCCTATAGTAGCTTGCATGACCCAGAAAACTTCTAACATCTATCTAATTTTTGGGTGAAGGCAACTGTGTGATTACCTCTATCTTATTTTGATCGACTTTGATCCCTTTCTCTGAAATATGGTGTCCCAAAACAATTCCTTCCTCCACCATCATGAAGCACTTTTCATGGCTAAGGGATAATTAATTTTTCTTACAGCATTTCAGTACTTTCTCAAGGTTTGTGAGAGCTTCCTTAAAATTATCCCCATACATAGTAAAGTCATCCATATAGACCTCCATGCATTCATTAGCTAGTTCAACAAAAATAGCTAAAACAAGTCTCTGAAATGTAGCTGGGGCATTGCATATCCCAAAGGGAAGAACTTTGTAAGCAAAGGTTCCCCAAGAGCATGTGAAGGTGGTTTTGTCCTGGTCCTTAGGTGCTACTTGAATTTGATTATACCCACTGAATCCATCGAGAAAAGAAAAATACTTTCTCCCAGCAAGATTGTCTAGAACTTGGTCAATGAATGGTAAGGGAAAGTAGTCCTTTTTTGTGGCCTTGTTGAGTTCTCTATAATCAATACACACCCTCCATTTCCCATTCTTTTTAGGCACTATGACAAGGGGTGAGACCCATTGAATGTCTGAGATTGGATATATGAACCCTACTTGAAGTAATTTTTCTATTTCAGTTTTGACAATGTCCTTTAAATCAAGATTCAATCTTCTCTGGGGTTGTCTGACAAGTTTTATATCCTTAGTGTATATTTGATGGGTATAGATCTCAGGAGGTATGCCTTTTATATCTTAGTATTCCCAAGAAAAAGATGTTGAATGGGAAATCAGAAGTTGGATGAGTTTTTCTTCCTAATTGGCTGTTAACTGAGTATTGATATTAAGTGTTTTCCCTGGTAAAATCATGACCTGTTTTGTGATTTGATCCATAGATGTAGTTAACCCACACATAGGAGTCATGGTATTGAGAGGACAAGAATGTGGAAGTAACATATGGAAAGTGGCTAAGTCTCTGTAAAATGTTTCCCCACAAGGAATGATGTTGGTGAGAGTACAATGAGAAGAAGTAAGAAGTTCTCTCTTAGGATCTTGGGCGAGTTCCATCACATCCTTATTAATTAGGATGTGAGTGAAGTCTTCTGTTGTATCATAGTATACTTCTTCTTCTAATTCTCCCAGATGTTTCTTGATGGTTACCATAGCTACTGAGGCACTATTGTTATTGTTCTCTGGCTCATCCACCCATACTCTTCTGGTATAATGTATTGATGATTTAGCTGGAGGATACAAAGATATTTTCTTTAAATCTATCCCATTAGAAATGACCATATCCCTAGTTTGACAATCAATAGATGCTACTGATGTAGCCAGCCAAGGTCTTCCTAAGATCAATGGATAAGCATTTCTCTAGTTTCTAGGTTCCAGTATCAAGAAGTCTACTGAAAATTCCCATGAATCTATCACAACTGGTACATCAGTGATTACTCCTTTTGGAACAGCTACTGACTAGTTAGCAAGTTGAAGAATTGTAGTTGTGGATTGGATACTTGATAGAGCTAATTTGTCCATTGTGTGGACTATCATCACATTAGTTGTTGCTCCTAAATCAACTACAACATTTGAAATTTCTACTCCTGAGATGAAAACAGTTATGACAGGGTTTCCAGGGTCTCCATATTTTGGGAGGAGAATTTCTCCCATCAACAGATCTACTACTTTTCCTTCCACCTGTATTGTGGAGGGAAAGTTTTTCTTCCTACCCTGCATTTTGATACAATTCTGTTTAATTAACTGATTTAGTTCTGGAACATCTCTGATTGCCTGGAGGAGAGGAATTTCAATGTTTAGTTGCTTGATTTCTCATAAAAGTTCTGATTCCAAGTTGGTTTGGATTTGTTTTTGCAAGATCTTTTTCTGGGAAACATTCTGTTTAAGTCGTTCTAGGTATGGTGCTAGTTTTTCCATCTCCGGAGCATCTCCGGAGCTATTGTCAGAATTATGTTCAGGAACGTTCTCTGGAGTCGGTCTTTTAGGAGCAACTCCAGAGTTGTCCAAGGATGATCCTTTTAGCACTTTTTCATTAGTAATCTCCTCCGGGGGTTGAGTGGATGAATCTTCAGGTTCCTCATCATTGGTTACTTCAACTATAATTGGAGGAGATGGTCTTGGGAATGCTTTCCCAGAACGCAGCTGGAGATTATTTGAATATATAGCATTAATTCTAGCCAGATTTTCTTACTCTGTCATGTAAACAGTTGCTCCCTGTTTATTCCATGGGTTTGGTATAGGCTAAGCTGGTAAAGGTGGTTGACTAATTGGTTCATTTTGTGCTTGACCTTGTGTGTTGGAGGGTCCAGTTAGTAAATCTTGTTGTTGAGGTTGGAAATGTCTAGGTTGTCCTTGGTATTGTTGATTATATCCCTGTTGAGAACCCCATTGAGGTTGCATGTTTTGTGATCCAAACTGTGGTGGCCATTGTTGATTTCCCCAAGGCTAATTTTGCCAATTTTGGTTTTGCCAATGTTGATTTTGCCAATCTTGTTGTCCCCAAGGAGGATTATTTTGAGGCCCATGCCAAGTTGGATTCCACTGATTATTTCCCCAATTAGAAGGACCCCTATAAGAACGCTGGTTTGGATACTGATTATAAGGAAAATGCCCAGCTTATTTTTGTCCCACATAGTTCAATTCCTCTTCTATTACAGCATTCTACTTACTCAATCTTTTCAAGGTTGGAAGTTGACTACATTGACTGGAGGATGTTCCTTATCACAGATTTGACAAATCTCTGATTTGTCCAAAGGGCATTCTCTCAATAGATGTTTGTTTCTACACCTAGGACAATAGATGGAGAGTGGTTCAGTTGCTCTCTTTTGATCAATTGTTCTAGTTTTTTCTTGAATCCCATCCAATGTGGTATTTAGTTGGACCAAAATATCTATTTTTAGATTTGAAATCTCTTCCATCAACTGTCCTATTTCATTCTTCCCTTTAAAAGTTTTGGATGACCTCACTCCATCTTGGGTTTTGGAATAGTTTCTGCAGAGTTCTTCTATATCAGGTATTTCCATTTTGTTGACGTTCCCTTTTCCCATTAAGTCCAGTGCCTGTTTTGATTCTTTATCCAACTCTTTTACAAACAGGGTTCTAGCCAAGGAGTGATCTACTGGGTTACCATACCTTCTCAAGGCGAAGCTAAACCTATCCACATAGTCCTCTAAGGATTCTTCCTCCCCCTACCTAATTTTAAACAATTCTTCATTTTTATTACTGGATTTGCAGTAATCTTGGTATTTTTCCCAAAACTCTGTTTCCATCTAATCCCAAGAACGGATAGAATTCTGGGGTAAACCCATAAACCATCTCATCACAGAATCTTTCAAAGTTGAAGGGAGCAGTTTGAGTTTTTAGTTATCTAATCCATAATCATAAGTCTGGTAGACTACTTTGAATTCAAACAAGAATTGATCTGGATCCTTAGAAGAAAGTCCTCTAAAGTTTGGCAGGTGTGCTGGTGAGATATTCTTCATAGGAGCATTGTCTCCAGCAACCAAAACAATAGGATATGAGAAGGTTCTTGGAGCCTGATTTTCCTCTTCCCCATGATTATCATTTTCATTTTCCATGTGTAGTACTAGTTCTTCTCCCTGAGGTTCTAGGAAATTAAGTTCTACAAGAGGATCTGCCTAAAACTTTTGTTGTAATTCCTATATATAATTAGCAAGTGGAATATTTGGAGGATCTAAGGGATTATTGTTCTGAGGTGCAGCTTCCAAAGTAGGCTCTAGGTTTCTCTCCTCAACAAAATCTTGTGCCACCCCACTGCTTTCCCCTATGGTTTGTTGTTGGGGTGTCTGCTAGATATATCTTCCTTTCAGACTCTAGCTCTAACCATACAGATCTATCCTAAAAACTGTTTTAACTCAATTTCCCTAATTAACACAATACATCCCTGGCAACGGCACCAAAAATGACAAGGTGTCGATGTACCTCATCATTTAATCTATTTTTTAGATGTCAATAATTCAGGGACTGTGTCCATGGCTATTTACAACTAGGGATTCTATAGTTATAAGTTTTTCTAACTAATCTGAACTACTTCTATTAACTTGAAAAGATTAATCTATCTACTTAATAAATAAATTTAAGGAATGCTAAAAACAGGATAAAACAAGAAATTTACTCAAAGCAATTTTAAAACAGTAACATGCATCTACCTATCAAAATTAGTAAATACTTTGCATAACAGAAAGTTGAATTAATAAAACAATGGTACTAGCCTCCTGCCTTAGTGGTGAGAGTGGGCCCTTGCTCCACACCCTTGGGGCTGAAGGCTACAGTAAGAAATAAGCATAGAAGAAGATCACAACTAGATTCAATCTAATTCATTCACTCTGCATTCATGAAAATATTGCTAACACAGAACTGAGATTTTTAAGAATTAGAATAATTCAATCATTGTATATTTCTTCTACTATTTCTACAAGTATATATCCAAAGAGTGACAACACGTCATTTAACCTATCTATATGTTCTTCTATGAGATGACATCCATCTCTTTATTTTAATTATGAAAGAAAATCATGCAAATCAAGGTAGACTTGAGTGGAATAGAAGTCCACTCAAAATCTAAGTCTAACTCTTAATACATTTGGGCATCGAGGCCCTAAAAATAAGGGTATTGAATCAGTTCCATCGTAGCTCATGCAAAAACTTTGAAAAGATAAAACTCTAGTAGTCTAACTAAAGATGACCCCTCACCACTCAAGTGATGATTTGAGTGAAATGAGGGGTATTATGATCACTACTAAGAGTGTTTGGTCAACAGCTATGCTAGAAATATGCCCTGCTCTCAGGAGGTGCCAAAGACAACTGTTCCTATCTGTAGCTCCAGAGATATGTCTATAGCTCTAGAGATATGTTCAGCTCTGGAGATGCTCCAAACTCATGCAGAGCTCCGGAGAGTCCTTCCTCATTCTTCAAAACTTTAGGTGGCATGGTCCTCTGGTATTGCCTCTGGAGATCATTGAAAACTATCTCCAGAGATGCACAAAATTGTTGTTCCTAGCATCTACACCTGTTGATTCAAAAAGAGAGAAGTTTCTGTTTTTTCCATCAATTCCATGTACATTAGGCACTCCATCAGAAATTGTAATCTTAAGTAATCTATCTCAATTAATTATTAAATAGAATGATCTTGCTAGCTTATTTAGGTGTAGACATTAGAAAAGATGGACTCAGGAAGGAGAAAAAGAGAGGCAAAAAGATGTATTTCATGAGTGCAACTTGGCACTCATCAATGTATGTACTCCAAAGTAATCTGGATAGCAATATTGTAAACAATGTAATGTTGTACTCTCTTGTAAAGGAACTTGTTTATATACTTGTGATCCTATGTGCAAGATCTTGATGCTTACTTATCTAATGATATAATATGGAATTGTATGTGTTTATTCATCTGATGCAATTAGATATAGAATGAACCATTGTTGTTAGTTAATTCATAATGTTGTTTAGATCTTGTTTTAGTTCATTAGTAATGCAGCCATGGAACCCTAGATGATAAAGCTTAATTTAAATGTTATGAATAAATATATGATTGTTGTTATTTATTTCATTTAAAAAAAAAATATTTGTCCTTTTTGTAAGCTTAGTAGTGTTATCCTCTGGGTTCTTTGGCGGGGCATTACAAAATTTCAAAGGCAAAGGGTGTGATCTGGAACCAAAAATTTGTCAAAATTTCAAAATTTT
The DNA here is from genome assembly GCA_027924645.1 of Cunninghamia lanceolata. Classification (NCBI taxonomy): domain Eukaryota; kingdom Viridiplantae; phylum Streptophyta; class Pinopsida; order Cupressales; family Cupressaceae; genus Cunninghamia; species Cunninghamia lanceolata. The sequence goes on from BSBN01000022.1 coordinate 2,717,077, forward strand.
ATGTACTTTGTTACATATTTACAAGTACAATCTTCATCTTAATTTGTGACTAAAGGCAAAATGTCACTATAAATAGTCTTTATTAGAGCTATTTCTCCGTTCCATCTATTCCTTGCACTTTCTAGAATAAGGATGTTACCATTCATCAAAAATACTAACTTCTCTTCTTTCTGGATATTTGATGGTGTATCAACTAGTGCTTGAGATTTCAAGGCCTCATCCACCAAAAAGGTCATGGAATCAATTTTTGGACTTATCGGTTCTTTCAGCTGGCACAACCTATCTTTGATTTCTCCCCTTTTCTTCATCAGAGTGTATAAATCATTAGGAATATTTGCAACTTGTGTTTCTTTTGCATTTATTAACTCCACTGTTGGATTATATGTCTCAGAGATATTTAGTAGTTTGAGTTCCAAGTCTTTGATTTTATCTTCTAGCTCCTTTCTGATTTTTGGCCAAGATAAACAAAATTTGTATATTTTTCCAGCTTCTTCAATGGCACTTTGTATGTTCTTAATTCCATTATCTAACAGAGTTTTGTCTTTGGCTATCATAGTCTTCAACTCAGCTAATCTATTTTCATTAAACTCTTTTCTAACCTTTGCTTCTGCAAATTTTTCAAAAGATACAAAATGTGTACTTACAAAGCTCAATAGATCTTGAGATGATCAGTAGGAGATAATAAGATATCCTTTTGAAATGTTGGCATCAACTTTTTGAGAACAATTGTTGCATCATTGATCAATTTACTGTCTTTGTCATGAGATTTTAGCATTTCTTCATGTGCCTTGGCCTGAACAATGGACACTAATTTGAACTTTTGTGTAGGTGACAATGAGGCCAAATTGATTGGTCCATGAAGAAGTTTGGACACATCTACAACTTGTTCCCTTTCGGCACCCACTAAGACATCCACAATGTCTCTTTCTCTCTCAAATATTTCTTCTCAACTTCATTATAGAGGATTCATGTCCATATTTTCTTGTTGATCTGTGTTTTGTTCCAGTGTAGGGGTCCTAATATGTTCCCTACCTTCTACATCCTCAGTTTGTTCCTTAAGAGATAGATCCATTTTAGTTTTTCCTTGATCAAACATATTCAATGTGTTTGTGTCAGGAACTTGATCACTCTATTCTGGTCCTTGATTGAGGCTCGTCTTTGGTAGAGATGTGTCTTCATCTTTTGTTTCCTTACTGTCATAGATAGAGAAAATATTGTATTTCTTTAGTATGTCCAAAATGATTTCCTCTATTTCCTTGACAACTTTGTCAACTTCTCCTATCATCAATGCATTCATTTTTTTCTTTGATCTAAACTCATTGTTAAGTGCCTTGGAGATTTTGCCCTTTTCTTCTGGAGTAATATCTAGACATAATTTTATCAGTGTGTGTTCTCTGAGCTCAATATCTTTAGTCATAGAAGTTTCCTTTCTAACTGATAGAATACTGCTCAAAGGTATATGGGAGATCACCAATGATCTCAATGAGGGCTCTATTGTATATATTCAAATACTCTATGATATTTTCTTCTAGAATCCGTTTCTCAGCATCATTGTAATCATTATAAAATTCAGCCATAGGTTTCAGGTTACCATCAATAGTGATAGACTTTAATACATCTTCAAGCTTTAATGTGGACTGAGACTCATCTACCTTCTGTCTTTTGCTAGGTATCTTCCTTCTGGATGACTTCTCCTTTCTACTTTTGGAGGCTTTAGTAACCTCAACTTTTATTTTCTTTACTTCCTCATCTAATTCTGTCTCTTCTTCATCCTTCTCTCCCACACTGACATACAGTCTTTTTCCCTTCATCTTCTTCCTCTTTGTATTTTTGTCAGAGGGTTTCTTTGATGATGTACCAGATGAAGTAGCAAAGCTTTTGGTAGTCCTTCATGTTGTTTCAGGCTCTCTTTGCTTCTTTGTAGGTTCTTCCAGAACCTTAGCCTGTTCACTTTCTTATTTTTCCTTCTTTTCTTTCTCTACATTTTCTCTTGATTCCTTGAGTTGCTCTTTAGTGATGCCATACCTTGCGGCAATTTCTTCCATGTCTTTTCTCACTTTTCTGGTGGATTTAGTTTGTCTAAGTTCAACATGGAGTTTCATAGATAACTCCTCATATGTTCCAAACCTTTCTTCCTTGGCCTCTTTAGGTTTGCTAAGCAGGTGCTAGGCATAGTTTTCCAAAATTTGTTCATCTACCTCATAACCCATGGGCATTACCCATACAGTTCTAGGTTCCACAACCTCCATTAAACATTGATCCTTAGTGACCATGAAACAAATTGTATCCTTGTACTTATCAACAATTTTCTCAAGAATTCTTTCTCTAGAATGCTTCATACTTTGAAAATTCTTGAAAAATCCCCATAGGGCTGCTTTTTGCTCATTATAATCTTCCCAAGTTGTTAAGACAGTTTCTAATTTGTACATCTACTAGTTTATTACTCAACCAAATCAATCCCTTATGATTTGGGAGTTCATTCAAGGAATAGAAGAATAAACAGATAATTAGCGTACCATACTTGAATGGATAGTTCTTGCTTTCCTTTGTCTTCTTCAGATTCTCTAGTAGTTGGGTTCGCATCAGTTCAGACAAATCATAATCTGTATTCTCTTTGACCATTTGATAGGTAGTGTATATTACAGTACTAGAAACTGAGTTCTCCCAGTTTGAGAAGTAAATTGTGTAACCTATGACCATTAAGGCAAACTTTACTACAGGATCAGTGATATCATTTATCATCAATGCCCTTTTGTCAAATTGTGCTCCGGTAGCACCTGTAACCATTTGATTCTTGATTGCCTTTAATAATGGTACTCCTCTGGTGGAGTTTAGTCCAGTGACTTCCTGAATTGCCTCTTTGGTTATTTTAAAGGGTTGATCTTTCCCTAACCACATGAATTTGTCATGGATTCAACTAAGGATATACCTGACCCATTCATCCTCTATAAATGTGGGAAACTCTACATACTAGATGAATTTCCTCTCCTTCAAGGCTTTGTATTCTTCCTTTAAATCAAATTAATCATTACTTAAGTGTTTCAGGAATAAATTTGAGAATTTGTTGTCGCCAAGCTCATCTAGGGCCACATGGATGTATGCCCTAACATCTTTTACATACAGGACTCCGTAGGGTATTTTTGAGAATGCACTCATTAGATCCACTTCGGTTGCCTTGTAGGGGTGTTTCTTAAACTTAGGCTGAGGTAGATCAGAAATGTCCATGACTTGTAGAGTTTCCATTGCAGAAACTCAACAGATTCACAAATGAGGTTTTAATGAAAATACCTTGTTTCGCTGAGTTAGGGTTTCCTTTCTTCGAATACTTCAAATATTGGTTGTTGCTGCTCAAGTTTAGCTTCAATCTCTCTGAATTTCTGATAGCTCTGAGTGCAAAGTGATTTTGAAACCAAACAAGTTCCTTTTTATCCTCCGCATGACTTGACCTAGTCATCATTAAATGCTCATTCCCAAAAAGTTGTTAAAACCCTTCACTATAGAGTACAGCTGATTAGGATTGCTCCGCAATATGCCGCATTTGCCCTTTTTCTTCCAGTTTTTCTTTTAAGAGATATGTCACATTAGATTTCATCATACACCTTCATGTCAAATTCTGGCACCCACTTTCTAGCTGGGGGATTGAGATTTTCAACACTACTCCCCCTAAGCCAAAGCTCTCAATTTACTTCTCGGAGGAAGTGTCTACACCAAATGCTGGTGCGGATCCATCCTTAACCTCATTTACACCCTTTTTAATCTAGATCATTCTCATCTCATTCTTGGTTTTCATTGGATCAACCTTTTCTTTTTCCCTATCATTCCTCTACTCTATTTTTCTTTCTTCGGCATAGTAATTTCTCTTCATATTCTTACTTCTGTAGAATCTTGTAACATGTCCAATTTTGTTGCAATTGAAACATACAATGTTTCCTTGCTCTCAATTTCTTTCTCTGAATGATATCATCCTTGTTCTGTATTGATTAGCCATGTGTCCAAATCTATTGCATGTGAAACACTTGCCATTGAGGAATTGACCACTCCCAGAATAATTTGACATATTTCTTGACATACTTCTGTACTCATTTGCTTTATGACCAATCTTCTTGCAATTGAAACATTTACCAGAGAAGGATGGAACATTTTGATTCATTCTACTTCTACACTGAGTAGCCCTATGACCATACTTATTGCATTTATAATAGTGACCATTGAAAGATGGGTACCTCTGAGTGTTTGGCTATTTGACCAGAGGTCTTCTAGGTCTTCTTCTTTGATTTCTAAATTGGTAGCCTCTATTTTGCCTTGACTCATTGTTTGTTTGACCAAATTTTAAACTTTCTCGTCTCTCAAATCCCAAACCTTTCTTTTCATCAACACTCTTCTGGCTAGCAATCATTTCATCAAGCTCTGCAGTACTTATCTTGAATTTTTCTTTAAAGCTTTTGGCCTTTTCCAGGTTTGTTTTTAGACTTACAGTTTCTTTTTCAAGTTTTGTACAATCTTCTGATCTGTTCTTTATAATTAAATTCAGATCATCTTCTGCTCTTGTTCTTTCTATAACTTCTTCCAAATCATTGAGGGCTTCATTTGATGATAACAATTGATCACTGACTTCTTTGTATTTGTCTTTGAATTTCTTGACTTGCTCTTTTAGTTTCAAGATGCATTCATCGACTTGTTGTAAGTTTTCTTTTAGATCCCTAACTTCTACTTCAGAGTTTTCAAGATCCATAAGAGCAACTTCTAGTTGGTTGTAGCTTTCATAATTTCCATATCTTCTTGCTACCATGATCACACTATCCCAGATCTTCTTTAAGTTGTTAAACTTTTTCCAAGGAACCTTGTTTTGACACCAATTGTTAAATGTCAGGAACACTAAGAGGGGGGATGAATCATTGTTCTAAAAAACTTTTCATGTACTTTAACTTTCAGCCATTTCCCAAAATTAATTAAACAAAAGCACAACATGCATCTGAACAACAACCATAAAAGCATGACACATGAACACCAAGATTTTTACGTGGAAAACCCAAAAAGGGAAAAACCACAGAGAGGATTAGCTCTCAAATATATATTGCAATCTTTACAAAAATAATGTTCAGGCTTGGTCACTCCACGGGCCTAGAACATGCTGGCTCACTACCATGAAGTACAACTAGGTTTAGCAGGCTCACTACCTCAACCCTAAACCTAGAAAGATTACAATAAGGGTTGTTAAACCCTAAGGGCTGTTAAACCCCATTTGAGGCTCACTGCCTTGATAGAGAACGGTCACTTCCAAGCAAATTGCACATGAAAACTGGATACTGCTTAAGCATCTGCCACTATGCCAGAGTGTAGTCATCTAATAGCTAAATTATGATTCCAAAGTCTTCATTTTCACTAATATGTGTCACTGCTCTATTATTTACACTTTCGCATCCACTTGCACAACACCACCACACTCTCAACTAAAATTCATCACTCTTATATATCCGCATCATGATTTGATCCATAATTAGGTCAGCATCTAAGAAGTGAAATGTGTACATATAAAGATGTAGCTTGTCGGTTCAATCCAATGCACTATGTGTTATGCAAACCCAAATCTTTGCCCAAGTGTATTCATATAAGTTGGCTCTAATCACTCAATTACTTGAATAGATCCTTCACACACTATCCTTTCTCCGCATCATGATTTATCTCACCAGTCAGCCTATTCCTCAAGAGCATGCTTACCCGGTTCATCTGCTAACTTACAACTTTTATTGTGGATCACAAAACACTTCAAAAATCATATCAATGACTCTTTACACATTCCCAATCTTACCCTCAGAACTACTAGACATGATATCATCTTGCAAAGAATTGTGAACCATCAAAACTCAGACTCTATCTCTATCAAACCCTATCAAACATTGTATCGATACTCAGCAGCTTGTAACTATCCTTTCAGTGGACTTTACATCTCCCAACTCTGGAATAAGACACTTCATATAAGTGTTTACAGTACCTTAAAACTACAAAACAAGATACTCACTTGTGGAGGAATGCAGACCATTATAGTGTGCCCTATTCATTGTCTCTGTTATACCTTTGTTCACCTAAACTTAGATAATTCTTTCAAATAACTTCCGGAGGAAGTCATAACTTAATCTATTAATCATGACACCACCAATCAATAATTGACATCATACCTAACCACATCTATAGGTCTTCAATTGCAGAGGCATACTAATTCACTTTCTATCCCTTAGAATACTTTCCATACTTAGCTAATTTCTATCAACCGGACTTGAAATCCAATATGTTCTTCTGGAGATATCTCTTCCTATCATGGTGATAAGATCTCTGAGCCTTGTTGCCATCAATGACAACATACAAGGTGATACCGAAGTAGTGTCTCTTGCCAACAAAAGGCCACCTCTCATTCTAAGGCCCAACTCTCTGGTTGGGCCCTGATGACCTCAATTTCGGTGGGGTTAGAAGGGTCCCATGGTCAGTCTCATGAGGAAGCTACATAGGGTCTTTTTGACCTAAGGAATAGCCCACCAATTTAGGGTAGTAAGAAATGCAAAGGGGTGAACTCAATCTCTGGCAAAAGTAGAAAGAAAAGTTGTAGGAGAAGTTTAGAGGGGCAAGGGAATGAAGAACAACAAGATGAGGAAAGAATGGACAAACAGGATGAGCAAAGGAAGGAGGATGTTATGATTGTAAAGGAGAGGGTTGTGGGAAAAGATAGCTCCGTGAGAAGGCCGAGTATTAGGAGGTCGTCCAGGCTGGTAGGGGGAAAACCCCAAGTGTTGAAAATTGTCGACTATTCCTTTGCTTTTGAGAAGGGGGATATTGAGGAGGAGAGAAATAAAAGAAGTGAAGACAACTCTGGTACAAGAATAGAATGGTGTTAGCCATTTTGAATCCATGAACAACTCTTTCTATGACATTGACCCTGAGGATATTGATGTTCTAGAGACTCTAGAAAAGGAAGTGAGTGCTAGATTGGAAGTGTGTAGCAAGAAGCTAGAGATGGAGCTTGGGGATGTCAAGGCCCATCTCTCTACTATGGAGGGAAAAGTTAAGATGCTAGTTAACATGTGCATGAAATTCTCTCGTCTGCAAGTGGATCAAAATAATGGTGTTGATATTCTGTTCGAGGACAAGGAGGAAATGTTTAAACTGATTAATGATGACTGGAAAGAATTTCTTAGTTTTTTCTTTAATTTCTATTTCTGGTCCTGGACTCTGTATAAATTTGTTATGAACTTGGGTTGTTAGTCTACTATGCCTATGTTGTTCGTGGCCTTGGACCTATCTTACTGCCTGCTGGACTTTTTGTTATCAGGACTTGCACCCGTGTTTGCAGCTTACTAATATCAAAATTAATATTATCAATAACAAATTTAATGCATGCTAATTCAATAAATATAGTAATATAATAACAATAATATTAAATTTGAAAATAATATAGATACATATTTAATAAGAATAATATCAATATATAAAATATCCCATTTATACAATATATATATATAATCATAAAGAAAATAATGATAATAATATTGATTTTTACAGTATAATGATACAGTAACAATATAACATCAAATACACAAATATAACAACAATATTATGATAATAAAATATTAACAATAACCTCTCAGTTCATACAAAAATAGAGAATAATCATTCATTACAATAAAATCACTTCATTCACACAAATCAAAACATTCAAAATATGACACTATGGATTGAATAAAAACCTATTTTAATATGCTTCCTAGTGATTGAATCATTTTTTATTCTCCTCTCCTTGTACATTCCTCTTTTGCTTCCTTTGCTAAATCTCCAATTTTCTCTTGCCTCTGTTCTTGTTTTTGAGAAGAATGAGAATGAATATTGTGTGTGAGAATGAGAAGGGTTTTTTTTCCTTTTTAATAAATTTCCTTTCTTCTCACCTCTTTCTTTCTATCTTTTCTAGCTTTTATTTTTGCTTTGTTTTTGTTTTTCCTCTGATTTTAGTGTCTTTTTCTATTTGTTTCTATCTTTTGTTTTATTTTCTTTTTCTATGAATTATCTCTATTATTTTCAAATAAAAATACATATTCTATTTTTGAAATGCATACATTTAATAACTAACATAATTTTATTAATTAAATTGTAACACAATTATCTTTAAAAATAATAAATATAATTCTTCCTTCACATATAATTTCAAATAAAAACCAATATATAAATAATTTAAAACTACTTTTATTTCACCATGAGCATTTTTAATATTTAACTAACAATTAATTAAATGACAACTATGAAACATAACAATGATTTTTTTTTCTAGTAAAATAAGAAGGCAATATATTAATATAATTAATTTATGCAATGACAAGGCAACTATATGCCATCTAAGTGTCTGTGTGTGCAAGATAGAGTTCACTCCATCCCAACCCTGCTAGGTAGCTAACCACCTCTACCTTAACCACACCCTTGTCTTTGACAACTTGCCAATCATGAAACTCAAATCTTCCATTAATAGGTTAGTGTCCAAATCAATAGCTGAAGCATTATATCTCATCATTTCAAAATAAAAATAATATTCACTATATCTCATCATTTCAAAATAAAATAATATTTATTTAATCCACACACAATTATCCATAAAATAGTTCTAAATATAGTAAGTTTAGAATGCATCAAAGTTTGAGACATGATAGCTTGATGGTGTGTACTTTATTACAGGTATGGATGTTTGAGCACATTAGGTGCATGCAGCTTGTAGGATTTCCTAGAGAGTCGATGTGGACACATCCATGTGCACATGCTTATCCACTCATGAAGTATTGGAGACATTGTGATTTTCTGTATTGGAGAGTGGTGTTCAATAAACTGTGGCATGACAATATCATCTGCAGACCATATCATGGCCAAAGGCCATGGATGGAACAACATAGTCAACTAGCGAGGATGTAGTGAGATCAGCTATTATCTAATCACCTGGATCACATCGTTGTTTGGTTTTACTTTGATAGAGTCGTATGATAGTTTTGATGCAGGTAGGATGTCCCTATTATGCATTCAAGCTATGCATACTCAATGCGCAATGCAGTCAGGGTGAATGATGCCCCACGATCAATGATAGTGGAGCTTGTTGAGAGTGATGATGATGGCGTAGAGGATGCAAAGTGAGTTTCAAAGGAAAATGACATTGGTACTACCCAAGCGTACATGACCTAGTGGGAGACAGAATGACCTACTTTGATCTTCCCTGCTAGTCATCTCATAGGTGATCTGTGACCATGGGCAGGTCGTGGGGGTGACGCAGAAGTAGAGGATGATGTTAGTGATTTCACTAGGTACTATGATCTTGATGATGATGATGAATAGGATACACCATCACAGTACATATTTAGAGAGAGACCACAACGAGGGCAACAGGAGGTGGACAATGATAAGGAGACTCATGAGAGGCTAAGATTGAAAGCTCATTATCTAGGCCCTAAAGTCATTAGGAGATTGAGTCAGCTCAAGTGAGGGGAGGTGAGTATCTCTATGCCCCCAACTATGGAGATGACTACAGATTTTGTTATACTAGCAGTGGTGTAAGATCTGTTTGGCAAGATGGCGATCTTGGTGAGATGTTATTATGTTGTTGTGATGATTGTTTATTTATTATGGTGATGTCTTGCATATATATGTATATATTTGATAAGCTACTAACATGATTTTTCATTACTTTTGAAAATTGGCACCCAGGGATGGCACGACTTTGTGAGTTGTGTTATAGCCAACATGGTTCCAGCTGATGTAGCAGAGCAGCGAGTGTAGATGGGGTACTGACCACATCAATTAGTGGGTTGGAATGTGGAGATTTTTATGCCTTTTATGAGATACAGGGTGGCTATGGAGGCCACCTTAGATCACATTACAGGGGAGAGAGACCAGGTGATCCAGAGAGTAGAGCATGCGGAGGCCAAGCTCCAAGCATAGCGGGATCAGGCTGCGGTACTGCATCCATCTGAGATCAGTTCTTTCATGACTTAGATCCTACACGTTGAGTTAGATAAGGTGAGATTTGAGAGAGACAAAGAACAGTCAGATAGAGATAGGGTATAGGCAGAGAGAGATAGTCTTCAATGGCTATACAGAGATGTGCAAAGATAGATGGAATATCTTGTAGGAGAGCTTAGGGGTCTAAGATCGTGGAGTGTCTCTAAGAGTCACTCACAATCTGTGACCTCACATGGACAACCTTATGTTACTCGTACACCACTAGATCTTGAGGGGTCTGATAATTGAGGTTCAAAAAATGTGATATGTATTTCCTATATTGTATTATGACATCCCATTTTGATGTACAAGACAGTCGACTAGATGTTGTACATTCAAACCCATGTATTGTTGGAAGCATGGTCAAGAGACACTACTGGTATGAGTGTGATATGATGTTGTCATTGATGGCACATCCAGATATGATTGGGAACAAGTCTTGAGACAAGTTATGCACAACATTTTTGGTCTGGAAAGAATAACTTAGTCAAATTGACTAAGTGTTGGCACCTTACTGAGTTAGTGACAGTAAGTTGGATGGTATTCCTCCACAAATGTAGACTCTGGTATGTGGTTCTGATATGCATATATTTGTTTGATAATGTTTTATTCTAGGTCTCATGTCCTAGTAATCTTTGGAAGCTACACCTTAAATTGCATAAGTCCAGGATAACAAAGTTTAGTCATGAACACTGCAGAATACCTAAGTATTTCAGTCTGCATTCCTCCAATATTGGTTGTTTCAATTTTTAGTTTGGAGGTGTTGTAAAAACATATGAGGAACTTCTAATTCTATATTTTTAGAGTCTGAGGTTTACCGGATGATCATCTACAAGCTCTTAAGTATCGATATTCAGGTTGACAATGTTTCACAGTGACAGAGTCAGTAGTTTAGAGATCCACATTTTACTACATAAGAATATCATGACTTGTGGTTTTGAAGGTATGTTTGGTGATGCATAATTAGTGTTTGATATGAATCTTAGAGTCCCATGTGGTCCACATTAGAAGTTGTGCTATGACAGTTGACCTAGTCAAGTGTATACTTAAGGATGAAGCTGACATACAAGTTGGATCGATATGCGGTAAAGATATATTATTTGGATCATCATTCTAAGTGGTTCTATAATAGTTCCACACCTATATGAAGGCTCTTGAAGGATTGCATTGGTTCACATAATTTCTTGTGTAAATAATTCAAGCCAAAAAAGTATAACTTTTTGTGTGCACGTTTCATCTCTGGAAAGCTTACCTAGTATTGAGTTAAAGATCTTGTTGCAAATATAAATACTTGATGAATTTTGATGTTAAGGGATGTGATGGATTATTGAGTTCATGGATGTATGATCTAACACCATTTTTATGATCTGAAAAGTGTAGTAAGAGGCAGAGGATATCATAATAGAACATATGTGAGCAGAGCATAGAAACAGAGTAGTCATTATGAAGAGCTTTGAAAATGTATTTTGAGCTATCAATGGAACTATATTTCTAGCATTCAATAAATGCATTTGTAACAATTCTTAATTGGTAGTGAGCCATTCTTTCTTCTCTTCTATCTTTATTTCTCAGTGGGTAGTGAGTCCACTTGGATAGTGAGTCCACCTACAGTGAGCATTCTCCTTTGGACAGTGAGTCCACCAAATTGTATTAACCTTAACCGGTTGCATTATAATATATTGTGAGCTAACACTCATCGTGGTTTTTTCCTTTTTGTGTTTTCCACATAAAAATCTTGGTGTCTATGTATTATGACTTTATGGTTGCTTTTTTTATGCTTATTTTTCTTTCATGTTATTGAATTCAGTAAATGGGTTAAAGAGCATGTGAAGGAATGGTTTAATAGAATACTATTTCACCCCCCTCTTAGTATTCCTTGTGTTCAACATGTATATGTATATATTACTTTTCTTTTAATGCTATGATGCTATTGATTTATCACATGTGATTTATGAAATGCAACAAGTGATAGTTTGGATGATCATGTGGAAAATGTATTTAGTGCTATTGTGATGTAAACCAATCAAATCTTTGCAAAATGTTCAGTAAATACCACAATGATTAAGGAATTTTACACATGAGTAGAATACTATACTATTTTTAGTTAATGCAAATGTGATCTTAATAAAACATGTTTTAGTTAGACTAGACAATGATTAACCAAAAAAAAATTATGTTAAACGAATTAAGACAAAATGCTATATCTTGTCGTAATCGAAGCTAAACTTGATTAGACTAACAAATTTGCTTTATGAAGTAACATCTAACATAGAACCCTAAGCATAAAATTTTCTTAGATGCATAGCATTAATGGGCTCTTTAAGAGATATAACTTGTTCATTAGCTAATTTATATGCTCTTGATCCATAATATTTAGTGATAATATATGGTCCTATCTAATTAGGGCTGGACTTCCCTTTTTCACTAGGTGGTGCATTCACATTGCATTGATTTTCATATAATACCAAGTCTCCAATGTCGAATGAATGATGTATGACATGTTCATTGTATGATTGTTGGATGCTTTTCTAATGAGCCTTAAGGTGTTTGAGAGAGTTAATATGTTGTTCATTGAGTATCTCAATTTCTTGTAATCTCTTCTCTCTTTCCATGTCATTATTGAGAATGTCCTTTAGGGAAACTCTCAATGAAGGAATTTCTAGCTCTAATGGCATTATCACATTGACATCGTAGACAAGGTTATACGGTGTAGTTCCTATAGCCATATGGACACTTGTCCTATAGGCCCATAATGTGTAGGAGAGTTGAGTATGCCAGTATTTTTTATGTTTATTAATTGTTTTCCAAAGAATTTGCCCAAAAATCATATTTGAAGCTTCTATTTGGCCATTTGATTAAGGATAATATGGTGTAGAGAAGTTATGTTGGATGTGATATTTTCCAAGGAATTTATTCACATCCTTTGTTCTTAAATGGTTTACCATTATCAAAAACCAAGGAGAAAGGTATACCAAATTGAGATATTATGTTATCTTGTATTAAGTGATAGATTACTTCAACTATCGTGGATCGTAATGGTACAACTTTGACCCACTTTGTAAAGTAATCAGTAGCAGTGACGATGAAAGTATGTTCTTGAGAGGAGGGTGGAGAGATTTTGCCAATTAGATCCAAGCCCCATATAGTAAATGGCCAAGGTAAGGCTTGGATTTAAATTTCTTGGGCAGGTGTTCAAATTAGATGCTTGTGTTGTTGACATTGCGAGCATTTCTTGACATATGTGAAGGAATCTTGTTCCATGTGTTGCCAATAGAACCCCATACATATTAACTTTTGTACCAAAGATTTTCCTCCAAAGTGCCCCCCACAAGCAATGGAGTGAGCTTCTTCTAAAGCAATTGGGATCTATGAATTGTTAAGACATCAAAGAAGAACACCATTATAGCTTTGTCTATACAAGACATTGGATAGGATGATATAACACATCGTGATTTTGCATAGGTGAACTCGTGTAGACTTAGATGTTGAATTTGGAATGGTACCATCATGCAAATAATGGAATATATGGGAGTACCATTCATTAGAGTTTATGTTACAATAGAGGCCAGTATTCGAAGGTGTGACCTCATCTATTGTTGGTGTTTTGAGATTGTGGATGATGAATTCATAATCTTGAATGGAATCATCATGGGATATAAGAGAAGTTGCACTTGTTGTTACATCCACATTTCAATTATCTTTTCTTGAAATTGTGTCAATTGTTAAAGATGAGAATTGTTTTAGTAGAGGTAAGGAAAGATTATGGTATTGAGGTAATTTGTCTTGTTTGACTTGATAGGATCCTATGATTTGTCTCACAATTAATTGCGAGCCATCATAGATGGTGATATTTCTAATGTTGAGAGCCAAAGAGGCACGAAGTCCTGTAGTGAGAGCTTCATACTTAGCAATTTTTTTTGTACATGAGAAGTTTAGACAGTAAGAAAGAGGAATCAACTTACCAGAAGGGGGTACTAGTATGATACCAGCACTGGAGCCAGTTCTACATTGTGAACCATTGAAATGCAATTCCCATTTATCATCTATAGCCATAACTAGAATTTGATCATTGAGAAATGTTTCCTAATTTTGGATGGAGAAAGGTGAAGGTACTTTAGCTAAATGGTTGGTTAAAGCTTGTCCTTTTATTGTTTTTGAGAGAAACTTGAGATCAAATTCTGTTAACAACATAACCCACTTAGCAAGGTGACCTAAAAGATCTATTTTAGCAAAGAGATGTTTCAAAAGATCAAATTCTATCATGACATGAACTTCAGTGTTTAAGAGATAATGCCTGAGCTTTTGTATTGCAAAGATGAGAGCTATGCCCTCCTTCTCAATAATAGTATATTGCACTTTATAATTGAGCAAAGTTCAACTTATATAGTATATGACACATTATTTTCCTTCATCATCACTACAAGAGCATTAGTAGTTGTTGAGATGTAAAGAAGAAAAGACTTATCTGCAGTGGCAAGTTGTAAAACAAGAGGTTTAGCTAAATAGTTTTTCAAGTCTTCAAAAGATTTTTGACAATTAGAATTCCACTAAAATTTTGATTCTTTCTTTAGTAGTTGAGTGAAAGGGTGAGTCCTATCTGTGAGTTGTGAGACAAATCAATGAATGGCCTATATCTTCCCTTGTAAACTATGAAGTTGAGATATGTTTTTAGGTGGTGGCATGTTAACAATCACGTCAATTTTATTTGTGTCTACTTCAATACCATGATGTGAGACTATAAATCCTAACTATTTACCATTTTCTACATTGAATACACACTTAAAGGAATTTAAATGCATGTTTTATGTTGTATTCACTCAAAGATTTGACGGAGGATTGTGACGTGATCCTAGCAATGAATAGACTTCACAAGAATGTTGTCGACATAATCCTCTAAGATGTTATGCATGTAATCATGAAAAATAAGAGTCATAGAAAATTGGTAAGTTGCTTGAGCATTCTTTAATCCAAACAACATGACTACCAAATAAAATGTTCCCCACGAGGTTATAAAAGCTATCTTGTACTGATCTTGAGGGTTGGTGAAGATTTGATTATAACCCAAAAAACCATCCATGAAGGAAAGTAATTCATGTCTATCTGTTGAATCAATGATAATGTAAATATTTGGAAGGGGAAGATCATCTATCAAAGAAGTAAGATTTAAATCTCTAAAGTTAGTGCACATCTGAATACGGTTGTTAGGTTTAGCAACCACAATATTCAAGATCCAAGGTGAGTAATCAATAGGGTGGATAAAACTAGCTCGTAAAAGCTTTTCTATCTCAACTTTGACTAATAATGCAACCTTAGGATTCATTTTACGAATCTTCTATTTAAATGGCTTAGCATCAAGTTGTCATACAATATTATATGTTACAATCTTAGGGTCAATGCCAGGCATATCTGAATAATTCCAAGCAAATAACTCTAAAAACTCATGTAAAAGTTTGATCATATCTTCTTTTTCTTTTTCACTTAAACAATCACCTATAGGGATAATCTTTTCAGGGTTATCTTTCTCCATGAAAACATCAAGTCTTTCCATTAAGTAAAGTATTGTAGTTTGGAAGGCTAGGTGATTGTGATGATTGTGTAGACTCTTCATTAGGTTTTAAGGTAACATTTACCAAATAAGTGGATTTTCCAAAGTATACATTAGTATTTAAATAGTAAGGTAATCCATGCTTATGATGATAATGGGGAAATTTGTCATAATCTCTCATTAATTCAATTATTGCTTCATCTGTTGAAAAGGTATCTAAAGGGATATTCTCCTAGAGGAAAATTCATGTCTACCATCTTAGGATATATCAAATTAAGTGTTGATATTGTGTTAACATTGAGATTAGGACATTTGTGGGCTTTGGTGGACTTGAAAGGATTATATCCAATTAAATTTGTGTAGTTATGTGAAGTAGCTTCTAGAGGTACTTGAATTCCTTGTTGATAATGCCACAACCATTGTCTACATAGTCATAATTCTTATGAAGGATATGAAATCCTCAAACATAAAGAGAGGTCATCTCTCTAGAGGAAGGTGGAGCCTCATAGGTCTCATAGTCTGTAGTGTAAGTAAAAGTGTTGTTTGTGTTTATCACTAAAGAAATTTTAGGTTCTTTAGGCATCTTCATAGATTTCTTAGATGAAATCGATGCAACATTTGATGTTTTGAGATTAGAGTTGTTAAGTTTATATTCTCCAATAGAGGTAGGAGTAAATTCTAATGAACCCCAATCATCACCGAGAAACGCATTAGATTGTGTAGGATCTTGCACAATATTATCTATGGCAAGAGGAGTTGATGAATCAATTTTCAAGTTGTTTATAATTTTATGATTAATAACTTGCTTTTGCATTTCCATTTGTATTCAACTATCTGGTTTAGGATCAGCTTCAATGGTGTGAAGTTTATTTGCATAAATAAACTTGATTGATTGATAAAGGGTAGATGGAACTACCCCTAAGGCGTGAATCCATGGTCTACCAAGAATCATATTGTATGATAATGAACCAGACATGACGTGAATGAGGGTAAATAATGTCACAGGTCCAACATGTATAGGTAAAGTTATAGTTCTTATGTATTGTCTCTCAACATTATCAAAGGCACAAATGTTAAGTCTATCCAGTTTGATTAAGGATGTATCAATCTTGATCTTATATAACAAGTTGATACCACAAACATTAAGAGATGATCTGTTGTCAATCATAACTTGCTTGATCATTTTTTTGTTTATTGTAATAAATATGATTAGAGGATCATATTGATTTTGAACTTCAATAAGAGGTAACTCATGTTGAAACATGATGTCTATTTTTGTTGCATGCATACATTCTAATAGAGCTACTGCATCATTTGTCTTGACAATGGGTGGTACAATCACCTTTTGTAAATCTTCCTGGAGCATTCCATGGTATGTAGGCAAGGTTTGTATGAGTTCCTAAAGAGAAATATTAGCAAGAGTAGCTTGAAGTTGTTCAAAAAGATCATAATCTTGACAAAATTTATGAGTAAGACAAGGTGGTTGAGGAAGCATAGGTTGAGAGGTTGGTAAATATATTTTAATGTTTGATTGTTGCTTACTTTATTTTTTATTTCATGTATTATATGTGTGACCAACCATATTATGACTAGTTTGTTGTTGTTAGAGTTGGCTATGATTGGAGCCACCCAGGATCTAGGACTTCATGAAAGCACAAGAGAGATCAAATGAGAGAATAATGTTATTCTATCAATGACTGCAAAAGATTACAAGATTGTTGTTACAATTTACATGATATGCCTTGCTTATAAAGACAAGGATGAGAGACAAGATGTTCTAGTCATGTGACAAGTGTCATTATCCTATGACATGTGACAACCATAGGATAAGATGACAACTATCAATAACTATCAACAACTAGACACAACTAGAAACATCTAGTAGACTCACTAAGTCAATTTAACATGTGTGAATTATTTATGATGTGGGAATATTATTTAACTAACAAATACTTAAATAATATGAATTATCCACACAAGGGTAAACCAGTTAGGTGATAACCCTGTTCACATCAACACCCTCCTTTAAGTGCAACTTAGGGAGTAGATGACTAAAGAAAGATGCAATGATGGATGGGTCCTGGCTACTAGGCCATGTTAGGTACCCATGTACAAACAAATCTCAAGTGGAGAAAAGGAGAAAACCTCATGGGAAAAAATTCCTATCCAAAAGTGAGAATGCATGAAACAAATCAAATGAAAGATGTGATGGAAGAGGACTCAACATGACCCCCAAGGACAAATTCTATCACATATATACAATTAATTACCCACCATAGGAGAGAAAGTGTGAGACTATAGGTGCCCCCCACAATGAAGTAGCTCCAGTGCCGATGGTGAATGCCTGAAGAAGAATGTTGAAGAGAATCCAAAGCTTGTAAATAACATTCTTCCCCTAAGGAAAAAATAGGTCCAAAGGCTAATGTACAAGAAACTCCATCTCAAGGTATGAGGTAAAAATCCTCATGATGTATGAGGTCTTTGAAAACTACTCAAGTGTCCACATGTAAGAATCAAAGAATGGCACTATGCAATTAGGTGTGACCAATTCAAAAATCTTGCGTAGACTCATAAAAAATAACCTTTAAAGATGAAGTAGATGGGATAACAGTTGTGTTGTAACTGTCATCAAAGAGGAGAGATATCCCCTCAATTGTGTCCTCCAAATCTGCAATATGAGACTCACAAAACAAGTCTAAAATACCTGTTGAACACCTAGAATACTGAGAGGGGGGTGAATAAGTATTCTATGAAATCTTTTTCTCATTAAATAATTAATCCATTTGCCACATTTGATAACAACAAAAGAAATTAAGCACAAAAGAAACAACCACAAAGCATCACACATAAACACTAGGATTTTTATGTGGAAACCCTAAATAGGGAAAAACCACGGTGAGTGTTAGCTCACAATAATTATGTAATAACAATACCAGATTACAAGAAGGGTCACTGCCCAAATAGAAAGGCTCACTACCAAACTAGGCTCACTACCTTGAGAAAGAAATAAGAAGGAGAGGGGTGGCTCACTGCAAAAATGAACTATTCTAATTGCATCTACATATGCATGATTACAGTTCCAATGAAGCTCATAAAAACTGTCTCAAAACTCTTCATCTTTGACTACCCTGTTTCATCGATCTATTTCTACATCAAACAAGATCTCTCTTCTTCTACTCTTATCACCCTTATTATTCTTCACACATTTAATTCATAATCACATTTGTACCACTACCATCCAAACATCAAATTTGATCACATATATATATTTGCAACATTTGAAGTTTACACATTCGGTCGGCATACTAAGATGTAGCGTGTAGTCATAACTTGTTAGCCAAAATCATTTACCAAAATACACAAAGGATCAAAACAACACTTGAATCATATTCACATATATCAGCTCCATCCATATGATCACTTAGGATAAGATTCCAAATAACAAAAACTTACCGCACACACATCATATTGTCATGTCGGCCTTAACCACAGATTGTCACTAGTAATTGTCAGACTACATCTTCCACTACATACCACAAGACTTGCTCAAATCCATATCAAATACTCTTCACATTTCATAGATGATACCTCCAGAACTACAAAGAAAAATATTCTTTTGTGGTAGAATGCAGACCACAAGAACACATGCTTTGTCACAATCAAGTTTTGTCAGACCAAGTAGCGATACTTAGGCACCCATAACTATCTTTCTGGTGGAACTCAAAACTTGCAACTCTGGATTTAAATACTTCATACATGTATTTACAACACCTCAAAACCACATAACAAGATATACAATAGTGAAGGAATGCAAACCAAATCAAATGAGTGTTCTGCTCTAAATCATAGTGTATTCTATTCTTCCAGACTTAGTCTATTTGAGTGTATGCTTTCGGTACTCATCATGAGCTAAAAATTTGGATATAGGATTATCAAAGGACTACAAACAACATACCAGAACTGCATTATCTAATCTTCAACTACGGACCAATGCCATCCATTATACTGCTACTCTGTTGTTGTTTTCCTATATACTGCCAACACTTAGTAAAAAATGACTAAGTCTTTCTCTCCAGACCAAAAACATAGTTCCAACCTTGTTCCTTTGCTTGCTACCATCAATGAAAATATGTTCAAACATCATGCAAAAACACTCTTCATCATATCACTAGTGTCTCTCTCTTCATGATGTTTTCCAAGTCGCTAACAATCTCCCTCTTTGGCATTGATGGCAACACTTAATGTGAAAAACTGTATACTACCCCCCCTTTCTTTTTGCACACTGCTCCCCTTAACTTCATGCTTCTGAAATATTTTTCACATGCTTCATTCTCCCCCTTTGACATCAATGGAAAAGGTATATGATACAAAGATATATACAAGTTGTCAAGTTTTCAAAATTATTTTTCTACTACCCGCATATATACAAGTAAAGTCAATTACCTTTCTAACTTGTTGGGAGAATATCTGAATAGAATTTCTTCAATTGTACCAAATCTTCATCCCAATGTGACTTTTGCATCACTCAAAACTAGTATATGTCCATTGATTTGAGATACCATATCTTCTACTTGCTTTATAGTAGTAGGGGCCTCAATAATTTGCTTGGTCTACTCTACTGCTGCCACAAATCTAGCCATGGATGCAATTTTGAAGCTCACAATCTCCCGGAGATGACTCATTCTATGCTTTGTGCCCTCTCTCTACATTTACAGCTTATGTATATTAGAGTGGATAGTCTCCACTTCTTCCCTTTGCTGGCCAACAACATCTTTTACCAGATCATATGTTTTGGAGATATCCATTATCTTGTCTTCCCATTCATTTATCTTCTCCTTTATGTCCTTTGTTCTCTCAGGCCATGTAAGATAGATCTGATAGATTTCACTGGCCTCTTTGATGGTTGTTTGTGCAAACTCTATACTCTTTTCTAATAAAACTTTATCTTGAGAGGCTTTATCTTTTAACTCAACTAATCTCTTACTATCTATTTCAGCTGTTACCTTTTTATCAACAACTTGCTCAAGGGATTCAAAATGGGAATTCATAGACTCCATAAGATTTTTCATTTGTGCTATGGGAGTGAGTGTTTTATTTCTCTGAACTTAAGGCACGATCTTCTCAAAAATGTTTATTGCTTCACCAAGTAGCTCACTGTCTTCCATGTGAGACTTTCTTATTTCTTCCTGGGTAGTTGCTTGGAATATTGTACCCAACTTCAATTTCTATAGGGGAGACATGGTTGGCAAGTTCATTTGACCTTGCAGTAGTGCAGATGTGTTTGCAATTTGTGCTTCCTTATGTTTCAACACAAATTCCCTTAATGAATCAGCAATGTCTCTTTTTATTTCAACTTGAGACATTTCACTATCTTGACTCTTCAGAGAAGGTTCTTGATTGTGCTCTTGTTCATTTCTTTCTAGTTTTGGAGTAGGAATGTCCATCATCTGTTCATTTTCCTCTTCTCTATGCTCTTCTTGTTCATTAGATGCCTTTTTATCAGATGTCTTCTTCTCTTCTTCAGTTTCTTTCATTTCTTCATTCTTTCCTAAACTCTCTAGAGGAGTGATTATGCATTGGTCCATACTCTACTCAACATTCACTTCTAGAGAAACATTAGAAGTGTCAACATTGTTAACTTTCTCTTCCCTATTAGTGTCTACAATAGTTGTGATTTGCAATTAATGCAACAAGCTCAGGGTTATCTCCTTTGTTTCTTTTACCAGTATCTCAGTGTCACTAGCCATAAGTGTATTAACTCTTTTCTTTGTTCTAAATATTTCATTGAGTATCTTTGTGACTTTGGCTCTTTCTTCACTTGTTATATCTAGGCAAAGACTCAATAGGACATGTTCTCTTATCATCAAGACTTAATTGCCATAAATACTTCATTCAAAAACCTCTCAAACCCTTTCTCTACTATCCTCAATCAATCAAGATTGCTCCACAATTCACCACATTAGATTCCTTTCTACCGAAATCTTCTTCAAAAGGTTTGTCAAGATGTTCTCTAACTTATCTCCCTGTGCTAGATATCAGCACCACTTTCCTGGTTGGGAGATTAAGAATTTTCACTAAAGCTCCCCTTGAGCCAGAGCTCCTAATTTACTTCCCAAAGGAAGTACTTGCACCAGAGTCTAGTGCAGACTCATCCTTTGACTTCTTGTACTTCCTTCTTAACCCAAATCTTGTTCATTTCCTTATTGACCTCTATTAGATTAGCCTTTTCTACCAGTTTCTTCATCTCTACCTGATTATCCTTCATATTTTTGCTTCTGTAGAACCTTGCAATATGTCTAGGCCTATTGCAATTGAAGCATACAACATTTCTTTGTCCATTGTTCCTTTCATTCATCCTTGATCTACATTGATTAGCCTTGTGTCCAAATCTATTGCACATAAAGCAATTCCCATTGAATGATTGAGCATTCCTTCCATTTTTATAGTTGTTCCTTATTTGACTTCTGCATTCACTAGCTCTATGACTAAACCTCTTGCATATAAAAAAGTTACCTTTGAAGGTTTGAACATCCCTTATTTGACTTTTGCATTCATTAGCTTTATGACCTACTTTATTGCAAGTAAAACACTGACCAGAGAATGATGGAACATTTTGACTTACTCTACTCCTACATTGAGTAGCCTTATGACCAAACTTATTGCACGTATTACAATAACCATCGAAAGAGGGGTACCTTTGAGCATTTGGTTGCCTGACCAGCTAGGTTTGTTCCTTTGATTCTGGATTTGTTGACCTTTATCCTTCTTGATCTTAGCATTCTTATCTTGACCAGCTTTAGAGCTTTCATCTTTCTCAAATCCCAAACCTTGTTTGTCATCAGGACTCTTCTGACTTGCAATTATTCTATCAAGCTGGGCAACACTTACTCTGAATTTATCTTCCTAAATCTGTGCTTGTTTTAGATTATCTTTTAGATCCACAATTTCTTGTTCAAGCTTTGTACAATCTTCAGATTTGTTTTTCACCAACTGATTTAGGCCTTCTTTTACTTTTGCTCTTTCTACAACTTCTACTTTTAAATCATTCAAGGTTTCATTTTCTCATATCAATTGTTCACTGACTTAAATCCTTGTATTTTTCTTTGAACTTCTTGAGTTGCTCCCTCAATTGTTTGAAACACTCATCTACTTTCTTGACATTATCTTTCAGATCCCTGTTTTCTATTTCAGTCTTTTCAAGATATTCAAGAGCCACTCTAAGTTGATCTTCAATGCATTCTTCTTCTGTACCTTCACTTGGATCAATTTCTTCAAGAGGAGTAGGATATCTTTTACTAGCCATGTGTTCGGTTTCTAAGATCTTCCTCATGTTGTTAAACTTCTTCCAAGGAACCAAGCTCTGATACCAATTGTTGAACATACAGAATACTAAGAGGGGGGTGAATCAATATTCTATGAAATCTTTTTCTTATTAAATCATTAATCCATTTGCCACATTTGATAACAACAAAAAAAATTAAGCATAGAAAAAACAACCACAAAGCAACACACATAAACACCATGATTTTTATGGTGAAAACCCTAAATAGGGGAAAACCACGATGAGTGTTAGCTCACAATAATTATGTAATAACAATACCAGATTACAAGAAGGCTCATTGCCCAAAGAGAAAGGCTCACTGCCTTGAGAAAGAAAGAAGAAGGAAAGGGGTGGCTCATTGCCAAAATTAACTAATCTGATTGCATCTACATATGCATGATTACAGTTCCAATGAAGCTCAAAAATATTGTCTCAAAACTCTTCATCTTTGACTACCCAATTTCACTATTCTACTTCTACATCAGACAAGATCTCTCTTCTTCTTCTCTTGTTGCCCTTATTATTCTTCACACATCAAATTCATAATCACATTTGCACCACTCCCATCCAAACACTAAATTTGATCACATATATGTATATCCACAACATTTGAAGTTTACACATTAGGTTGGCATACTAAGATGTAGCGTGTAGTCATAACTTGTCAGCCAAAATCATTTACAAAAATACACATCAGATCAAAACAACACTTGAATCATATTCACATGTCAACTCCATCCATATAATCACTTAGGATAAGATTCCAAACAATAGAAACTTACCACACACACATCATACTGTCATGTCAGCCTTAACCACAGACTGTCACTGGTAACTGTCAGATTACGTCTTCCACTGTAGACTGCAAGACTTGCTCAAATCCATATCAGAGACTCTTCACATTTCATAGATCATACCTCTAGAACTGCAAAGAAGAATATTTTTTTGTTAGAATGTGGACCATAAGAACACATGCTTTGTCACAGTCAAGTTCTGTCAAACCAAGTAGTGATACTTAGGCACCCATAATTATCTTTACGATGGAACTCAAATCTTGCAACTTTAGATTTAGATACTTCATACATGTGTTTACAAAACCTCAACACTACATAAAAAGATATGCAACAATGAAGGAATGTGGACCAAATCAAATGAGTTAAAATCTACTCTGAATCACAGTGTATTCTGTTCTTTTGAACTTAGTTTGTTTGAGTGTATGCTTCTGGTACTCATCATGAGCTAAAAACTTGGATATAGGATCATCAAAGGATTGCAAACAATATACTCGAACTGCATTATCTAATCTTCAAGTGTGGACCGATGTCATCCATTATACTGTTACTCTGTCATTGTTTTCTTGTATACTGCCAACACTTAGTCAAAAATGACTAAGTATTTTTCTCCAGACCAAAAACACTATTCCAACCTTGTTCCTTTACTTGTTTCCGTTAATGAAAGCATATTCAAACATCATGCACAAACACTCTTCATTATAGTAGCAATGTCTCTGTCTTCATAATGTTTGCCAAGTTTCCAACAATAGCTGCCAAGAAAGTATCCAACAAAGTTGTTTCTAAAAGACATGAATGATTGTGTTCTACTGAAGTAGATGAAATCATGTTGATATTGATCTTTGAAGAAGCAGGAGATTAAGGTGATGGAATCTCAACACTAGTCTCATGAACCAAAGTGGGTGAAAGAACACCAAGGTTTAAGTGACCAAACTTCTCCTCAAAAACCTGATTCACACTTGATGCATGAGTGTGAATATCAATCAATGTATCTACATCATTAGAAGATGCAAAATGGGAGAGAGTATACAGGTGAGATGCATGATCAACCATCCCAATAGCATTGATATCTTTTCTCTCCAAGTCTCATATGATCACTGAATCAGGAGTGAACTCAACTATCTTCCCTACATCACATTGAATAATCTGGTAGATGGAAAGGAGACTGGTTGACAAGGAAGGTGCACACAACACATTGTTGAAAGTGCCATCACCAATATCAATAGTCCCTTTACCAGTTGTATGCGTGTATGTATTGTTACCCATAAAAATAGGTGGTGAAGTACATGACTCAAATGAAGAGAATATCCCTCGTGAAGATGCCATATGATGAGAAGCTCTAGAATCAAGAAGCCATCTCTATGAGTGTAGACTTGTTGAAGCAAAGAGTGCCTATCATTTTCCTTTGTTTGTCCCATTTGCAATGCCTGCTATCCCTGTATGTGTAGATGATTATGGTGTCGAAGAAGAGGATGTACTAGGTGATGATGTGTTGATAACTGAGAGGGGGGGTGAATCAGTTATCCTAATTATTTCCCTTTTTGAACTTTCCTCTTAATTGATGCAGCATAGAATCAAACACAAAAACATTAATCATGAAATAAGAAACACATGACACAGTATTTTTGACGTGGAAACCCTGTTAAGGGAGAAAACCACGGGGTGATTAACCCAAAATTATTCTCTGTTAGAAGAATAGGAAATTACAAAAATGGCACTTGCCAATTAGGGCTCACTGCCCGAGCACACTGCTCACAAGAGGCCCACTGCCTACAAGAAGACACACTGTCTACAAAGTGATGAGAATCACAGTCTTGAACTGATTGGAAGCATCTGCATATGCTGGAGTTCAGTTCCGGTTAGGCTCAGTACACTGATCTGCTGCACTTCATCTTTCCTCTGTTCTTTATTCTGCTATCTTTCACATACCGGATCCTTTTTGCTACCTCTGCTCTTATCTGGACTTATTCGCATATATCTCCACCTCATCACTAACTTCACAACTAAATCCATCCTCTATATATATCCGCATAAGTAATTTCATCACTTTTCTAGTCGGCATCCGGAACAGTCTAGTTTCTTACAAACTCTCATTCTGTCGGCTGAATCCTTCCTCACCAAGCAATGCGGATCAAGCATATACTTGTAGATATCATTAATCATGTCGGCCAAACATGATTCATGCCTTCACAACCTCTATCATCAACAGTAACACATCCGGAAAGCAGTCTGATACTCTGCCAGTCAGTTCTTCCTCTGTTTTCACTGTCTCTCAGGAATCCGGTACTCAACCATTCATATCTTTTTCCTTGTCCATCACCGGAGGCTAAATCCTTGGAATATACCACTCAAGGTAGTCCTCTTGACTTCCCCAAATCCGCACTGTACCAAGACACTTCCTCTGAGAGATCCGGACCAATCTGTCGGACCTTGCCACATGCTCTGTTCTTCTTCACTGGACCACAACATTCTTTATTCTGACTTCCGGTAGAGACACATCATGACTTGCGGATATGTGGGATGACCTTTGTTGCCATCAATGACAACAACCATGAATCCATATAGTGTCTCTTGCCAACAATCTCCCCCTTTGGCATTGATGGCAACACTTAGTGAAAAATGACTACTATGCTCCCCCTTTGCTGATGCTCTGTCTTTATATACAATTTCTGGAGCTCCCCCTTAGTTGGATTCCTCATTTTTCACTGCTCCTCACTCCCCCTTTGACATCAATGGCAAAGGGTGGGGTCCGCACACCAAAATTTTCAAAAATTTTCTATACATAGCCGCATATTTACATACTCACATATACTGAAGAATGTCTGCAAAGGATGTCTGCAATTGAATCATTTCTGTAGCCCAACTTTGCTTCATTCTGTCCAAAATTGAAATGTGACCACTCAACAAAAATGCAAAAGCTTCTGCCCGCTTGAGATCTATCGGATCTTTTGTTTGGGCGGTGGTCTGAGCATCACTGATGGCCTCATGCATAGTTTCCAACTTAGGGATTATAATCCTTCTAAGTTCTCCCATCCGGTTAGTGATGTTCTTCCTTTCCTTCTCAAGATTCTTTATTTCATTCAAGACTGCAATAGTCTGACATTCTTGATTTATTATAGAGGAAGAGAGAGGATCAAAACTTTGAGATAAGCTTTGTAGCTTATCCTGTTCCTCTTTTATTTTCTTGTCAAATGCTGTTGTTGCCTTTGACCAGGATATACAAAACTTATAGATGTCACCGCCATCCTTAAGAGCATTCTCTAAGCTCTTTATTCCAATGCTTACAATCTTCCTATCTTTAGAGATTAATTCTAATATTTCTGAAAATCTCTTATCCAAAAATTCCTTCCGGACCTTTTCTTCAGCTGATTTTTCTAGAGAATCAAAATGTGTATCAACACTGCTGACTAAGGTTTTTAGATTACCGGAAGTGGAGGCTGTCGGATCTATTTGGATTGATGGCATAATCTTTACAAGTACTCCGGAAGCAGCCTCTATCAACTCACAGTCTTCCATATGAGACTTCAGGAGCTTTTCATTTGCCTTGGCATTTGCAAATGAAGCTATCTTCATTGTTTGTACCGGAGAGAGAGAGTCAAAGTCGAATGGGCCTTTTAGAAGCTCCGGTTCATCAATCTCTAAAGTTTCTTTGCTCAAAAATTATTGAACAGTTTGTGCAGTGTCTCTTGCCGGAGACAGATGTTTCTTTTCTTCTGCAGTCTTGGAGCTGTCAACCTCTTTGTCTTTCACCACTGCTTCCTTCTCCTGTAATTGCTCTTCTTCTTTGGATCCGGAGACTGTAGGGGAAACCGGAGGAGAGATGCTAGCTTGTTCATGGGCCACTTCTTCTGGAGCAGAGGGTCCCAAGTCCTCAGCTGTTTCTGTACCTAAGTCCTCTACAACAGGAAGATTGAACCTTTTGAAGGCCTTCCGGAGGATCTCTTCTGTTTCTTGGGCCACTTTGTCAGTCTCACCAAGCATGAGTTGATTCATCCTGGCTTTGCTTCTGAACTCATCTTTGCAGTCCTTGAAGATAATGTTCATTGTCTTGGGATCAATTTGAGGATATAGCTGAATAGCTATCTGCTCCCGGATCTCAAGATCTTTAGCATGAGCATTATTCTTTCTTACTTCCAATTCCTTTTCTAGGCTTTTAGGAATAAGAGATATGATTTCAATGAAAGCCTTATTATATATGTTAAGATATTTGACTGTGGCCTCCTGCAGAGTCTTTTGGTCGGCCTCACTGAAGTCATCATAAGATTCAGTCATTGGTTGAAGGTTTCCATCCACCGTGACCGACTTGATTATGCTCTCTAGAGACAGAGTGGGCTTTTCAATAGATACCTCTGCCATTTCATCCTTGTCTTGGCCTGTGGAGGGCTTACCGGATCCTTTCTTCTTCTGTTTCTTTATTTCTTTTACTCCCTCATCTGACTCTGTTTCCTCTTCATCCTTTTGGCTTCCATAAGCCCTTGTGGCTTTTGTCTTGGATCTCTTACCGGATGCCTGGACTTCCGGTTTTGAACTTTTGGTTGTGGGAGGTGCAGATCTCTTTGATGATCTGGTCCGGGTGGGAGCTTCAACCGGAGCACTTTCTTTACTTTTCTCTTCTTCCTCGGCCTTCCTCCTCTTTTCCCGGCTGGCATCAAGTGCCTCCTTTGAGATGCCTAGGCCTTGAGCAATGTGCTCTACTTCTTTTCTCACCTTTCTTTTAATCTCAGGTTCCCTGAGTTCTACATGTATTTTTACACTCAGCTCCTCAAAGGTTCCAAACCTTTCTGCCTTAGGATCTTTGGGCTGACTTAGCATGTGTTGAACATGCAGCTCCACTATCTGTTCATCCACTTCATACCCCATGGGCATGATCCAGACAGTCCTTGGCTCTACTGCCTCCATTAGGCACTAATCAGTGTCAACCATAAAGCACACTGAGTCTTTGTATTTTTCAACAAGAGACTGGGGAATTCTCTCTCTTGCTTGCATCATGCTCTGAAAGTTTTTGAAGTATCCCCATAGAGCTGTATTTCTCGCTTTTGCATCCCCAAGTCCATGCAAATAGTCTCTTATCTGGACTGCAACAGGTTTGTCATTCTGCCATACCCATCCACTTGTTCCGGGTAGCTCATTCATGAAGTAGAAGAATAGACATACAATAAGAGTACCATACTTAAAGGAATTCTTCTTATCCTTCTTGATTTTCTGTATATTTTCCATTAATTGGCTTAGCAGTAGTTCGCAGAGATCATATTCTGCATTCTTTCTTAGCATTTCATAGGCAGTGTATACTGCAGTTCCGGATACAGAATTCTCCCTGCTGGAGTGATAGATCTTGTATCCTATTATCATTGATGCATATTTGATATCCGGATCCGAAATATCTTCAATGGTCATTGCCCTCTTATCAAATTTTGATCCGGTGGCCTCAGTTACAATGTTGTTCTTGACAGATTTGAGGATAGGTACCCCTCCGGAAGAGTATAGACCAGTTACTGCTCTAATTGCCTCTTTTGTGATCTTGCAGGGTCTATCTAGCCATAGAAAGTTGTCATGCATCCTGCTCAGTACATACCAGACCCATTCATCTTCTTCAAAGCAGGGGAAGTGAATAAATTGCTCAAATTGTTTCTTCTGGATATCCTTATACTCTGGTTTAAGCTCAAAAGCATTGTCTATCAGTTGCTTGTGATAGAGGTCTCTTAATTTGAATTCCCCAAATTCCTCAATGCTTGCATGTATGTAAACCCTAATGTCTTCGGTATGTAAAACTCCGTGAGGAACACTAGAGAAGGCTCCTAGTGGATCTACCTCCAATGATTTGTAGGGATGTTTCTTGAATGAGGGGTGAGGTCTATCAGAGATCTTAACTATGTTTGGAGTAGCCATTCTTCAAAGATTTGCAGTGAGGTAATGAAAAACAGAGAATACCTTATGCGCCTTCGGTTTGCACGGAGTGGTTGGATTGATTTCTTTATGCAATAACTTCGGCAGGAGATCCTTGGTTTGGTGTGCTTGATGAACCTTGTTGCAGAGCTCCACGAACCCTAATATCTGTCTGCAATAAATGCTTCACCTACATCATTCCGGTTTGCCTTGTCTGGATAGCTTGGAGTATCCCGGATTAGTCCTGATCTGTGGATATCATCCGGATCTTTCAATCATGAATAAATCGAGGTAACATATTACAAGAACATCCCAAACACTCTGTCCAATCCGCAGAACAAGATAGTGCATTTCCGGATCTTTCCGGACCTTTTTGTAATCCTTTATCATACCGGAGCATCTCCCTGAACAGGTCTTATTTGATCGATCACAGCTTCTTCATAACTCCATGCGGACCTCTGAAAACTTGACTGAAGTATCTCAAGACTCATATCTACAAACCCTTTGATCCGCATCTTGTGCCACATCCGGCACCACTTGTTTGGCTGGGGGAACAAGATTTTCTTTGAGTCTCCCCCTGAGCCTGAGCTCACTTTTTAATTTCTGGAAGAAATATCAGCACCAGAGTCTGGTGCGGATCCAACCTCTACATTCTCTGAACTTTTCTTCACCCAAATCTTGCTCATTTGATTCCTAACCTCATCCGCATTCATCTTTTGTTTACCCTTGTCTTGATTCTGATTATACACCGGACCTCTTTTGTCCTGATTTTTGTTTCTGCAGACTTTAGCATTATGACCGGACCTATTGCAGATTTGGCAAATAACATTTCTTTGCATATTTGACTGATATCCTCTTGATCTGCATTGATTAGCCATATGACCTACTCTATTGCATGTGAAGCATCTACCTTTGAATGATTTGTTTACTTGCATAATTCTGCATTCATGGGATTTGTGTCCATACCTTTTGCAGTTGAAGCACTGTCCGGAGAAGGATGAATTAATCTGATTCA
Source organism: Cunninghamia lanceolata (assembly GCA_027924645.1). Lineage (NCBI taxonomy): Eukaryota > Viridiplantae > Streptophyta > Pinopsida > Cupressales > Cupressaceae > Cunninghamia > Cunninghamia lanceolata. Next base: position 2,747,649 of record BSBN01000022.1, read on the forward strand.
TTCTCATTCTGCACTGATTAGCTTTGTGACCAAAGTGGTTGCAGCTGTGGCAGTATCCATTGAAGGATGGATATCTTTGAGCATTTGGCTGTCTTACCGGAGGTCTTCTAGGCCTGCTCCTTGGATTTTCTGATCCAAGATTCTTCTGACCGGATCCGGAGCTTTCTCCTTTCTCATATCCCAAACCATACTTGTCATCTGTCCTCTTTTGACTTCCAAGAAGAACTTCAAGTTGAGCAGAACTTATCTTGAATTTCTCTTTATATTCATTTGCTGTTTGAAGGTCTCTTTTGAGAGAGGCAATTTGATCCTCAAGTTTTCCTTCATTATCTTTGGCATCTTCAAGATCAGATTCAAGATGTCTGATAATCCTGTCCATCTGGTGGCATTCTTCTGATTTTTCTTTAAGAGATTGTCTTAGATTGTCTTCAGCCTTTCTTTTTTCTTCAATCTCTTGAGTAAACTTTATAGTTCCTGATTCCATTTCATGTCTTAACATAATGACTTCTTTTGATAACTTTTCACATAACTTGGTTTGCTCAGTCAATTCTTCATTTGTATTGCTTTCTTCATTTTGTCTTGCCAACTGTTGAAGCAGCTCCTTTCTCTTTTTCATAGAGAGACTTAATTTGTCTTTTAATTCTCTCATGAATTCATCGGCCTGTTTGAGTCTTTCCTTTAATTCACTGACTTCAGAATTTGACTGTTCAAGATCCTCAAGAGCAGTCTTGAGTTGCTCCCTTAAACCATATGCATCCATTTGAAATCCCAGATCTTCCTCAAGCTGTTAGGCTCTATTAGGAGGAACTTAGCTCTGATACCAATTGTTGATAACTGAGAGGGGGGGTGAATCAGTTATCCTAATTATTTCCCTTTTTGAACTTTCCTCTTAATTGATGCAGCATAGAATCAAACACAAAAACATTAATCATGAAATAAGAAACACATGACACAGTATTTTTGACGTGGAAACCCTGTTAAGGGAGAAAACCACGGGGTGATTAACCCAAAATTATTCTCTGTTAGAAGAATAGGAAATTACAAAAATGGCACTTGCCAATTAGGGCTCACTGCCCAAGCACACTGCTCACAAGAGGCCCACTGCCTACAAGAAGACACACTGTCTACAAAGTGATGAGAATCATAGTCTTGAACTGATTGGAAGCATCTGCATATGCTGGAGTTCAGTTCCGGTTAGGCTCAGTACACTGATCTGCTGCACTTCATCTTTCCTCTGTTCTTTATTCTGCTATCTTTCACATACCGGATCCTTTTTGCTACCTCTGCTCTTATCTGGACTTATTCGCATATATCTCCACCTCATCACTAACTTCACAACTAAATCCATCCTCTATATATATCCGCATAAGTAATTTCATCACTTTTCTAGTCGGCATCCGGAACAGTCTAGTTTCTTACAAACTCTCATTCTATCGGCTGAATCCTTCCTCACCAAGCAATGCGGATCAAGCATATACTTGTAGATATCATTAATCATGTCGGCCAAACATGATTCATGCCTTCACAACCTCTGTCATCAACAGTAACACATCCGGAAAGCAGTCTGATACTCTGCCAGTCAGTTCTTCCTCTGTTTTCACTGTCTCTCAGGAATCCGGTACTCAACCATTCATATCTTTTTCCTTGTCCATCACCGGAGGCTAAATCCTTGGAATATACCACTCAAGGTAGTCCTCTTGACTTCCCCAAATCCTCACTGTACCAAGACACTTCCTCTGAGAGATCCGGACCAATCTGTCGGACCTTGCCACATGCTCTGTTCTTCTTCACCGGACCACAACATTCTTTATTCTGACTTCCGGTAGAGACACATCATGACTTGCGGATATGTGGGATGACCTTTGTTGCCATCAATGACAACAACCATGAATCCATATAGTGTCTCTTGCCAACATGATGATGGCATTTTGATATTGTGCTTTGGAATAATGTGAGTCAACTCATCAACTTTCTTCTCATAACACTTATGTTGATCATGTCCTAGTTTCTTGCAATATGCACACTTCAGTCTCTCCTTCTTAGATGATTCCTCCTTGGGAGAGGATGAGGACTTAGGTGATTTGGTTGACTCTTTTGCTTGCTCATTGTTCTTGAAATCCTTATTTTTCTGTTTCTTGCCTTGGCTAGTTGAAGTCTGTTGATCCTTTTTACCTTGACTAGCAAGAAGGGCTTGAGGTCTAGAATACTTCAATGTACCCATGTGTACTAACTTAGCTTGCTCCCTTGTGAGTGATATGGGAAACTCATCAAGTGAAGGCATTGTGAAATCTTTCCCATGTGCATCCATAGTAGCATAAAAGACAAAAACAAAAATTGAATAGTTAGGACCAAGCTTGGAAAAGATTGAAAGAATCAATTGAGTGTCATCTTTCTCAATTCCACATTGTTTGAGCTGCAATCTAAGTGGTTTTAGCTTTGTGAAGAAGTCTTGGATGCTTGTAAAATCGATTGGATTCAAGCCAATTAGTTTATTCTCATATTTGAAACCTCTCATAGTATCTTTCTTACTAACGAGATTCTCTAAGGTAGTCCACACTTTGTTAGGTGTAGTACAAGATTCAATATGAAAAAGAAGATCAGGAGAAATAGACAAGCATAGTGTTCCATAGGCTTGATCACATCTATTGTACCACTTTCTCTTTTCTGCAGCTACAGTTGGTTCAATTTCTATACGCATTGTTACTCTATGAATTTTCAAACTTCTTAAATGAATCTCCATTTTAGTTTTCCACTCATGATAGTTATATAGTGTGAGTAGAGGAAGTTTGTTTGGATCCATGATGTAAGAGTACAAAAAAGAACACAAGTACAACCCTCCTTTCACTCAATCAAAGAGATCACCCCCCAAAAAGAATGATTGTGGCACTTTATGTTTAGTGCGATTTATAATTGTCTGCAAGGGACCAAAATTGGGAAAACATGAAAATATCTTAAAAATGAGATCCAAGGGAGATTACAATCACTCACAATGATTTATTAGAGCAAAAAAATCCCTCCAAAACAAGTTTCACTTCCTCAAGTCTCAAAATACCCAAGTTATCACTCAAAAGCCAAATTGAATACCAACAAATTGAATAAAATCAACCTAGTGCAAAATCTAAGAAAAGTGCATAGATAGATTTGAAGAGCTCTTGAATACCTTTCCAATGCTGCAAGAATCATGAAAATCTGAGACTATGGTGAAGGTTGTGAGCTCAGAAGTGAAAATGGAGATTTGTCTTCAAACTGCTTTATATGTCACCTACAACAAAATATCAGAAAACCACTAACACCAATGCAAATTACTCTCTATCAGCTTTCCAATGATATCTTGTTTCCTAATTTCACCTTTGTGGGAAAAAGTTATGGAAAAAATAAAAAAGCACCTATTTAGGGCTCTGAGGGGCAAAACAGGCCCCCCTAGAGCTGATGTAACCTGATGGAATATTTTGTTGCCAAAATATTCTTTGTGCCTGTTGGAATATGACACCACCTTGTCGATTTATGATGTTAGCATGACATCATCACCAGCAAAAAAACTATTCGAAATCGTTGGCAAATTTTGAAAAACTGCTTGATTTATTTTGAAACCACCATTTGGACTGATGAAACCACTATTTATAATGTAGAAAACCACCTTTCTCCTAGTAAAACCATTATTTTAGGTGAAAACTGTCGGTTAACTATCAGAGACCGCCAAAAATTTCCCAGATACCGCCCCTGATAGTGTGAAAACCAACAGAATAGGAACAACCAATGAGAATAGAAATTTTCCTGGTGTGAAACAAATAGCCGCCAACTATTTAAGAAGACTACTAGGAAGACTGCTAAATGTCTGATAGAGGGTTTGTTGTGGATGTTTTCGAAGGCCGCATAAGTTTTGTATTAAGACCACCGGTGGATTTCCCTTCAAACACTAAAGATGAAAGGAATTGCCAATGGATGTCAATCACTGCCAATGAATGCTAGATTTAACCACCAATATAGACATGACTGTTGGGTTTTTGGACTACATTGGCATTTTAAAATGGTTGACTGAGATCTGAGATAACCGGTGAATATTGTTGGTGATTGTATGCAGAGCACACACTAAATTATTCCACTAGATTTTGAACATTGTCACCAGTCATTGGAGGCCAACGCTAGGGCTTGCACCACATGGCACCTAGTGAAGGTGCTGGTAGTAGCAAGGTACCATGCATTAGCATGGTATAACCCTGCACTAAATTATTCCACAAAAATAAACAAATGACCAACGAGTAAACTTTATACAATTTTTTTTAACCTGTGAATAATTTGTTTTACCCGACAAATAAAAGATGATTCCACTGATGTAGACACTACGCAAGCAGATTCCAAGAATATGCTGCTATACTAGAAATATTCCCTGTGAAAATTTGATATGGCTGAGAAGCAAATTTTTTTTCCCTTTTGCTACAACTTTGTCTAATTTTGATGAATCGACAGTCAATCTTGGGGTTTATGGGTCTCTTGAACATGATGGCAGGGTCAAATTTGACCCAAAGTGCTTCAAAAGATTAGGTACTTGTTGGATCATGCATGCACCTCCTAACTTCAAATCCTCATAGATTTGGCCTCTGATGTTTGATTTGGATGAAATGAAAGGTGATTTTGACTATCTCGGACCTCCTAAACATAATGGTGTGCTCAGATTTGCAGCAACATGTTCCAAAATGAACCCACAATACAAGGACACAAAGAGGAAACCCTCACAAATTTGGTATTTCTATCAAGTTTTTTTTGATTCTCCAGGTCATCATTCAATGCAAGAGAAGAGCATACTCAACTATCAAGATCCACCACAAACTACACTCAAGATCTCTAAAAAAATGACTAACACAAAGTGATTCTTCCTAGAGCTCTGTTACCATGTTAGAGTTGGATATGATTGGAGCCACCTAGGATCTAGGACTTCATGAAATCACAAGAGAGATCAAATGAGAGAATAATGCTATTCTATCAATGAATGCAAAAGATTACAAGATTGTTGTTAGATTGTTGTTACAATGTACATGATATGCCTTGCTTATAAAGACAAGGATGAGAGACAATATGTTCTAGTCATGTGACAAGTGTCATTATCTTATGATATGTGACAACCATAAGATAAGATGACAACTATCAATAACTATCAACAACTAGACACAACTAGACACAACTAGAAACATCTAGTAGACTCACTAAGTCAACTTAACATGTGTGAATTATGTGTGATGTGTGAATATTATTTAACTAATAAATAGTTAAATAATATGAATTATCCACACAAGGTTAAACTGGTTAGGTGATAACCCTGTTCACACCAATAGTTGCAATCCCTCTTGTTGATTTATATGTGTTATTTGTTTAGTATAGTTATAGATGTAATTAGGAGGTCAAGAAGAAGGTGAAAGACCTATAACAGTGAGCACCAGTTTGGGTTGTGTTTGAATCACATCCAAACATAGGATGACCACTATTTTTGGCTTCATAGGTACATCTTGAGATGTAGGAACATAGATTACGTTTACTATTTTTTGAAAGAGTGATGATTTAGGAGTCGTAGTGGAATATTCAATCAAGATAAAGTCCTCAAGGGCTTCATCTAACATATTGAAGTTATCACAACTAAACGGCTCATTACACACATTAAAGTCTTGTAAAAAGAAATTTGATATTATAACATGTTCTATTTCTGACAAGAGAAGCGTACTTTGCAAGAATGAAAATGAAATCACTATGCAAGACTAACTTTATTGCTTTTTTTCAATGCAAAGATGAATGTAACATTCAAAATATAATGTATACACTATGAATGTAATGAAAATGCAATCTAAATCTGATTTGAAAAAATTAATTAACTCAAATATGAGAATAAAGGATGCAAATTCTTTAAACACTGGTTCACCAAAATGTTAGATGGTGAAAATGAGAGAGAATGATAGCATGTATAAACCAAATCAAGCCTCTATTTTCACATACTCCCAACATTAGGAGATAGGAACCGAGCTTGTTCACTATGAAGGATCAAGCTACTAATTTCTATTCCTTTTTATGATGTTATAAATGAATGGATGCTTCAACTAGGTTTCCACGAGCCTTAGACAACCTTATTACATGAAACCCTAATTTTAAAGTATGTGTAAATTGACTAATTTTTAGAACAAAAATTGTCAAGCAAATTACAGAAATGTAAATTAGAGGCAACAATGATTGTGTACCTAGAAATTGGAGGCCTATCAGACTAGGGCACCTGCCTCATAGTTTGACAAGTTTTTTGACCATCAAAATTTCTACACCGGCTATTAGAGTCTTTGTGAAGGGTTCCAGATCCTAGATTTGAAGCCCTATTAGACTAGGGTGCCCACCCTGTAGTCCCAAAGATTCTCTGATGACAAAACTAAAAGTTCTGTGATGACTATACCTGTAATACTTGTCCTTCCTCTGCTCCTTTTTGCTGGATCTTTTTGAATGCAACCTGCACATACAAAAGAAGGAGAAGGATGTTTGTGACTATATAGGAGTTTTCCTTAGTCAAACCTTGTCTTTGGGGTATCTTTACCTCAATAATAGCCAATGATAAAGTATGTAGATGTGTGTGCTCATAAATCAAATGTGTAAGCATAAATGCAAGATCCTAAATGACTCAAGCATTAAAGATAGATCCACACAGTGTTTCACTCAAGGAAACAATAACAACTTCACCTCAAAAAGATAATAGTAATGAAGACTTGTAGAACAAGAAGGTGAGGCAAACGTATCCATAGAGAATTCTAAAACTCAAGTGGGAGGCTTCAACCCTTCTCTCGATCATACAAAGGGCTTGAAAAAAACATAGGAAGAGAAAGATAGACTCGAGATCTTGATTCCTAATCTCCACCAAATATCTCCATGATGGAAAATATCAATATCTTCACAGAGCTTCAACAAAGTGCAAACCTTCAATAGTAATAGTAGAAAAATTTTGGCATAATAAGCTTGCATGAGAGTTGTGTGTGATAAAGTGTTTTTCAATTCTCTTTAAATACCTAACCTTAGAAATGCAAGCAATCAAAATAATATGCCAACATCATGTAAAAACCAAAATTTAAATTTGGAATCCTAAGGTACGTGGGGCAAGTTGACACCAGGCCAAAAATTAGGACCTCGAGATTTAGGGCTAGACTAGGGCACAAGTGCCCAAGTCTAGGTTCCAAATTTCACTTAAGGTTGGGCTTAAGGGTGTCTAGAATATCCAGAATCCAAGGTTTGTTTTCAAGTTTTGTTAATTATTTCTTCAAAATGCGACATTTCCTTGATAGGGTACATGTCAATCAGGGTTTAGGTAGGTCAGAAACAAAAAGTGCAAGAGGAGACCAAAGGAGAGGAGCTAAAATATGCAAAATTGTGCTAATCCATCTAGGAGTACAAAATCTGACATAACAATTTATATGCAAAGAATAATTATTTATGACATTATTAAACACGTGGTTAAATGATATAATGGACTAACTACCATTGTGTGACTGAGGTGGATGTAGGAACAATTTTTTTCCACCTCCAAGATGAGGAGAGAATATATCACCATGGAGAGGATGCTAGATCATGTGAGTACAATGATCCTTATGCCATTTAGAAACACCCACACACACACATACTTATTAGAGGATAAGCCAATTTTGGATTAAGTCTTAATTTTTATGTCTTTGGTCATCTTAGAAATATTTTTAGCATTAAGATCATTTTATACTTGTTAATTTTTGTCATTGTCAAGTCGATGGCTAAATCTTCTCCATCGATAGATTATAAGGTAGTGTATACCTTTGAATGCTGAGTCGACGTAAGTAATCGACCAGACAAGTCCAATTTTGTCGATTATAAGGACTAAGTCAACTTTGTGAGTCTCCATCATTGATAATTGTGCTTTGAAATAAGCATAATTAGAGCATTCAAAGGAATGCATTAAGTGACATCTATATGGTAGTGTATACAGGAAAAATCAAGAGGTTGAATGATAAAATCACAAAGCAATGATAATAACAACTCAATTACCCATAACATAAAGAGATCGATCTAAGTAAAAATCCCATATCAATGAATAAATCAATTTAAAACAAGAAAGAATTCACCTATATTGTATAGTTCTCTTTGTATGAATGTAGATTGCTTAATAACGTTGCGAAACCATGTTTGCAACAAGTGGATGTAGGTTGTGTTCGTGCTCAAAAGATCGAAGTGCTCAATGATGTGATGTATGCTCAATTCACTGTAAAGGAATGCTTGAGAATAAATGGTCAAAGAGGATTTGTGAAGGAGACGAGGGGGGTTTATATAGGTTTCAAACATGATCGATCAATAGATGAAATAAATCCATAGAATGAATGGTTGAGATAAATCAAATAACTCATGCTAAATGTGCACATGACATGTGTCACTCCAAAAATATATTTTTATTAAGATAATTGCTTTTTTGATAAAGATATATTTGATTTCATAAATTAGAATGCTTTTTCTTCTAATTCATGAGTTGATGAAAATAAGATAAATTAGAACCAATTAACTTAACTTTAGATTTGCCTTTTTTGGAGTTCTAAAAATAAGATTGATTGTGCACGAGTTAACATGATATTTTTAGAGGAATTGGAAAGATAATTGAAATTAAATAAATAAATTTATTTAATTAATTGTGCATGATAGTGGAATAAATAAAATATTTGATTATATTTTATTTTTAGAGATTGAGATAATTTAAATAAATTTGCATGATTTATTTAAATTTGGAAGAACAATTTAATTTAATTAAATAATGTAAATTATTTAATTGTAGATAAGAGAGGATTTGTGATGAATTAATTAAATAATTGGATTTATTTAATTAATGTAGATTTGAATTTTGAAAAGGATAATGATTTGATTAAATCATAAAAATTATTTAATTTTGGAAGAATATAGAAGAATTTAATGAAATTAATTAAATAAAGAGGATTTATTTAATTAATGTTGAAAATATGTGATTTGGACGAATTTGATGAAATGATGAAATTAATTAAATAATTAGATTATTTAATTAACATTTAAAATGTAGGTGATTAGACAAATTTGATGAGAATGAAAGTGATTCGAAGACATGGTCATTTTAGGGTGTCTACATTTTGCCCCTCTTTGATGCAATGTAGTTTATAGCGTTGTGTCAAAGAAAATGATTGTTGAAGACATGATACAATTTTGATACCCCAGTGTAGCTAGATGATGGTGACTGATTGTCATTGATGTCAAAAAGGTGTTGAGTTGATGATGATGCAGATATGGCAGGATGTATTCTCATACTCATAGTCTTAATGTGTGGTGTTTATGACATGACTTGTTTGTTAAGCTTGATCACATCATTTGTTGATGCTCACATAAGATATTGATACTAACTTGTGTGTATTGGATTTACTTTCTTCATGCTTCAATAGGAAGCTTCACATAAAGAAGATGGTTTGAGGACAATGTCAAAGGTTGAGCTGTTAGGACATCAAGGAGTTGGTATTGTCTTCATATTGGTTCTCATCATGTTGATATTCTTCATACCTCACTTAAGGAAGCTCATGTGCCAGGAGATTGTTCATAATGTACATATGATCTTAGTTGATCATCTATCAAGTTCATACAGTGATGACAAGAAGGATGCCTTATTGTTCAGAAGCTTCATTGATCATTGATTACATTGATGTTTAGTAATGGTATGGTATCTTCACAGTTGGTGTTCATGTGCAGTTGGTAGGCATATTTCATGTGGTTTATATCAAGAGTTCATAATGCTCTTCTTACTTCATGTCTTCCTTCTTTGATCAGAGTTATAGATATTTTGATGTTTACAAGGTTCAATGTTACATGGTTTACAAGGTTTACATGTGATGTTTACAAGGTTAAATGTTTTATGAAAAGCTTTATTCAAAAAGCATTGAGATTATGAGTTATTCATAAAAAGACATTGAATATGAGCATATTCGAAGGAGAGGCATAGTTTATAAAGTAGCATTCAAAGATTTTAAAAATGAGACTAGTCATAAACAAAAGCCATCGAATGATTTGGGAGAATTTGATCCATATGATATGGAGCCCGATCAATAAGATTTTTAAAATAATTTTTGTTTTATTTCGAAGGGTTATCTTTTTAAAGGGAAGCCCGATTCAAATGTGAGCTCATGTGCATCAAATATTTTTACATGAGGAGTCATCAAATATGTGGGAAATTTATATATATTTTTTAAATCCTTATGACTTTGGGAGCTCGAATAAGATTTCCTATCTTCTCATGAGATCGAATAAGATTTGTGAAGCTATTTTAGATAGCTATTAAAAGCATATAATTAATGCTTTTAAAGCATTTTTTTTAAAACAAAAAAATCTTTCTATGTTTATTACTCCCGTGACATTGAAGATGTAAATAAAATGTTCTAAGAAAGAAAAGTTTCTTTCTTGAGTTTTTATTTAGAATGTTTTTTTGTCTTCTTGAATAAGATTTTTTGAAAAAAAAAAAAAGAGTTGGAGGAGATTTTTTTGATTGTTTTATTCTTTGAAGATTAACACATTTGGTGAAGAGTGTTTTTGCAGATTGAAGTTGAAAAAGGTTTTTGGAGTACACAGAATATGAAGAGTTGGAAGAAATTTGTTTTTTGTTTGGTTCTAGATTTCTTGCAGGTTATGAACATGGTGGATATGAAGAGATTGGAGATTGGAGAAAGATATTGTGATTGTTTTAATTTTCTTTAACAAAAAGATTTGTGGAGATGAAGAGTTTTTGTTTGCAGGGAAGTAGAAGATATTTTTGCAGGTTCTTCATGAAAAAGAAATTGAAAGGTCTCAAATATGAAAGATATTCTTTTATCTCTAAGAGGGAATATGAATGGGGTTTTGGTTTTGAAGATTGAAGATGTCAGATTAAAAAAAAATGTAAAAATATCAAGGATATGAAAGGCTTCATGAAGATAATTTTTTTTTTTGGAAGAAGAAATATATGCAAGTGATTGAATTTCTTTTGCAGAGAAAAAAATATGAAAGGTTTTATGCATAGTGAAATTGATTTGTAGGACAAAGAATTTAAAGAGACCTTTTTTGTAGATGCAAGAATATCAAGGATTGAAATAATTGTGGAGAGAAGACAAAATATGAAAAGTCATCTTGTATATAATAGTTTTGCAGGAACATTGAAGTGGTTGTTGTGTGGATCAGCATACAGGGTTGAATATATTTTGAATATCCTCTTGAAGAGAAAATTTAGATTATAAGTTTTGTGTGTGATTGGAGTTGATGAGAAGTATGGTGATATGACAGACACATGTGAAAGAAGAAGTGATTTGTATTGAAACAGAGAAACTCTCTAAATTCTTTGTTTTAATCTAAGTTAGTATGTATTAAGGGTTGGTGCTCCTTGAAGTTGGTGCTTCTAAACATTGTAGCCAGTGAGGCTTGTATGGTCAATAAGACCTCTTTGTAGCCAGTGAGGCTTGCCTAGTTAGTGAGACCTATATGTAGCCAGTGAGGCAGTTCATGAGTGTTTTTTTTACCCTAGAGGGTTTTCCACTCGGTAAAAAGCTTGTGTCATGCTTCTCATTGATTTCCTCTGTGTGTGTACATATTAATCATTTGATCATGAGTTTTTGTTTACATCTTTTATTATAAGTCTTGTGCATATAAACTCAACAAATCATTAATGTCCTTCTCTCTATTTGTCTTGTAAGATAAAGTTTGCAAAAAGTTAAAAATTTATACAACACTAATTCACCCCCCCTCTCAGTGTTGTCCTGGACTCCAACACTAGATGCCCCTATGTAGCTAGCGTAGGATGCCCCCTCGAGATTATAGATAGGCAAGCGACAGAAGAACTGGGTTGATGCTCGACAAGAAGATTGTGCTTGAGATAGACGAGGTTGGATAGAAGAAAGTGGAGGTAGAATAGAACATGATAGAAAAGACTGTTGATTGATCTTTTCTTGAAAACTATAATGATTTGGATAAATGGATGGTTAAATGGATGAGCTTGTTGCAACGGTTTCACAATTGTTTATAAAGATCAATCCTTATTTCTGATATAGCACATGGATAGCATTTTTGACCAAGGAGCTGTGATATCTAAGTGCGTGGACATTGATTCTGCAAGAAAGTGGTTTGAACTTAGATCCCTTAAACATAATATAACCTTGTTGTACATGTGAATCAGCCATAGTCTTGAACATAAAATAAACTTCGATACATAAATGCAAGAAGAATATTAATTAAGATGCTAGGTCATAACACACACACACAAGATAAATATGCTGCTAAGAAAGATGCTAAAGATCATTCCTCAAACATGGCACACAAAAGCAATGACTATGCCCCTAATCTGTACTGCAACACAACATACCAAGATTATAGATAAATCAAAGTAGTCTTGAATAGGTATTGGAAAAGGAACAAAAGATAAACCAAAAAGCAAATTGACTGACATACAAAGTAAACATACAGCCAACATATTCTCTTGCCAAAGAGGTTGCTTAGGATAGATTAGATTGGTTGGGTAGATAATAGCCTTATCGTAGGAATGATGTGTCCGTTAAAGGGTGTTATATGTTGAAAGGATAATGTTTGGTTTCAAGAAATGCAACATGTCATATAAGACGCCTGGTCTGGTTTCGATCATGGAACATTCTGTATAAGACAAGTGTGTTGATCTGTTGCTTGGTTGAGATTGATTTTGCTGATGTTGGCAATCAATATGTAGGTCAGCATATGGCTTTGCAAGTAAGTTTCTTTGCTTCAAGTTTGTTAAGGACTTTTGCTTTGAAAGGATGCATTTGTTTGTTGTTTTGTTGCTTTAGTTAGTCAAGTCAAGGTGAATGGATTTTGCAAAATGAAAGACTAGAAAGATGACATTTCAATGGATTGAAATGGGTGAAGAATGATGAATCGTATGTGTCTGAGTACTAGATACTTCCTTCATATTCTAGACTGCCTACATACCCTGTATCCACAGGATCAAGGCACATTATGAGGAAAGATGAAAAAATGATAATATGTAGTTCTGGGTAGAGTGATGAGTGGGTCAAGATGCTTGAGCTTGGGTAGGTGATGTGTATGAGGAAAATTGAGAGGTTGAATGATAAAATTACAAGCAATGATAATAACAACACAATTACCCATAACATAAAGAGATCGATCTAAGTAAAAATCCAATATCAATGAATAAACCAATTTTAAAACAAGAAAGACTTCACCTAGATTGTATTGTTCTCTTTGTAGATATGTAGATTTCTCAATAACATTGCAAAACCATGTTTGCAACAAGTGGCTGTAGGTTGTATGCTTGCTCAAAAGATCGAAGTGATCAACTATGTGATGTATTCTCAATGTGCTATAAAGGATGCCTGAGAATAAGTGATCAAAGAGGATTTGTGAAGGAGATGAGGGGGGGTTATATAGGTTTCAAACATGATTGGTCAACAGATGAAATAAATCCATAGAATGAATGGTTGAGATAAATCAAATAACTCATGCTGAATGTGCACACGACATGTGTCACTCCAAAAAGGTATTTTTATTAAGATAATTGCTTTTTTGATAAAGATAGGATTTGATTTCATAAATTAGAATATTTTTTTTTTCTAATTCATGAGTTGATGAAAATAAGATAAATTAAAGCAAATTAACTTAACTTTAGTTTTGCCTTTCTTAGAGTTCTAAAAATAAGACTGATTGTGCACATGAGTACCATGATATTTTTAGAGGAATTGGAAAGATAATTGAAATTAAATAAATAAATTTATTTAATTGTTTGTGCATGATTTTGAAGAATATGAAGATTATAAATAAAATACTTGATTTTATTTATTTTTAGAGGATTGAGATAATTTAAATAAATTTGCATGATTTATTTAAATTTGGAAGAATAATTTGATTTAATTAAATAATGAAAATTATTTAATTGTAGATAAGAGGATTTGTGATGAAAAATTAATTAAATAATTGGATGTATTTAATTAATGTAGACTTGAAATTTGAAAAAGGATAATGATTTAATTAAATATTAAAAATTATTTAATTTTGGAAGAATATAGAGGAATTTAATAAAATTAATTAAATACAGAGGTTTATTCAATTAATGTTGAAAATATGTGATTTGGAAGAATTTGATGATATTAATTAAATAATTAGATTATTTAATTAACGTTTGAAATGCAGGTGATTAGACAGAAAAGAAAGTGATGTGAAGACATGGTCATTTTAGGGTGTCTACATTTTGCCCCTCTTTGATGCAATGCAGTTTATAGCATTGCCTCAAAGAAAATAATTGTTGAAGACATGATACAATTTTGATGCCCTAGTGTAGTTGGCGTAGAATGCCCCCTCGAGAGGAAAGACAGGGAAGCAACATAAGAACTGGGTTGACGCTCGACTAGAAGATTGAGTTAAAGATAGATGAGGTTGGATAGAAGAATTTGGAGATAGAATAGAACATGATAGAAAGACAATTGATCGATCTTTGCTTTAAACACTATATGATGATTTGGATAAATGGATGGTTAAATGGATGAGCTTTTGCAACAGTTTCACAAATGTTTATAAAGAGCAATCCTTATTTTTGATATAGCACATGGATAGTTTGCCACCAAGGTATGAAAGACCAAGGTATTGTGATATTTGAGTATGTGGACATTGACTCTGCAAGCAAGTGGTTTGAACTTAGATCACTTAGACATAATGTAACCTTGTTGGATATGTGAATGAGCCATAGTCTTGAACATAAAATAAACTTCAATACATAAATGCAAGAAGTATATTAATATGTAAGATGCTAGGTCGTAACACACACAAGATAAATATTCTGCTAAGGATCAATCCTCAAACATGACACACAAAAGCAATGACTATGCCCCCAATCCATACTGCATTGCAACATACCAAGATATAGATAAATCAATGCAATTTTGAATTGGTAATGGACAAAGGAACAAAAGATAAACCAAAAAGAAAATTGAATGACTTACAAAGTAAACATATAGCCAACATATTCTCTTGCCAAAGAGGTTGCTCAGGATAGATTGGATAGGAAAGATAACAACCTTTATCGTAGGAACAATGTGTCCATTAAAGGGTGTTATTTGTTAAAAGGATAATGTCTGGTTTTAGGAAATGAAACATGTCGTATAAGTTGTTTTGTTTGGTTTCAATCATGGAACATTTTGTATAAGACAAGTTTGTTGATCTGTTGCTTGGTTGAGATTGATTTAGCTAATGTTGGCAATTGATATGTAGGACAGTATGTGGCTTTGTAAGTAAATTTCTTTTCTTCAGGTTTGTTAAGGACTTTTGCTTTGTAAGGATGCATTTGTTTGTTGTTTTGCTGCTTGAGTTTAGTCAAGTTGATGTGAATGGATTTTGATAAACTAAAGACTAGAAAGATGACATGTCAATGGATTAAAATGGGTGAAGAATGATGAATCGTATGTGCCTGAGTACTGGATACTTCCTTCGTATTCCAGACTGCCTACATACCCTGTATCCACGAGATCAAGGCACATTACGAGGAAAGATGAAAAATAATAATATGTAGTTCTGGGTAAAGTGATGAGTGGGTCAAGGTGTTTGAGCTTGAGTTGGTGAAATGATGAGATCTCATGTACCTAAGTACTGGATACTTCCTTCATAATCCAGACTACCTACATACCCATATCCATGGGATCAAGGTACCTTAAGATTGAAATGAGCTAAAAAGTGTTGTCATTGTGGGGAGATGGTTGAAGTGCTTGTGTTTTTGTGTTTGGATTGTTGATGTGTTTTTGTTTTTGTGTGTTTTGTTTGAGGGGTGAAGTGTTTGTTGTTTATGTGAGATTATTTTTGTGTTGTTGTGAACCAAGAACAAGGATCCATTCCTAGACCTAGGTTAAGGAAAGAGTTGCCCCCATTCAGGTAGAGGTGTTGTTATGGTTGACTAACATAGGATAACCATGGATGATAGGAAGATATAGAAAGTTGACATAGGACAAGACAGTGATAATTGTTGACATAGATCAAGACGTGGGATGACGACAATGGACATTGACAAATTCCAAGCTATTCTAGATATGGAGATGGAAATACAAACAAGGTCAATAGTTTTATTATGGATGGATGAATGAAGTTTGTTGTGAAATGGGCATGGAATGAACAAGACTCGATAGATGATGGATGCTGACTCTACACATAGTGTCTGTTTGCTAGGTTTTCAGTATGATACTTATCTAAGGCACCTATTTACCAGGTTTTCACTAAAGGGTGGATTATTTATTTATTTATTTATTGATACTCTAAGGATCGGGCATAGAACTTCTTGAGATGAACACTGTTGACTGGTTCATCTAGAGGAATGCCGTTAGGTGTAGCTAAAGTATAAGCCCCTAATCCATATGCTACTATGACAACAAAGGGTCCTAACCAATTAGGCTCAATCTTGCCCTTATTTTCTTGATCTGCTTGATTTCTCTGATTTTCTTTTAAGACAAGATCACCAACTTGAAACTATCGTTCTTTGATCTTCTTCTTATAATTACGCCAGAGGTGGTTTAAGGAAAGACATGGAGATGATTAAGTGTGGTAAGGCACCTCTCATCTAGTAGTTCAAGCTCAGCTAATTTGGAAGTGCAATACTCCTCTCCTTCAATTAGGTTCTACATGGATACTCTGAGGGATGAGATCTCGACCTCTATAGGTAGGATGGCTTTAGAGCCATAGACCAAGGCATAGGGTGTTGCACTAGTTGGTGTTTTGATACTAGTGCGATAGGCCCATAGGGTGAGATTGAGTTGCATCTGCCAATCACGACCAGCTTTATTGACTATTTTCTTGAGGATTTTTAGAATGGTTTTGTTGGAAGCCTCGGCTTGGTTGTTACTCTACTGATAGTAGGGAGTGGAAAAGCAATGCTGGATATTGTATTGGGTGCACAAGGCATGAACATCTTGATTCTTGACTGGTCTCCCATTATCAGTGACAATGACTTTGGGGATACCATACTGGCAAATGAGGTAGTTAACGATAAACTTGGCTATTTGCTTACCAGTGATATATGTCACGAGAATGGCTTCGACCCACTTCGTGAAGTACTCAGTGGTGGTAATGATAAATTTGTGGCCATTGGATGAGGATGGGTGGATTTGTCCTACAAGGTCAAGACCCCATTGAGAAAAAGGCCATGGAGTTGTCATAGGTTGTAGTTCATGAGCTGGTGAGTGAATCAAATCTCCATGTTGTTGGCATTGTAGACACTTCTTAGGAAACTGTAAAGCATCTTGTTCTATAGTAGGCTAGTAATAACTTGTTCTGAGTATCTTCTTAGTGAGATTAGGACTGGTAGAATGTGTGCCAAAGGAACCTTTGTGTATGTCTCGTAAGGTAGCATTGGTTTCTTCTGCGTCAAGACATCGTAAGAGGATACCATCAAGACTCCGGTGATAAAGTGTATCACCCAAAATGGTGTAACAGGAGGATCGATGGATAAAGGTTCTGCATTGGGTTGATGAAAGTTCAAAGGTAAAGGTACCATGTTTAAGGTATTCATAGATATCTTTGTACCATGGGGAATTGGGACCAACAAGTTCGCAGATGATTTTAGTAGTTGGAACATCGACGATTGGTATCAACAATTGCTCAATCAAGAATTCACACTTCAGTGTGTTTGCAAGCATGTCTATAAGTGACCCTACAGAAGCCATAGAATCTATAGCTTTGTTATTCTCTCTTGGAATTTGCTCAAACGTGATGCTAGAAAAATGTGGTTTGTAGGCATCCACTAGTTGCTTGTAGGGGACCAACTTTTCATCTTTTGTTTGGTACTCATTAGTGACTTGTCGAATGACTAGTTGTGAGTCTCCATATACTTGTAGTTATGTGATGTCCCATTAAACTACTATGTTGAGACCTATGAGGAGTGCTTCATACTCAGCTATGTTGTTGGTACAAGGAAATGCAAGCTGATATGACTTTGGGATATAGTCATTTTGTGATGCGATAAAAAGGATTCTGGCCCCTAATCCATGCTGTGTGTAGGAACCATCAAAATACAACTTCCACATTACTGAGGTAGAAAGAGTGAATAGATTCTCATCCAGAAAGTTAGATACCATAGGATGTACATCTATCATAGGTGCTTCTGCTAGTTGATCTACTAGGGCTTGTCCCTTGATTGCTTTATGATCGACATACTCAATGCCAAACTCATTAAGGATCATGACCCATTTAGCTAGTCTGCCTGTGAGAGCTGCTTTTGCTAGGAGATACTTTAATGGATCAATTTTGGCTATTAGATTTGTGTGTTGGTTTAGCTTGTAATGCCACAACTTTTGGGAAGCGAATACTAAGGCTAAACAAGCTCTTTCCATAGGTGAATAATTGAGTTCATAACCCACCAAGGTTCAACTGATATAATAGATTGCATGCTCTTTTCCTGACTCATCATGTTGTGCTAGGAGAGCCCCTAAGGCTGTAGTTGTAGTTGAGATGTACAAGATCAAAGGCCTATCGGCGACTGGTGGTACCAAAATAGGAGTGTAGCAAGATATTCTTTGAGCTGATCAAATGCTACTTGACACTTATCATCCATTGAAATGAGACATCCTTTTGGAGCAAGTGTTGAAATTGTTGACATTTATTTGCTAGTTGTGAGATAAAATGCCTAATAGACTGTAACCTTCCTTGAAAGCTCCTTAGTGTTTTCAGATTCTTTGGTGGAGGCATTTCTACTATAGCCTTGACTTTTCCTAGATATACTTCAATGCCTCTACGAGATATAATGCATCTCAACACTTTTCCTAATGTTACCCCAAAGACACACTTCTTTGGATTGAGTCTTACTTGATATTTTTCTAGTTTGTCAAAGATTTGTCCTAGAACCTATATGTGATCTACCCTAGAAGACTTTGCTAGTATGTCATCCACATAGTCCTCCATGATGTGATGAAAGAGATCATGGAATATCACTGTCATTGCTCTTTGATAGGTTACCCTTGCATTCTTAAGACCAAATGGCATGACGCACCAACAATAGGTACCCCAAGGACAAGTGAAAGCCATTTTATGTTGATCTTCTTCTGCTATCATTATCTAATTGTAGTTGGAAAATCCATCCATTAGAGAAAGAATTTCATGACCCGCAGTTGAGTCTACTATGAGATCAATGTTTGGCAGTGGGAAGTCATCTTTGGGACATGCTTTGTTAAGATCTCTAAAATTAGTACACATGTGAATGCCCCCATTCGGTGTAGACATAGGTACAATGTTTGAGAGCCATTCTAGATAATCAATAGGCCTGATGAATTTTGCATCTAGCAATTTCTGTATTTCAACTTTCACTAGGAGAGCAATCTATGGATGCATCTTTCTCAGCTTCTATTTGACTAGTTTGGCTTTTGGATCAACCGTGAGATAGTGAACTACTAATGAAGGGTCTAGCCCTGGCATATCAGCATAGGTCCACGTAGAGTTAACGGTTCTTTGTAAGAAGAATTTGGTAAGATCCTTGTGTTCTTTCTCTAATAGTGATGCTGCTAGAAATGTTGTTCTAGGATTTTACTCTGTGCCAAGATTTATCTCTGTAGAATCTTCCACTAGGAGAGTTGATTTCCCTTAATACTTAGATTGTAGGGGAAGGTCAAATCCTCCATCCTCATGTGCCTCAGTTTGGTTTTCACCTTTGGATATGTTCTTTGTTTTTACTATTTTGTGATTGGGAGGTGCCACAATGTGGTTTTCACCTAGAGATCTTTCTTTATTTTTATTTTTGTGACTGGAGGATTTGGCATTCTCACCAAAATAAGCATTTTTCTCTAGTTCCATTATAAAACTAGCTTTGTGATCACCAAGAGGAATACCATCCCGGAATCTCATGAACTCAGCAATAGCTTCGTCATTTTGAAATACATCTAGAATGGGGGCCCCTTATTGGTCCCAATTGATAAGTTCAGGGTAGACAAGTGTTACAATCTGGGTGTTTGTGGTGGATGTTAAGGATACGAATGATAGCATAAATATGGAGGATTTAGTGAATAGGTTAGTCATATGGATGGAAGAGTCATCAATGAAATCCTCATTAGATGTCGAATTGACGAGAAAAGTTTGGGCTACATTGTCGAGAATACCCTCGATGTCCAAGACACGTGGTACCTTCCTACCAAATCCAAACCCCTTCTTGTCTAGTTTCTTTGTCACAATAATGGGTTCCATTGTTCCTTGATTCTATTTTCCAAGCCCTTCTTAAGCCATTGCCATATTTCTTGACTGGTATTATGACTGGTTCTTTCTCCTTGTAGAGCCAAGAAGAGATGTCTTCAATTGTTTCCTCTGCCAATAATTTTCCCTCTTGGGATTGGGTTAGAGATGCTGGGGGACGAATAGCTACTTTCTTAGTTGCTTTGGCAATGGGCGGTTGGCCGTAGGATTTAGGAGATAGAGGCATCCACCCTACACAACAAGATTTTGAGATATCATATTCTCCAAACCCTATATCACCGATGTGAGCTTTGATTTTGGGAATAGGATGAGGATTGGGTTTAGATGTAGATGATTTTGTTAGATTTTTAGAATCAACATATAATGGGGATTCAAGGGCTTTGTCATTATTGGGCACTTGATTGGAATTCTTATAACTACCTTTTAAGACATGACAGAATTCAAAAGGATTAGGATCTCCAGGGATAGTTATCTCTATACCATTAAATGGGAACTTGAGAGATTGATGGTACATGGAGGGAATAGATTTCATGGCATGGATCCATGGGCGTCCAAGGATAATACTACAGGGTAGCTCAATGTCAAGGACTTGGCACCGAGTTTCAAGCATGACAAGGCCTACTTGTATAGGCAAATGGATAACACCTTCTGACTGGTGTTTAGCATCATCATATCCCTTGATTGTAATACTTTGATCAACGTTGACTTGATCCTCAGAGTATCCCAATTGTTTGAGTAACTTTAGAGAACAGATATTGAGACCAGCACCACCATCTATAAGTATGTGTTTGATCTTGCATTTATGGATGAAGACTTCAATGTGAAGGGCATCATTGTGACATGGATCATGTGATGGGAGGTCTTTTTCAAAGAGGACCACATTGTAGGGTGAGGCAATGTTACCTATAATAGCTTGGAAATCCATGACCGCTATGTTGTTAGGAATCGAAGACTCTTGTAGGGATTTTTCTAGCACAACTTTTGTTGGCAAGAGACATTGCTTCGCATGATAGGTGTTGTCATTGATGGCAACTAACACTATTCCACTCATCTACATAACATAATTTGTTCATATTGGAAGTCAGAATTAGAATTTATCTAAGTTTGGGTAGCTAGAAACAGAGCACATGACATGATCTGATATCTTGGTCTGGATCTCTCCGGTGGAAAATCTGAGTATGCTGCAAATTTGAAGAAGTCATAAGAATTGTCAGGGAAATCTAAATCCAGAATTTTATCCTCCAGTGACAAAGGGAGTAAAAGTTATGAGCATCTGAGTACTGGGTCATAATATGACAAAACAGTTCAGTAAAGAATAGGCTGACTTGTGTTAGATCCTTATGTGGATCTGATAGAAGTGTCTTGGTAAGTTACTTATGGGATATAATGTTAGTGGCTGACATGAATGGTGACCTTCAAGTGTTATTTATGGTATGCATCATTATTGGCACATGGATTCAGCCGACAGAATAGAGTACTTATATTGTTAGTTAAGTTCTTCATAAGGCCGATAGAAAAGTGATTGAATTACTTGAAGTGGATATATATATATATATATATATATAGCCAATGGATTTGAGTGTTGAAGGTGTGTGTGTGTGTGAATATGAAGAAAATGCAAAAAAGAGTAGATAAAGGGTGCGAAAGAGAAAGAATCTAAGATCTGGATTATGGCAGAGCAGTAAAAAGGGCAGAACAAGATGAAGTATATCAAGTCGGTATTCTGTGCTTAAATTGAAACTAAATATTTGCATTGGTAGATGCTAACTATCAATTCAAACACATTGTAAACTTCTTCCTGTAGGCAGTGAGTCTATTGTAGGTAGTGAGCATTTCCTTGAGCAATGAGCTTTGTGAAATGAGCCTGAATGCATGTGCATTCTCCATTGTAATACTTTTAACAGAGTATAATCTTTGTGGGTTAACCTCTATCGTGGTTTTTCCCTTAACTAGGTTTCCATGTCAAAAATCTTGGTGTCAAATGTGTTATTTCTACTTCTACTCATGTGTTGTTGATTCTTGCTTTTCATGATAACATTATTAATCTATTAATGTAGTAGTAAAAAGTAATTAACTGCTACAAGTTTTAAAGTATTATGACAACTGATTCACCCCCCTCTCAGTTGTCACCTCTAATTCCAACAATTGGTATCAGAGCAAGATTCCTTTGAAAAAGTTTAACAGCTTGAGGAAGATCTGGGAAGGCAATAGAATGGATGAATATAACCTCCAAGGGCAACTTAATCTCACTCTAGACGATCTTGAGTAGTCTAGAGAAGAAGTCCAAGAGCTGCAAGAGAACTTCAAAAATGCTGAAGACTTCATTGAGATCTTAAAAGAAAAATTGAACAAATCAAATGAGAAGAGGAAGGAACAACCTCTTCAACTAGGAAATCATTATGAGAACAACAACAAGGATGAGGCTCTGAAAGAGAAGACAAAGGAATGTGAGAAGTAGGCCAAAGAGGTTGTTGTCCTAAAACATGAGATGGAATCTAGGGTGATGAGGCTAACCAAAGAAATTGAAGATAGAAATAAAACTAAAGAAGACCTGAACCAAAATCTAAAAGAAAGAACTGAAGAATGCTGTAGATTGGACGGAATCACTGGCCTCCTAGAGTCTAATCTACAAGAGAGTAGAGACAATGAGAGAGAACTTGAAAGGCACATTGTCATTCTCAGACATGACCTAGAAGTTGCAAATGAATACAAGGAGAATTTCAATATAAGCTCTGTTAAACTTGAAGCACTGCTTGAAGGACAGAAAAAGGTTGATGATAAGCATGGTCTTGGATATGAGAAAGGTGAAAGCTCTAGATCCGGACAAAGAAATTTTCAACCAAGGAATGGGAGAAACAGACCTAGAAGACCTCTGGTAAGATAGCCTAATGCTCAAAGATATCCATCATTTAATGGAAATTGTTTTAATTGCAATAAATTTGGTCATAGAGCTACTCAGTGTAGAAGCAGAGTAAATTGAAATGGTCCATCCTTCTCCAGTCAATGCTTCAAGTGTAAGAGGTATGGTCATAGATCAAATGAATGCAAAAGTATGATAATGAATAACTCTAGTGAAAATGGCAGCTCTTTCAATGGTTACTGCTTTACTTGCATTGGATATGAACACATGTGTGAGGCTGATTATTTTCCTTCCTTATTTTGATCATTTTTACATTACAGTTGGTGACATTATCAGACTTTTAGAGACTATTGTTCCATTATGCAGACTTGATTATATCTTCTGATTTTGGTTTGACATTGTTTAGACATGTGGTGATTTGATTTGATTATATTTTAATGTTATGATGATGTTAGATATATGAGATATAGTTGATGATGATTATTGATGTGATTTCAAGTGCATTATGTGGATATATTATTTGATGATGATTATGAGACATTAGATAGAAGATGCAGTTTTAATAATAAATTATGTTGTAAATGATTAATGTTCTATGCAATGACATGAATTTAATTTTAGTTGCTTCGGTTATGATTATCCATGATGTAATTGACACTTGATCTAGCTATGCAGGATTATATTCCTAGGCCATAGGAAATCAGAGGTAGTGTTCACACATATGTTACTCCCTGTGAAATCGATTCATTCCCAAGAGGGATGAGGATCACATGTGATTGGATGTTGCTTGCGTGCATGCTTAATTTATTTATTTTGGCCTAGTGACCCCTTTTCTTAGTTGATTTATATCATTTGTTGTATATTTATAATTGTTTTACACCACTTGGTATTAATTTTCATTTATGGGCCATTTAAAAGTGAATTTATGCCTCCCTAGGTGTACCCTAGTGTCCCAAAATTTACCCTAGGTGGTTACCCTTGGGTCTAGGGTCAATTTTGACTAGCTAAACCTTGGGGTAACTCACTTTTGGTCACTCTAAACTAGGGTTTAGTCAAAGTGACGAATTTTGAAATGGCTAAGGGTGGGAGATGAGTCATGCTTTGGGAAAGACCCATCTCCCTTCCCAAAGTTTGGGGATCCCTTCACCAAGAAGACTTGGGAGGTCTTCAAGACTCCCAATTGTGTGGGATCTCCCTCCAAGACTGTCACACGTGTGAGAGCATCTTTAAAGTGCTGAAGTGGTTTTCGCACCTTGCATGTGGGATGAATTTCCCTGCACATTTGAAAACTTCAGTAAAGCACGTTTTGGCGAGAGGTTCTTTTTGAACGTAGCGACGGTTTCCAGGTAGGCCGCGGGTGGTTGAGCCATTAATGGCGACTGTAGCAGGCGTATGGGTGATGGTACAAATGGTGAAGCTGTCTAATTATGAATGAAGACTTCTAGATGGCGGTGCAAGGCTCGAGGCCTCCCTTGTCTGCTGCAGCAATAACTTCTGAGCTTCATTTTTTTGATACTGTGTATCTGGTGAGATTTTTGGTCAACTATGTAATTAATGTTGGGAACCTTCCTTGTTGTATATAGTAGGTTGTGTTGCTCATTTGAAGGTTGTTGAAGGCCTGAGGCATTTTTGTGTAAATAATGAAGAACAGGGCATGATCTTGGCTGTTTTATCCCATTTTGGAGTTTATGAGTTGCAACATGAGTGTATTTTGTACATATTTTTAGTTTCAGTGTTAATGTTATATGAAAAATGCTTATTGCATGTGTCTATCTACTTGTCTCCATTTGCTGCATGTTATTCTCCTTCTTTTGAATCTAGTTGCATGTCAGCAGGGATATCTGTAAGTAGAAGCAGTTAGATACCCATTCTTGGGTGATGTTTGTAAGGCAAGCATCAGTCCAACCCCCTGAAACTTGAGTGAAAGTTGCAAACCATCTGTTGTATACGTCTAGTTGACTCCTTGCCCAATGGATAGGCACCAGTCTGCTCCTGGATCAGTAGTTATGAGCCAAAACCCCTTGTCTTGCATCCCGGACATTATGTCCGCCCATTTCATCACTTCCACCTATTAGTTGTAGGATTAGGAGTAGGAAAACCCCTGCATGCTCTCATACCTAACCAAACATTATGTCCAAGAATGTTGCCAACCTTGTGATCTATCATGCAGATCTTGGTCCATACATGAGAGTATTCTCCCTGTTGTTGTCAAGTTAGATCTTTCTATCTTTGAGCTAGTCAAGGTTATATCTTGAGTTATAGGGACACCCCCCTTGGTCCGGCAGAACCAGAAGTGAAGGGGAGGAGCTCACGCAACCTCCTGTATTAGTTGGCTGAATCTGCATGTGCATAGGAACTGGCAAACCCTGATGCTGATTCAGAAGAAAAACCAACAAAATGACGACTCCGCTGGGGATGTGATTGATCAAAAGTAATATCTAGTCATCCTTGGTGATATATTTGTGACCCATCTGAGTCACCAACAAAATGGCGACTCTGCTGGGGATGTGATTGATCAAAAGTAATATCTAGTCATCCTTGGTGATATATTTGTGACCCATCTGAGTCACCAACAAAATGGCGACTTTGCTGGGGATGGACTGATAAAAGAAATGATATATTTGTGACCCATCCGAGTCACCAACAAAATGGCGACTCTGTTGGGGAGAAAATTGATGAAAAAGTGTTATATCTTGTGGCCCATCTGAGTCACCAACAAAATGATGCTCTGCTGGTGGAATGAACCTGGAAAAGTAGCTTTCAGCTATTGAAAATTTTGTCCTCTCTGGAGAGGTGGCGACTCTGCAAAAGACCTAAATGCACATGAAAGATGGATGTATGTGACGTGACAAAAATGTGTTGTTCATATTTCTGCATCTGTATGAGAAAAGGTACCTTGTTCCTTCCCCTTTATATATTTACTGTTTTGCTGCATAGGTTAGATGCCAGGGGAGGTTACAGGTCTTAGGCAGACAAAGGATGTCTAAGAGTAAGTTTTTTATGAATCCAAGTATGAATTATCCCGTACTCAGTGGTGAAATGTTGGAGAAAAGAATAGAAGAGATAAAAAATAGGTTGATATTCTTAGAGGCTGAGCAGGCCTGGTTAAAAAGCAATAACCCTGTTATGTCTGCCAGTCAGAAGGCTAAACCTCTTCTCAACCCTTTTGATCCTTTGTATGACCAACTGGATTTGTCATGGGTTGATTATAAAGTAAAAACTATGTCTGCTAGGATATACTATCAGATGCCTAGATTTGGTGGTCACAGTGTATGTGATGGGAATGCAATTATCCAAAATTTTCATAGTTTCATGGGAAAACATTCATTTAGAGATGAGGATATGTAGATGAGGTTTTTTGTTAGGTCCTTTGATGCAAAAGCAAAAGACTGGTATTTGAGCTTTCCAAAGAGATTTTTTGCCTGTTGGGATGACCTTACTGACTGTTTCAAAGAGGAATTTGCAAGAGAACCTGCTGATCTTGTTGCAGAATTGATGAACATCAGAAAACAAGATAAAGAGCTATGTGTTGATTTCAGTCATAGGTTTGCAGTAGCCCTTTCACAGATCCCAGAAGTCTTCAGACCTGATATTTCAGCCTGTGTTGGCATATTCTTTGAGGATTTTGAGGAGGGTTCTAGTGCAATACTAAGGGATTTCAAGGTGACAAGTATGCAGATGGCATACAAGTTCGCCAAAAATATAGAAAAATTCAAAAATGGGCGCCTGTTGATATCCTTGTCCCCAGGCCTTGGTGTGAATAATAGTTGTGAAGCTGCAAATGACCAAGTAATTAAGGCATCATGTGAAGATGAAAAGATGAATATTGAAGGTGCCAGTGAAAGGACTAGTGAGGATTCCCATTGCAATGATGAGGCATCTGATCATGAAAACAATGATATGGTTGTGGACAGCAATGAGCAACTTTTGGAATGGACCTGTGGAGATAATTGCGAGTATTGTACTCAAGACAGAGAAGATATAAGCAATCAAAAAAATAGTCCCATGTGTGACCCATTGCCTTCTTTTCAAACACATGGGGATCATGAAGAGCAGTCAGAGATTGAAACAAGTGCTAGTGTAGAGCATGATTGTTCTTTGTTTGATGGCTGTTTTGCTTATGACACACAAGTTGATACTCCTCCACAAAGTGAATCCATTGGTGATGAAGATGCATGTTCTGCTGCCCATGAACAAATGGCATACTATGATGAAACTGATGCACCTGGGTCACCCATTTATGACACATATGGTGATGAGGATCTGTCTGAGTATGGTGAGGATCTTGACACTGTTTTTGACTTGGATTCTGTTTCTCATCCTGATGACAGAGGAAGCAACGTACATCAGGTAAGTGATTGTAAAAATGTGCCTAATTTGAAAGAGGTGCCGGAGCCTGATCTTTTCCAGCTTGGTGTACTAGATGGTTGTGTGCATGATTTACACAATTGTGAATTTGAAGGCTTTTCTTTTGAAGTGCCAGCATATGATACAATGAGCCCTGATCTTCCTAGCTATGTGGTGGACTCTGAATGTCTCTTATTTTCAGTCCAGCTAGGAAATCATTTTGTAATGCATAGTGATGATAACCTGTGTTCTATACCATGTGAGTATGCATTGCCTGATACATTCTGCATCCACTTGTTGCCGGATGCTAAAGGTTATCTGCACAGGGATGACAATGACAAGCCAAATCTGAGGGTTGAATGTGCAGATGACAAGGTTTGTTTTTGGGAAGGTCACGACAGTATCTCCAGGCTTGATCTAATGTATGCAAATGAAAACAAAGTGTTTGACAAAGGGAGATACAGGTTTTTCTTTTCTTGGTGGCCTTAGGCCATCAAGTGTGTTTGGTGATGCAGGTCAGTGTAGTATTTGACTCTGTGCCCAATGGATAAGGGACTGGTCTGCATCCCAGAGATCTAGGGTTCTCGCTGCAGTCTTGCACCTGCACATCCCCAGACAGAGCCACTGTTGGTGCCTTAATTGACTGTCAGTTAATTTAGCAATTTTCATGCAGGCACCTTCCCAAAAAATCCAAAACATATTCTAAGTCTCTGGGCCTCCTCAGCATTTTTCAACTACAGCATCATATTTTCTTCAAGGAGGAGGTCATCATCATCATATTTCTAGACATCACCCTGATGATGCTGATGTCATTCTTATGTCAGGGTGATATCCGCTTTTCTGCCTGTCTGCATCATGATATTTCCAAAGGGAGATATCCGCCTGTCGGCTTCATGCATTGTCTAGTGCGGGGTGATATTTCCAAATATCAGGTATGATCTAACATCACCCTGATGTTTTGTGGAGCTACAGTGCAGCATGATATTTGTGCATCAGGATGATATTTCCAAATATCCGGTCATCTTCTGAATATCATCCTGATGCCGATATGGTGGTGACATCATCAAGGTCTGGAGGGTCATATTGCTAACACTAGTCACCTTGTGGAGATCCCCCGATGTTGCGAATATGACGATGATGTCATCCAGATATGAGGAGGTGTGTAGTAGGCCGATGTGTGGTGACATCATCAGGACATGATGATGACATCATCAGGATTTTTGAAGGCATCGGTGTGACTGTTGAGATCGGCAGGAGGAATTTCATGTTGGCCGATGGTGTTGGTCACACCGATGAAGAGAATGTGGAGTTCGCGGTCGGCGAGACCATAGGCATCGGCAAAGGAGATTTGTGCTTGGCCGATGGTCTATCTCTGGCTGATGGGTGGGAGTGTAGTGTGATGATCGGCGAGACAACTAAGGTCGGCGAGAGTTTTTTGGGGTGAGCCGATGGTAGAAGTTTGGCTGATGGGCTTTTGGAGAGAAAGGCATGTGTCGAGCGTGGTATAAGCGCTCGACACCTATTTTGCTTGCGGCCATGTTTTTAAAGTGCTAAAGTGGTTTTCGCACCTTGCATGTGGGATTAATTTCCTTGCACATTTGAAAACTTCAGTAAAGCACGTTTTGGTGGGAGGTTCTTTTTGAACGCAGCGATGGTTTCCAGGTAGGCTGCGGGTGGTTGAGCCATTAATGGTGATTGTAGCAGGCGTATGGGCGATGGTACAAATGGTGAAGCTGTCTAATTATGAATGAAGACTTCCAGATGGCAGCGCAAGGCTCGAGGCCTCCCTTGTCTGCTGCAGCAATAACTTCTGAGCGCCATTTTTCTGATACTGTGTATATGGCAGGATTTTTGGCCAACTATGTAATTAATGTTGGGAACCTTCCTTGCTGTATATAGCAGGTTGTGTTGCTCATTTGAAGGTTGTTGAAGGCCTGAGGCATTTTTGTGTAAATAATGAAGAACAAGGCATGATCTTGGTTGTTTTATCCCATTTTAGAGTTTATGAGTTGCAACATGAGTGTATTTTGCACATATTTTCAGTTTCAGTGTTAATGTTATATGAAAAATGCTTATTGCATGTGTCTATCTGCTTGTCTCCATTTGCTGCATGTTATTCTCCTTCTTTTGAATTTGGTTGCATGTCAGCAGGGATATCTGTAAGTAGAAGCAGTTAGATACCCATTCTTGGGTGATGTTTGTAAGGCAAGCATCAGTCCAACCCCCTGAAACTTGAGTGAAAGTTGCAAACCATCTGTTGTATATGTCTAGTTGACTCCTTGCCCAATGGATAGGCACCAGTCTGCTCTTGGATCAGTAGTTATGAGCCAAAACCCCTTGTCTTGCATCCCGGACATTATGTCCGCCCATTTCATCACTTCCACCTGTTAGTTGTAGGATTAGGAGTAGGAAAACCCCTGCATGCTCTCATACCTAACCAGACATTATGTCCAAGAATGTTGCCAACCTTGTGATCTATCATACAGATCTTGGTCCATACATGAGAGTATTCTGCCTGTTGTTGTCAAGTTAGATCTTTCTATCTTTGATCTAGTCAATGTTATATCTTGAGTTATAGGGACACCCCCCTTGGTCCAGTAGAACCAGAAGTGAAGGGGAGGAGCTCACATAACCTTCTGTATTAGTTGGCTGAATCTGCATGTGCATAGGAACTGGCAAACCCTGATGCTGATTCAAAAGAAAAACCAACAAAATGGCGACTCTGCTGGGGATGTGATTGATCAAAAGTAATATCTAGTCATCCTTGGTGATATATTTGTGACCCATCTGAGTCACCAACAAAATGGTGACTCTGCTAGGGATGTGATTGATCAAAAGTAATATCTAGTCATCCTTGGTGATATATTTGTGACCCATCTGAGTCACCAACAAAATGGCGACTCTGCTGGGGATGGACTGATAAAAGAAATGATATATTTGTGACCCATCCGAGTCACCAACAAAATGGCAACTCTGCTGGGGAGAAAATTGATGAAAAAGTGTTATATCTTGTGGCCCATCTGAGTCACCAACAAAATGATGCTCTGCTGGTGGAATGAACCTGGAAAAGTAGCTTTCAACTATTGAAAATTTTGTCCTCTCTGGAGAGGTGGCGACTCTGCAAAAGATCTAAATGCACATGAAAGATGGATGTATGTGACGTGACAAAAATGTGTTGTTCATATTTCTGCATCTGTATGAGAAAAGGTACCTTGTTCCTTCCCCTTTATATATTTATTGTTTTGCTGCATAGGTTAGATGCCAGGGGAAGTTACAGGTCTTAGGCAGACAAAGGATGTCTAAGAGTAAGTTTTTTATGAATCCAAGTATGAATTATCCCATACTCAGTGGTGAAATGTTGGAGGAAAGAATAGAAGAGATAAAAAATAGGTTGATATTCTTAGAGGCTGAGCAAGCCCGGTTAAAAAGCAATAACCCTGTTATGTCTGCCAGTCAGAAGGCTAAACCTCTTCTAACCCCTATGATCCTTTGTATGACCAACTGGATTTGTCATGGGTTGATTATAAAGTAGAAACTATGCCTGCTAGGATATACTGTCAGATGCCTAGATTTGGTGGTCACAGTGTATGTGATGGGAATGCACATTGTTGGATCTAGGGCATACAGCTGAGAGGGGGGGGGGGGTGAATCAGTTGTATAGAACTTCTTGTCATTCAAACACTTAATTCTCTGTTGTTAGTTAGCAGCATATCAAATAATCATCCATGGAAGCATAATACATAAACACAAGAGCAGATAAGCATCAACACATTGAACACCAAGATTTTGACGTGGAAAACCTGGTTAAGGGAAAAACCACGGGGTGATTAACCCAAGAATTATTCTCTGTTAGAAGAATAAAGAAAAATGAATGGCACATGCCAATAAGGGCTCACTGCCCGAGCACACTGCTCACAAAGAGGCCCACTGCCTACAAGGAGACACACTGTCTACAAAGTGATGAAAATCACAGTCTTGAACTGGAGAATGACATCTCTACCATGTCCGGATCAGTTCCAATTAAGCCCAACAATCTCTGCTCTGCCTTTCACACGTTTCTTTGCTATACCATACTCATCCTCACACCACACACTGAAATGAACTTACAAACGTTTATTTATACAAGACATCGACTCAGGAACAAGCATCTAAGTCGGCAAACAACCATAGGAGTATCTGCAAGATGAATAACACATCCGGTCGGCCATCACAAGAACATTCGTAGGATGAACAACTCATCCGGTCGGCTAAACAGAGCAAGAACTTCATCTGGAAGAATAACTTCAATTCCGGGCTCTACCATCAATGCGGACCAACAACACAACCTAAACATGATCCAAGAACCTCCACAAGCCTGTCTGAATGTCCGGATACATCCGCACTTCCTCTGCTTACTGGGATCTCTTGTCTTCCTCATCTGAAACTTCAAGAACACAGTCTGTCGCCACTGTCATAATGCAAGAGGTACTTCCGGACCTCCAAATCATACACAAATCAGGATGACACATCACAAGGACATCCCAAACACTCCTTCCAATCCGCAGATTAGGGTAATACAATTCCGGACCTCACCGGACCTTTTTGTGATCCTCTGTCACCTCCGGATACTTGTCGGACCCGGTTCTATACCGGCAGCCACAACTCCTTCAGATCTTCATGCGGACCTCTGAAATCTTAGCTGTAGCATCTCAAGACTCATATCAACTAACCCTTTAATCCGCATCCTCCGGTTCTCATCCTATACAGTACATTTACCTTCTTCTCATCACTGTTCTTCACTGTTCCTGACTGAGGCTAATTTTCTCAGTATCCTCAGCACACAGCTCATCAAATCCTTCTTGTCAATGCAATATGAGTATGTTGACATCAATGACAACACTGGATCACCTCATACTTGCAACAATCTCCCCCTTTGTCATTGATGGCAACATATGATGTGAAAAACCATTAAGACAAGAACTTCAACTTTTCATATGTCTTCTCTTCCTTTACTGCTCCCCCTTTGATCATCAACCACTTGTTTTTCACATGTCTTCTCTCCCCCTTTGACATCAATGGCAAAGGGCTCATACTTGCAATTCTCATGCATCAGAATCATACTAGCTGCTCCCCCTTAGTTGCAGCTCCCCATTAGTCTGGATCACAAGATATGACTGTGATAGCCACCGGACTGATGCACATCAGTGCATCTTAGTTCATCACCGGAGGGGCCATGACCCCTAACTTCTCTCGGAGATATTCAAAAGAGTCTTTGGGAAGAGGTTTTGTAAAGATATCTGCAATCTGATCCTTGGAGGGAACATACTCCAATCTGACTTCTTCCTTGTTTACTTGTTCTCTCAAAAAGTGAAATTTAATAGATATGTGCTTAGTCTTAGAATGCAATACCGGATTCTTGGAGATATTAATTGCACTTGAATTATCACAGAAAATTGTGATAGGCTTCTCATATTCAACTTTGATGTCTCTTAGCATCTGCTTCATCCATAAGATTTGAGTGCAACTACCTGCTGCTGCAATGTATTCTGCTTCAGTTGTAGACAGAGATATTGCATCTTGTTTCTTGCTTAGCCAAGAAACCAATCTCTTCCCCAAAAAGAATGCTCCACCACTAGTGCTCTTCCGGTCATCCACATCTCCTGCCCAATCTGCATCTGTGTAAGCATGAAGAGAGAAATCCGGATCTCTAGGATACCATAGACCATACTCAACTGTTCCTTTCAAGTATCTAAAAATTCTTTTGATTGCCATAACATGAGATTCTCTAGGATCAGCCTGGAATCTTGCCACAAGACCAACAGCCTGCATTATATCTGGTCTAGTTTGAGTGAGATACAACAATCCACCAATCATTGATCTATACTTTGTCTGATCTGCCTTTGGAGAATCATCATCTTTGCTTAACTTACATCCGGTTGCCATAGGAGTGTTCATAGGCTTTGAGTCTTCCATACCAAATTTCTTTAACAATTCTTTCACATATTTGGTCTGAGAGATGAAGATCCCTTCTTTTGTTTGAGTAATTTGCAGACCCAAGAAGAAATTCATTTCACCAAGCATAGACATTTCAAACTCACTTTTCATCTGATTTGCAAAAGTTTTGCACATACTATCTCTTCCTCCAAAAATGATATCATCCACAAACACTTCAACAATCAGAATGTTTTCATGATCAATTTTGAAATATAAGTTACTGTCAGCAGTACCTTTGTTGAATCCAATCTGCACAAGATGCTTATCCAACCTTTCATACCATGCTCTTGGGGCTTGCTTCAATCCATACAAAGCTTTCTTCAACTTGCAGACCATATCATTATTATCAGACAATTGAAATCCATCCGGTTGTTTAATGTAGACTTCTTCTTCCAGATCACCATTTAGGAAGGCAGACTTGACATCCATCTGATATACCTTGAAGTCTTTGAAGGCAGCAAATGCAAGAAGTAATCTGACTGCTTCAATTCTTGCTACCGGAGCAAAAGTCTCTTCAAGGTCAATTCCTTCTATTTGAGAGTAGCCTTTGCAGACCAATCTAGCTTTGTTTCTGATTACTTCACCAGCTTCATTTAGTTTGTTCCGGAAGACCCACTTGGTTCCAATTACATTCCTGTCTCTAGGTCTGGGAACAAGATCCCAAGTATGATTTTTCTCAATTTGCATCAATTCATCTTCCATTGCTTTGGTCCAGTTTTCATCATTGCAGGCTTCATTTATTGTTTTAGGTTCAATCTTTGAAATCAGACAACATTCATTCTGATTTTGAGCAATATTCCTTCTAGTTTGTACACCTTTGCTTCTGTCACCTATGATCTGATCTTCAGAGTGATTCAGTCTTACATACCTTGGAATTTTGGGAGTATCCAGCACTGCTGTTTCTTGATCAGGCTCATTCAAACCTATCTCTTCTTCCTGATTTACCGGATCAGGCTGACTCTGTCTCACCGGAGAGGATTGAGGTCCTTGAACACTGTCTTGGTCATCTTCATCAAACTCATAAAATCTTGAAGGCTTCTCAATTCCTTCATCAACCTTTACATTGGTGCTTTCTATCATCTTCCTCAATCTCTTATTGTAACACCGGTATGCTTTGCTTTGAGTGGAGTAGCCCAAGAAAATTCCTTCATCACTTCTAGCATCAAACTTTCCTAGATCTTCATCTCTTTTAATATAACACTTGCTACCAAATACTCTGAAATATTTCACAGTAGGAGTGATGCCAAACCAGAGTTCATAGGGGGTCTTACCGGTGTTGTTTCTGATTTGAACTCGATTGAGAGTGTAGACTGCAGTGCTGATAGCTTCTTTCCAAAACATTTGAGGAACATTTGCTTCCAACATCATTGTCCTAGCAGCTTCCTGGATGGTCCGGTTCTTTCTCTCAACTACTCCATTCTGCTGTGGAGTCTTAGGAGCAGACAACTGTCTCCTTATACCCTGTTTCTCACAAAAGTCAATGAATTCACCAGATGTAAATTCACCACCTCTATCAGACCTTAGACACTTTAGTTTCAATCCGGTTTGATTCTCCACCATAGCTTTGAAGATTTTGAACTTCTCAAAAGCTTCTGATTTTTCTTTTAGAAAGGTAACCCACATCATCCGGGAATGATCATCAATTAACAACATGAAATATCTATCACCTTGCAGACTCTTGATTCTTGTCGGACCACATAGATCAGTATGTACTAATTCCAATAATCCGGTAGAAGACTGATCTTTGCTTTTAAAAGAGACTCTGCTTTGTTTGCCTAACTGACATTCTTTACACACACTATTTGTAGGTTTCATCAACTTTGGAAGATCTCTCACAGCCTGAGTATTGCTTATTTTGATGATGTTATCAAAATTTACATGACACATTCTTCTATGCTATAACCAACTCTGATCAATTTGAACAAACAAACAACTTTTATTTGAACCAACCAGATGAAAGATGTTACCTCTTGTCTGAGTACCGGATGCAATTTCAGTTCCGGAGCTTGTAAAGATTCTGCATTTTCCATTCTTGAACCGGAGATCATAGCCTTTGTCCACTAACTGACCAACACTGAGAAGATTGTGCTTCAATCCTTCAACATACAGTACATTTCCTGTTTTGCTCTTACCATCAAAGGAAATAGTTCCCCTACCTCTGATTCTGCCAGCAGAATTGTCACCAAACTTTACCATTCCTCCTTCATATCTTTCCAAGTCTAAGAACTTATTCTTGTCACCAGTCATATGGTGAGAACATCCACTGTCAATAACCCAATCATCCTTTTCTTCCACTTGAGCAGCCAAGGCTTTTTCAACAACTTTGTGATTGACAGATTCAGAGAGCATGGAATCTTCTTCCTTGATGGCTATAAACACCCCCTCATTTCTGGATTTGCTTCCTGGTTCTGATTCATCATCTGTTACTCCTTCATTGTCATCTTCTTCATGAACATAATAGCAATTCTTTTGAAACCTTTGTCTGTGAGTATTAGATCTTGCAGATCTCTCCGGACATCTTGAGGCAAAATGACCAATCTTATTGCAGTTGAAACACTTAAAGGGTAGTTTTCCTTCATACTTACCGGATCCTCTTGGCAGTCTTTTTGCAATGAGGGATTCAAGTTGAGCTGTTTCTGCTTCTTCTTCTTCCATGTCTCTTCTTGCTTGATCATACCATGACATTTTCCTTGATGAGTTTTCACCCGGATCAAATCTCTGTTTGCCTTTCACATAGGCACTGGCTTTGAAAGCAGATTCAGTCTTGGGTGGATCATCTCCAAACTTGGTCATTTCAAATGCAGCTAGTTTGCCAGCCAGTTGTTCTCTTGTGACAGTTGTGTGGGCTCTGAATTCATCAATGGCAGCAACTTTGATTTTGTAGGCAGCAGGAAGGGATCTTAGGATTTTGCAGACAATCTCATTTTCATCTAAAGTTCCACCAGCATTTCTGATTCCACATACCAGCTCATTTACTCTTGGCATAAAGGTAGTGATGTTTTCATCATCTCTCATTTTCAATCTTTCAAATTTCCCTTTCAGACTTTGCAACCTTGCACTTTTGACAAACTCATCTCCTTCATACAGAAGTTCCAGTTTAGTTAGGATCTCATATGCAGTTGGTAGGTCAATGACATTCGAGAGATCTGAGTCATTCAATGCGCTTAGAAGAGCTTCCTTGGTCCGCAGATTGTTTTCAGCTTCTGTGATTTCATTCAGAGTTGTCAGACCACCTTGTGGGGGTATATATGGTTTAGAAATCATAGCCAAGTATGCTTTTCCCATACATTCCAAATGACACTTCATGCGACCTTTCCAGAGAGTAAAGTTGGTTCCATCGAACTTCGGACTATCCTTCTTGTATGACGACATCCTGGATCTCCTCAAGCGGTTAAGCTCCTATCAGAGGAACTTGGCTCTGATACCAATTGTTGGATCTAGGGCATACAGCTGAGAGGGGGGGGGTGAATCAGTTGTATAGAACTTCTTGTCATTCAAACACTTAATTCTCTGTTGTTAGTTAGCAGCATATCAAATAATCATCCATGGAAGCATAATACATAAACACAAGAGCAGATAAGCATCAACACATTGAACACCAAGATTTTGACGTGGAAAACCCGGTTAAGGGAAAAACCACGGGGTGATTAACCCAAGAATTATTCTCTGTTAGAAGAATAAAGAAAAATGAATGGCACATGCCAATAAGGGCTCACTGCCCGAGCACACTGCTCACAAAGAGGCCCACTGCCTACAAGGAGACACACTGTCTACAAAGTGATGAAAATCACAGTCTTGAACTGGAGAATGACATCTCTACCATGTCCGGATCAGTTCCAATTAAGCCCAACAATCTCTGCTCTGCCTTTCGCACGTTTCTTTGCTATACCATACTCATCCTCACACCACACACTGAAATGAACTTACAAACGTTTATTTATACAAGACATCGACTCAGGAACAAGCATCTAAGTCGGCAAACAACCATAGGAGTATCCGCAAGATGAATAACACATCCGGTCGGCCATCACAAGAACATTCACAGGATGAACAACTCATCTGGTCGGCTAAACAGAGCAAGAACTTCATCCAGAAGAATAACTTCAATTCCGGGCTCTACCATCAATGCGGACCAACAACACAACCTAAACATGATCCAAGAACCTTCACAAGCCTGTCTGAATGTCCGGATACATCCGCACTTCCTCTGCTTACTGGGATCTCTTGTCTTCCTCATCCGGAACTTCAAGAACACAGTTTGTCGCCACTGTCATAATGCAAGAGGTACTTCCGGACCTCCAAATCATACACAAATCAGGATGACACATCACAAGGACATCCCAAACACTCCTTCCAATCCGCAGATTAGGGTAATACAATTCCGGACCTCACCGGACCTTTTTGTGATCCTCTGTCACCTCCGGATACTTGCCGGACCCGGTTCTATACCGGCAGCCACAACTCCTTCAGATCTTCATGCGGACCTCTGAAATCTTAGCTGTAGCATCTCAAGACTCATATCAACTAACCCTTTAATCCGCATCCTCCGGTTCTCATCCTATACAGTACATTTACCTTCTTCTCATCACTGTTCTTCACTGTTCCTGACTGAGGCTAATTTTCTCAGTATCCTCAGCACACAGCTCATCAAATCCTTCTTGTCAATGCAATATGAGTATGTTGACATCAATGACAACACTGGATCACCTCATACTTGCAACACACATATCCAAAATTTTCACAGTTTCATGGGAAAACATTCATTTAGAGATGAGGATATGTGGATGAGGTTTTTTGTTAGGTCCTTTGATGCAAAAGCAAAAGACTAGTATTTGAGCTTTTCAAAGAGATTTTTTGCCTGTTGGGATGAGCTTACTGACTGTTTCAAAGAGGAATTTGCAAGAGAACCTGCTGATCTTGTTGCAGAATTGATGAACATCAGAAAACAAGATAAAGAGCTATGTGTTGATTTCAGTCATAGGTTTGCAGTAGCCCTTTCACAGATCCCAGAAGTCTTCAGACCTGATATTTCAGCCTGTGTTGGCATATTCTTTGAGGCTTTTGAGGAGGGTTCTAGTGCAATACTGAGGGATTTCAAGGTGACAAGTATGCAGATGGCATACAAGTTTGCCGAAAATATAGAAAAATTCAGAAATGGGCGCCTGTTGATATCCCTGTCCCCAGGCCTTGGTGTGAATAATAGTTGTGAAGCTACAAATGACCAAGTAATTAAGGCATTGTGTGAAGATGAAAAGATCAATATTGAAGGTGCCAGTGAAAGGACTAGTGAGGATTCCCATTGCAATGATGAGGCATCTGATCATGAAAACAATGATATGGTTGTGGACAGCAATGAGCAACTTTTGGAATGGACCTGTGGAGATAATTGCGAGTATTGTACTCAAGACAGAGAATATATAAGCAATCAGAAAAATAGTCCCATGTGTGACCCATTGCCTTCTTTTCAAACACATGGGGATCATGAAGAGCAGTCAGAGATTGAAACAAGTGCTAGTGCAGAGCATGATTGTTCTTTGTTTGATGGTTGTTTTGCTTATGACACACAGGTTGATACTCCTCCACAAAGTGAATCCATTGGTGATGAAGATGCATGTTCTGCTGCCCATGAACAAATGGCATACTATGATGAAACTAATGCACCTGGGTCACCCATTTATGACACATATGGTGATGAGGATCTGTCTGAGTATGGTGAGGATCTTGACACTGTTTTTGACTTGGATTCTGTTTCTCATCCTGATGACAGAGGAAGCAACGTACATCAGGGAAGTGATTGTAAAAATGTGCCTGATTTGAAAGAGGTGCCGGAGCCTGATCTTTTCCAACTTGGTGTACCAGATGGTTGTGTGCATGATGTGCACAATTTTGAATTTGAAGGCTTTTCTTTTGAAGTGCCAGCATATGATACAATGAGCCCTGATCTTCCTAGCTGTGTGGTGGACTCTGAATGTTTCTTATTTTCAGTCCAGCTAGGAAATCATTTTGTAATGCATAGTGATGATAACCTGTGTTCTATACCATGTGAGTATGCATTGCCTGATACATTCTGCATCCACTTGTTGCCGGACGCTGAAGGTTATCTGCATAGGGATGACAATGACAAGCCAAATCTAAGGGTTGAATGTGCAGATGACAAGGTTTGTTTGTGGGAAAGTCACGACAGTATCTCCAGGCTTGATCCAATGTATGCAGATGAAAACAAAGTGTTTGACAAAGGGAGATACAGGTTTTTCTTTTCTTGGTGGCCTTAGGCCATCAAGTGTGTTTGGTGATGCAGGTCAGTGCAGTATTTGACTCTGTGCCCAATGGATAAGGGACTGGTCTGCATCCCAGAGATCTGGGGTTCTCGCTGCAGTCTTGCACTTGCACGTCCCCAGACAGAGGCACTATTGGTGCCTGAATTGACTGTCAGTTAATTTAGCAATTTTCATGCAGGCACCTTCCCAAAAAATCCAAAACATATTCTAAGTCTCTAGGCCTCCTCAGCATTTTTCAACTGCAGCATCATATTTTCTTCGAGGAGGAGGTCATCATCATCATGTTTCTAGACATCACCCTGATGATGCTGATGTCATTCTTATGTCAGGGTGATATCCACTTTTCTGCTTGTCTGCATCATGATATTTCCAAAGGGAGATATCCACCTGTCGGCTTCATGCATTGTCTAGTGCGGGGTGATATTTCCAAATATCAGGTATGATCTAACATCACCCTGATGTTTTGTGGAGCTACAGTGCAGCATGATATTTGTGCATCAGGATGATATTTTCAAATATCCGGTCATCTTTCGAATATCATCCTGATGCCGATATGGTGGTGACATCATCAAGGTCTGGAGGGTCATATTGCTAACACTAGTCACCTTATGGAGATCCCCCGATGTTGTGAATATGACGATGACGTCATCCAGATATGAGGAGGTGTGTAGTAGGCCGATGTGTGGTGACATCATCAGGACATGATGATGACGTCATCAGGATTTTTGAAGGCATCGGTGTGACTGTTGAGATCGGCAGGAGGAATTTCATGTTGGCTGATGGTGTTGGTCACACCGATGAAGAGAATGTAGAGTTCGCGGTCGGCGAGACCATAGGCATCGGCAAAGGAGATTTGTGCTTGGCTGATGGTCTATCTCTGGCCAATGGGTGGGAGTGTAGTGTGATGATCGGCGAGACAACTGAGGTCGGCGAGAGTTTTTTGGGGTGAGCTGATGGTAGAAGTTTGGCCAATGGGCTTTTGGAGAGAAAGGCATGTGTCGAGCGTGGCATAAGCGCTCGACACCTATTTTGCTTGCGGCCATGTTTTTAAAGTACTGAAGTGGTTTTCACACCTTGCATGTGGGATTAATTTCCCTGCACATTTGAAAACTTCAGTAAAGCACGTTTTGGTGGGAGGTTCTTTTTGAACGCAGCGACGGTTTCCAGGTAGGCCGTGGGTGGTTGAGCCATTAATGGGGACTGTAGCAGACGTATGGGTGATGGTACAAATGGTGAAGCTGTCTAATTATGAATGAAGACTTCCAGATGGCGGCGCAAGGCTCGAGGCCTCCCTTGTCTACTGCAGCAATAACTTCTGAGCGCCATTTTTCTAATACTGTGTATCTGGCAGGATTTTTGGTCAACTATGTAATTAATGTTGGGAACCTTCCTTGCTGTATATAGTAGGTTGTGTTGCTCATTTGAAGGTTGTTGAAGGCCTGAGGCATTTTTGTGTAAATAATGAAGAACAGGGCATGATCTTGGCTGTTTTATCCCATTTTGGAGTTTATGAGTTGCAACATGAGTGTATTTTGCACATATTTTCAGTTTCAGTGTTAATGTTATATGAAAAATGCTTATTGCATGTGTCTATCTGCTTGTCTCCATTTGCTGCATGTTATTCTCCTTCTTTTGAATCCGGTTGCATGTCAGCAGGGATATCTGTAAGTAGAAGCAGTTAGATACCCATTCTTGGGTGATGTTTGTAAGGCAAGCATCAGTCCAACCCCCTGAAACTTGAGTGAAAGTTGCAAACCATCTGTTGTATACGTCTAGTTGACTCCTTGCCCAATGGATAGGCACCAGTCTGCTCCTGGATCAGTAGTTATGAGCCAAAACCCCTTGTCTTGCATCCTGGACATTATGTCTGCCCATTTCATCACTTCCACCTGTTAGTTGTAGGATTAGGAGTAGGAAAACCCCTGCATGCTCTCATACCTAACCAGACATTATGTCCAAGAATGTTGCCAACCTTGTGATCTATCATGCAGATCTTGGTCCATACATGAGAGTATTCTGCCTGTTGTTGTCAAGTTAGATCTTTCTATCTTTGAGCTAGTCAAGGTTATATCTTGAGTTATAGGGACACCCCCCTTGGTCCGGCAGAACCAGAAGTGAAGGGGAGGAGCTCACGCAACCTCCTGTATTAGTTGGCTAAATCTGCATGTGCATAGGAACTAGCAAACCCTAATGCTGATTCAGAAGAAAAACCAACAGAGTCAATTGAGTTTGGTGATGCACTTCCCAAGACTGAATCTGCATTTAAAGCTAGTGCCTCTACAAAAGGCAAACAGAGATATGATCCTAGAGAAAGTTCCTCAAGGAAATTAACATGGTATGATAAAGCAAGGAAAGATCTGGAAGAAGATGAGTTAGAAGATTAACAACTTGAAGCCCTTATTACAAATAGACTGCCAAGAGGATCTGATAAGTATGAAGGAAAATTACCTTTCAAATGGTTTGTCTGCAATAAGATTGGTCATTTTGCCTCAAGATGTCTGGAAAGGTCCTCAAGGCCAAACCCTAATAGATCAAAGTTTTAGAAGAAGTGTTACTATGTTCAAGAAGATGATGATGGAGTAACAGATGATGAATCTAAGATAGGAAACAAACCCAGAAGTGACTAGGTGTTTATTGCCATCAAAGAAGAAGATCTAATGCCTATTGAATCTGCCAATCATAAGATGATAGAAAGTGCTTTGGCTTCTCAGGTTAAAGAAAAGGATGAATGGGTTATTGATAGTGGATGCTCTCACCATATGACTAGTGACAAGAGTGAGTTCTTAAGCTTGGAAAGATATGAAGGTGGAGTTGTAAAGTTTGAAGATAATTTTGTTGGCAGAATTAGAGGTAGAGGAACCATTTCTTTTGATGGAAAGAACAAAACTAGTGATGTTTTGTATGTTGAAGGTCTGAAGCGTAATCTTCTTAGTGTTGGATAGTTAGTGGACAAAGGCTATGATTTGCAATTCAAAAATGGAAAATGCAAGATCTTTGAAAGCTCTGGAACTGAGATTGCATCTGGTACACAAACAAAAGGTAACATCTTTCACTTGGTTGGTACTGGCAAAAGTTGCTTATTTGTTCAAATTGATCAAAGTTGGTTGTAGTATAGGAGAATGTGTCATGTGAATTTTGATAATATAATCAAGATAAGCAACACTTAGGTTGTAAGAGATCTTCCAAGACTGGTGAAACCTGCTAACAGTTTATGCAAAGAATGTCAGTTGGGTAAGCAGAACAGAGTCTCATTCAAAAGTAAGGAACAATCTTCAACCAGATTGTTAGACTTGGTGCACACTGATCTCTATGGTCTGGCAAGAATCAAGAGTCTGCAAGGAGATAGGTATTTCATGTTGTTGATTGATGACTACTCCCAGATGATGTGGGTGACTTGCTT
Source organism: Cunninghamia lanceolata (assembly GCA_027924645.1). Lineage (NCBI taxonomy): Eukaryota > Viridiplantae > Streptophyta > Pinopsida > Cupressales > Cupressaceae > Cunninghamia > Cunninghamia lanceolata. The sequence goes on from BSBN01000022.1 coordinate 2,790,712, forward strand.
GAAAGAGAAATCTGAAGCACTTGAGAAGTTCAAAATATTCAAGGCCATGGTAGAGAATGAAACTGGCATAAACATAAAATGCCTCACATATGATAGAGGTGGAGAATTCACATCCGGTGAGTTCATAACATTGTGTGAGAAACATGGGATAAAGAGATAGTTATCTTCTCCAAGGACTCCACAGCAGAATGGAGTAGTGGATAGAAAGAAACGGACCATCCAGGAAGCATCTAGGACCATGATGATGGAAAAAATGTTCCTCAGATCTATTGGAGAGAAGATGTAAGTACTGCTATCTATACTCTTAATCAGGTACAAATCAGAGGCAATACTAGTAAGACCCCTTATGAACTTTGGTTTGGCATCACTCCTACAGTGAAGTATTTTAGAGTCTTTGGTAGTAAATGTTATATCAAAAGAGATGAAGACCTTGGTAAGTTTGATGCTAGAAGTGATGAAGGAATATTCTTGGGATATTCTACTCAAAGCCAAGCATACCGGTGTTATAACAAGAGATTGAGAAAGATTGTAGAAAGTACAAATGTGAAGGTTGATGAAGGCATGGAAAGTTCCTCAAGGTATTATGAGTGTAAAACAGATGATTAGAATGATGTCTTAGACCAAGGAGAACAAGTCCCAACTCCAATTCAGATTTAGACTGGTCTGAAGAATCCTGAAATACAAGAAGAAGAGACAAGTTTGGATGAACCTATCCAAGAATTAGAAGTGCAAGAGAATCCCAAAACTCCAAGGTATGTAAGACTGAATCATTATAAAGATCAGATCATAGGAGATAGAAGAAAAGGTGTTCAAACAAGAAGAAAAAATTCTCAAGATTCAGTGAAGTATTCTTTGATTTCAAAGATTGAACCAAAAACAGTAGTGAAGCATGCAATGATGAAAGATGGGTTAAAGCAATGGAGGAAGAATTAATGCAAATTGAAAAGAATCACACTTGGGATCTTGTTCCCAGACCTAAGGACAAAAATGTGATTGGGACTAAGTGGGTCTTCCGGAATAAACTAAATGAAGATGGTGAAGTAGTAAGAAACAAAGCCAGATTGGTCTGTAAGGGTTATTCTCAAGTAGAAGGAGTTGACTTTGAAGAAACTTTTTCTCTGGTGGAAAGAATTAAAGTAGTCAGATTATTTCTTGTCTTTGCTACCTTCAGAGATTTCAAGGTATATTAGATGGATGTTAAGTCTGCTTCCCTAAATGGTGATTTGGAAGAAGAGGTATACATTGAGCAACCAGATGGATTTCAATTGTCTGATCATGGAGATATGGCCTGCAAGTTGAAGAAGGCATTGTATGGACTCAAACAAGCCCCAAGAGCCTGGTATGAAAGATTGGACAAACATCTTTTGAAGATTGGTTTCAACAAAGGTACTGCTGACAGTAATCTATATTTTAAGATTGATCATGAAAATATCTTGATTGTTGAAGTATTTGTTGATGATATCATTTTTGGAGGGATAGATAGTATGTGCAAGACTTTTACAAATCAAATGCAAAGTGAATTTGAGATGTCTATGTTTGGGGAAATGAATTTCTTCTTGGGTTTACAAATCACTCAAACAAAGAAAGGAATCTTCATATCACAGACCAAATATGTGAAAGAATTGTTGAATAAATTTGGGATGGAAGATTCAAAGCCAATGAATACTCCCATGGCAACTGGATGTAAGCTAAGTAAAGATGATGAATCTCCTAAGGCTGATTAGAAAAAGTACAGGTCAATGATTGGAGGACTGCTCTACCTTACTCAAACTAGACCTGATATTATGAATGATGTTGGTCTTGTTGCTAGATTCCAAGCTGATCCTAGAGAGTCTCATGTCATGGAAATCAAGATAATTTTTAGATATCTGAAGGGAACAATTGAGTATGGATTATGGTATCCTAAGGATCATGATTTCTCTCTTCATGCATATACAGATGCTAATTGGGCAGGAGATGTGGATGACTAGAAGATTACTAGTGGTGGTGCATTATTTTTAGGAAAAAGATTGGTTTCTTGGCTAAGCAAGAAACAAGAGGCAATATCTCTATCCACTACAGAAGCAGAGTATATTGCAGCAGCAGGCAGTTGCACTCAAGTATTATGGATGAAGCAAATGCTAAAAGATATCAGAGTGGAGTATGAAGAACCTATCACAATCTTATGTGATAATTCAAGTGTAATAAACATATCAAAAAATATGGTGTTGCATTCAAAGACAAAACATATATCCATCAAGTTTCACTTTTTGAGAGAGCAAGTGAACAAGAATGAAGTCAGATTGGAGTTTGTGCCCTCAAAGGATAAGATTGCAAACATTTTTACTAAACCTCTACCTAAGAACTCTTTTGAGTATCTCAAGGAGAAGTTAGGGGTTATTACCCCTCCAAATCTGAATTAAGATGCACTGATGTGCATTAGTCCGGTGGATCCCACAATCATATCTTGTGATCTGGATTGATATTAGGAGGCTACTACTGAAGGGGAGCAGTCAGTATGATTCTAAAGTATGAGAAGTGGTTGCAAGTATGTGACCTTTGCCATTGATGTCAAAGGGGGAGAGAAGACATGTGAAAAATAAAAAGTGGTTGTTGATCAAAGGGGGAGCAATAAAGGAAGAGAAGACATGTGAATGGTTGCTATTAATAGGGGGAGCTATGTCAGTCAGAGAGGAGAAGTTCTTATCTTGATGGTTAAAATATTTTTTCACATTATATGTTGCCATCAATGATAAAGGGGGAGATTGTTGCAAGTATGGGCCTAACCGGTGTTGTCATTGATTTCAACATACTCCTGTTGCATTGATGTCAAGGATTGGATGAGTTGTGTGCTAAGGATATTGAGAAAATTAGTCCTATCAGAAACAAAGAAGAACAATGAAGACAATGAAGCTCTGTGAAGTGAAGATCCTAGCTAGATAAAGATCAGAGAATGCGCATCAAAGGGTTTGTAGATATGTGTCTAAAGATGATCTAGTCAAGATTTGAGAGGTCTGCATGAAAATGTGGAGGAGTTATGGCCATGAGAGTAAAACTAGTTCTGGCAACTGTTTAGAGGTGACAGAGTGACAAATAGGTTCAGTGAGATCCAGAAATACAATATCATGTTCTGCGGATCTAGTGGCATGTTTGGGAGGCTAATATGAATTGACAACTCAATTGGTTTATGGTTTGGAGGTCCACAAGCAATCCTTCTAATGTGACAGTGATGGTCATATGTTCTTGAGGTTCCAGATGAAGATACGAATGATTACAATAAGCAGAAGTGGTGCGGATGTTCTTGGTGATTCAAGAAAGCTTGTGGGGGTCTCTAGATTGTGTCCAATTCATGTTGGCGGTCTGCATTGAAGATTGAGCTTGTGATTGAATATTTACCTTTGGATGATGGTGTTCTTCCTAGTCTTAGCTGACCGGATGATTTGCGCATGTTGTGGATGATCTTGAAGATGATTTCTAAAGCATGGCGTGTTCCTTAAAGAATATTGAAGTCCTAGCTATGTGTGTCCGATAGTATAGTGATGCGCATGAAGTTTTTGTAATAAGTCAAGTTGTATTTTTGTAATTGCTCTGTAATAAAAGAAGTGTATGTTGTGCAGACTTTGATGATCATTCCAAAGTCAATGTCATGTATAAATAAGAGTTACGAAGTCATTCAAATGTATCCTTTTGGTCATGATGAGAAGGTGATAGTGAAGAGGAGAGAAAAGCAGAGCAGAGGTGTTGAGCTTAAATGGAATTGACTCAAACATAGTAAAGATGCTAATCTCCAGTTCAAGTATGTAATACTCATATTCTTTTGTAGACAGTGTGTCTCCTGTAGGCAGTGGGCCTTTTGTGAGCAATGTGCTTGGGCAGTGAACCCTAACTGGCAAGTGTCATTTTATTCTTCTTATTCTTTTAATAGAGAATACAATCTTGGGTTAGTCACCCCATGGTTTTTCCCTTAACCAGGTTTTCCATGTTAAAATATTGGTGTTATATGTGTTGAATTTGTTTCTGTTCTTGAATTATTGCATTATGCTTTCATGTTTGAATCATTGATATGTTGTTGAAATATAAGAAGGTTTTAAAGTGAATAAGGAAAAGGATTTTGGTGACAACTGATTCACCCCCCTCCTCAGTTGTCTGTCCTAAATTCAACAGATGGTGTATTCATTGGATTAGTATAATTTCTTAGTTGAGTGCTATGCATTAATTTAATGTATTTCTAAGTGTAAACAATGTCGGGTTCGACATTAGTCTTAGGGGGAAAATATGTAACATCCCTCATTTCTAATTTCTTTGTGAGTCTATGATGTTTCAATTCTATGGTAAAAGTAGATAAGCTATATTGATTTATTTTGAGTGTAAAGTGTTGATTTAATGCATTGTGTGCATAATGTGTGATTTCATTACCATAGTTAATTGTATAAAGGTGATTATATAATTATATTATTTCCTAACAATGATACTAAGGTGTGTGTGGCAAGATTATGTTGTGTGATAGGTATAGGTATCAGGGAAGGTGAACTAGGTCCTGGTGTTGAAGTGTCCTGAAATGATCCAATGGTGTGGGCAATTAAATAATAAATTAAATTAAGATAAATAATTAATTAGTGTCTTAATTAATTTCTTTGAGTGCATAGAAGTAATTATCTTTATTTATTTGATAATTAATTCTTAAGGTTAATTAGAAAATAAAATAAATAGATAAAGCTAATTATTTATTTGATGCTTATATTTTATTTTAAATTATTTATCTAGTTAGATAATTATAGTTTCAAGTATTTTTAGAAATAAAAATTAATGCAATTTGTATTTCAATTTATTTAATTTTTTTTAGATTGATGAATAAGGCTTTGGGAGCCATATCTCATCTAAAAGAAGAAAAATAAATGACAATAGGGATGCTCACAAATGAGGGCCAAATTTATAATAATATTTTTCTTTATTTATAGCTATTTCCACTAATATGCTTAGCTTCTTTACAGTAACCATATATCTACTAAATATATAAGACTATACTTATAAAGCTTCAGGCTCCATCTTTCCAGTGACCTCTGTCAAAGCAACAAAATCATTCATCTCCACTTCCCCACCCACTCATAGCCCTCCTTGTCCACCAACCCAACCAACATCTTCAGGAACTTTGCCCCCCACATAGTCTCATTTCACCACAAGTCTTCACAAATGCCAATCATAGGGACAATGAATGGAACCCATGGCCCATTATAAGTTGGAAGTATGAGATACCATCTCCCGTCAACAGGCCGAAATCCAAGCCCCGACATAGCTAAATTAGGAACCTTTTGTAAATTTCCATGTCACTTCGCTCTAATCAAAGTTTTTTCAATTTCTCTAATGGTGTCTTTGGACTCCCTCAAGTCCAGCAGAATGCCCATGAACATGGCTGAAATGTTAAAGTTGACATGGTATTTATGTTTGAGATCCATGTATGTGGCATCGAGGACCATGCCAATCGCGTGTAAACCAATCGGCAACCTCACTTTAAAAACCTTTTTCAAACACTTTTTTTGAAATTTTGCAATTAAAGGCCATCTGTCACTTCCTCCCTGTGAGAAAAACCTTCATCTCCATCTTTTTTTATCAATTGTGGAAAGTTGTTAGGCATAAAGCCTTCAATGGAATAGTTAAATTAGTAGTCTCGTGTGCCATCGGTCACTTCTAATCTTGCCTCTGTGCTCTTCCATCGATATTCTTGATGATAAATTAATCGTGTATGTCCCTTAGCTCTAGCTAAATCACCACACACACTTGAAAATAGTCCACCACCTTAGAGAATGATTATTAAATTTCTCCAAGTATGTTGTCTGTCCTAGTTGGCAATAGTGTTGACCACTGTCTAGCTGTCACTAAATCCTTCCACCTCCCCTGTCATATTTGATGACTCAGCATTAGCAATGACCAACAAATTGGGGCCTTTCACTTCTTGTCCTATGCACCTCTCTAACTCTAAAATGTGAGTTTCCCAATCTACATAGGGTCCATTGATCTTATCTTCTTCCATTATATCAAATGCCACATTAGCAAGTTTATCTGCAATTCTATTTGCCTCTCTATATGTATGGCTTATCTTGTAGTCCATATACTTCTTTAACAAATCCATTGCTCTAACTAAAATGTTATTAAATTTCCAATTAGGTGTTTCTCGACATCGTAATGCGTTGATGGAAATAGTGGAATCACCTTCAATGTGGATTATTTCTGATCCCCAAAGATAGCCCCAACTGAAGCCCCGTGATTAATGCTTGAAACGCTGCCTCGTTGTTCATTTGGGAGCCAATATGTTTAGTCCCTACCCCTAGAAAATACCCCTTATCATCTCTAATAACACACCCTATACTAGTTGGGCTTGGGTTTCCACATGAAGCCCCGTCGAAGTTTAGCTTTGCCCATCCAGTGTTTGGAGGGATCCATCTGACCATTTTTCTATTTTGAGGCTTAGATCATCTTGGCAGACCCCATTAACGGGGATATTTCAATTATTTAATTATTATAATTGAATTATATTATTATGTGCATGGTTTTATTTTAGAATTTAGAAATAAATAATAATATTTATTTCAATTTGGAAAAAAGATTAATTAATATAGGAAGAATTAATTTAATTTAAAATAAATGAGTAATTAGTGTTGGTTAATTATATGAGCATTATATTATTTCTTTTATTTATTTATTTTGGTAATTAATTTCTTTTGGGAAAAGAAATAAGTTTAATTATTTTAATTTATTAATTTATTTAATTATTGAATGTGCATGTTTATTTTAACGATTTAGAACATCAATTATTGTATTTATCATATTTGTGAATTAGAAAATTATATTTTCTAATATTAATTTTTAATTCAATTCTTTAATTTGGATAGAATTTTTTTAATAGAGAGTAAAAACTTTACTGATTCAAGAAAGCAGTACAAAGCTAGTTACATTCCCCCCATCAAGGGTCACAAGCTAACAACAAAGACATCAAGCGACACCCAAAACACATATCATATCTTCCATAACCAAGTCCTCAAGCTCTCAAGCAAGGTCCTCAGGGAGACAGCTCCAGTCATCCACTTTCCAATTTTCCATATGTTCAGAAGCCCATTTGGCCAAACCATCAGCCACCTTATTCCACTCCCTAGGGATATGGCAGAAGGTGATAGCATCTAGGACCTTACCCAGAGAGATAATTTGTCTAGCCACCCTAGCCAGCTGCTAATTTACATCCTCCAACTATTACTTATTCAGCAAATCTACCACAATCTGAGAATTTGACTTACAAATTATTCTTCTCCATCCAAGGGCACAAGCCAAGATAATAGCCAATACCTCTATGAAATTGTTAGAGTGTTGGCCACAATACTCCAAGAAGAAGAACACAACCACTCTTGAATAGTCCCTTCCAATGCCTTTGACACTAGCATGACCCAGATTGCCACTAGAGGAACCATCAATATTGATCTTCAGAACCTCCAAAGGTGGAGGTCTCCAATGACCATCTCTCTGAACCTTCCCTCTAGCACCTCGACCCAAACCGAGCCCAGTCCCCCCTTGGCACAAATAGAAAGCCCCAAACTCCAAACAATTCCCATATCTCCAAGGTCCATAGTGGCCAAGAGATCACACCTAGCCACCAAAGTCTCCTGAAGACCTCCCAAGATCTTCATCTAAACCAGTCGTACTAGAAGTTTATTATCCAAGAAAATCCTATGATTACGCTCTAGCCAAATATGCCAAATGATGAAGCTGGGACCCATTGTCCAAGTAGTGTGAAGGAAGGAAGTATTGGTTAGAGAACTCCCCAGCCTACTCCAGAAGTCCTTTAAAGACAAGTCATGCCTACATGGCTACCTCCAGACTTTGCACCAGAAATGCCAGATCACCCTAACAAAAGGGCATTGGAAGAAGAGATGAGAAATGTTCTGATCACTATTAGAGCACATTACACATAGAGGGGACCTAAAATCCTTGCTTCCAAAGATTCTCTGAGGTTAGGTATCTATTATAAATTGCCATCCAAGAAAAGAAATTACAGTTGGGCTAAGAGAATTTACTCCAAATCTGCTTCCACCAGGGGACCCTTGTGCACCCAAACATTTGCTCATCTAGAACTTAATAACCAGAGGCAACAGTGAATTTGCCTTTCTAGTCACCTCCCCAGGCCATAACATCCCTCTCCAATAGAGAGTTGCAAACCCTACCATCCAAGATGTCAGCTAGCTCTTAACGGTCCTCCACTGATCCCCCAGGCGGCCACTCTTGCGGGTCCTTCCACCTGTACATCGTAACCTGACCTAGAACCTGAGGGGATTTAAAATCTATCACATAAGTCCAACTAGGTTCCAAAAAATGCCTACATAGGTCCTACAAGTGAGGGTGTGTAGACATAATAGGAGGATGCCCATCCTAGGAATCAAACCAGAAGAGAGCCTCTGGACAACTGTTGCAAATCCAAAATAATCCTTATTTAATCAACTTGGCTCCCCTCTTGAGGGCATTCCAAACCATAGATCCCTTACCCATTAGGTTGTATCTGGGCACATCCACACAATCCACATCCCCAAGGTATTTTAGGGTGAGGATCTTAGCCCAAGTCTACTGCTGCTGAGAACACCATATCCAATAGAGTTTAGATGCTAAAGCTTTCCCATTCAAATCGGCCTGACGCAACCCAAGACCACCCTCCTACTTCGGCCGACACACAACATCCCACTTGACCAAGCTCCACTTCCTTGAAAGTAGATTACCAGACCACTGAAACTACCAATAAAGACTCTCAAAGTCTTTTACAAAGCTAGCAAGGGCAAATAACACAAACCACATGTACAACAAGAGATCCTGAACCACAAACTTCAAAAGAGTCACTCTTCCTATAGTAGAAAGCCACTAGCAAGTCCAATGACTTACCTTTTTTGAAACTTCGTAATAACATCTTGCCAGAACACACGAGGTAAGGTGCAAACAACTAGAGGAATGCCAAGGTAGACAAAAGGAAGAGAGCCAATCTGAAACCTGAGGATACCCGTAATTCTCTGCTGAATAAGGTTAGAAGTATTAAAGAAATAAATAAAAGACTTGCCTTCATTGATGCTTTGCCCAGAAGCAGCCAAATAATAGTCCAAGGCCTTCCTTGGATTGATCACTTCATCCACTCTAGCGAGACCCATTAACGCCATATCATCCACAAACTAAATATGGGATTGGGGGGAATATTATTGTCCCATCGCCAACCCTAGACAAGACCAAGGTCCACACGAGATTTCAAAAGTCTCCCAAGCCCTTCAGACATCAAAATAAATAAATATGGGGATACAGGATCCCCTTTTTGAAGTCCCCTAGAAGCCCCAAAGAGTTCAGAAGGCTCACCATTGATGAGAATAGAAAAGGAGGTAGTTGTGACATAGCTCATAACCCATTCAATCTAGGCACTGTTGAAGCCAAAAGATCTCAAAATCTTGGTTAGAAAATCCCATTTGACATGGTCATAAGATTTGGCCATATCAAGCTTAATGAACATAGCCTTCTCCTTGGAGGAAGCCATAGAGTGAACAGTCTCAACTACAATAACCACACCTTCCAAAATCTGCCTACCAGCCACAAATCCACCATGTTCCTTAGAAACCAATCTATCTAACCACAGCTTCAGGTGTTCAGCAATCAGCTTGGTGATTATTTCGTACACCACATTACAAAGGGAAATAGGCCTGAAGAGATCCAAAGAATTAGCCCCCTCCTACTTAGGGATGAAAGCTAAGAAGGTGGCATTCAAGGCTCTTAGCATTTGCTTATTCTTTTGAGATTCTTGAACAACCTCAAGAAGATCAAGCTTTATAACCTCCCAAAACTCCTGAAAGAACTCAATTGGGAACCCATTAGGACCAGGAGCTTTACCTTTTCTCATTTGAAACATAATATTCTCCAACTCCAGTAGAGAGATTAGCTTGAGAAGGGACTCATTCATTTCACCAGTCACCAAGGGATGAATGCAAGCCAAAATTTTAGCTTCTTCCTCACTAGCAGGAGGGTAATCATCAAAAAAGAGAGCAGAGAAGAACAAAATGGACTCTTTCAAAATCTCACCAGAGGATAGAAGAGGGTCACCATCTGGGGACTTGAGAGATGAAATGATATTTCCTTGCCTTCTATCCTTAACTGAATTGTGGAAGAAAGAAGTATTCCTATCCCCTTCCTAAAGCAAGTCAATGCAAGATTTATTCTTCCAGAAAATTTCCTCACGAAGCTCCCATTCCTCCACCTCCTTCATAGCCATAGCTTCCAACATACTCAACTCCTCAAATAGCCCCTGATCCTGGATCTGCCACATAATGATGTCCAAGTGCTCTTGTGCAACCCTTTTAGCCTGGAAAACATTGTTTAAATGGTGTCGGTTCCATCGTGTCAGCATATTTTTGACATACTAGATTCTTTTAGCAAAGGAGTACATAGTAGTGCCAAAAGCAGGCTTCCCAACCCTCCACCATCCTGGGATCAAATCATGAAGAGACTCGTCACAAAGCCACATAAGCTGAAATTTAAAGGACTATTTTTAGAGAATCTAGACAGGCAAGCGAACAATTTGATCGGCCAATGATCTGAGCCCCGCCAATCCAAAATCTCAGAGCTGGTCATCCATTTGACACCAACCCAAAAAATGGACATCAGAAACCTATCTAACCTTTTAGAAATAGCATCATCACCAGTCCTCCTATTATTCTGGGTAAATAACCCATTCACGGGTTTGATATCTACCAAATTCATACAAGGCACAGTCTCTCAAGAGATCCGAGGAAGGATCCAGACGGGTAATCCCAACCCTTTTCTCTTCTAGAGATGAGACATCATTAAAATCACCTGCAAGAATCCAAGGGAGAAAGGGCTCCAAAGAACACAAGTATATAATATGAGACCACAAATGAGCCTTACCAGGGAGATCCCTAGGACCATAAATATTAGAAAGAAGAATTCTCTCACCAGACTCTAGACTAGAAGCAACAAGAGATATAGAGTACCTACCAAAAATCCAACAGAGAGGAAAAACTCTATGCAGATCCCATAAACAAGAAAGTCCCCCTGAGTTTCCCTATGCCCCCACACATTGACAGCAACCTCTTCCCCAGATCTTAGGAGCCAAATTTAGCATACTTTCAACATACAACTTAGTCTCCTGGAGGAAGGCCAAATCAAGAGAGTGAACACAAATCAACTCATGAATAGCCTTTTTTCTAGGGATGTTACTCATACCCCTAACATTCTAAGATATCAAAAACATTACTAGGGCTGGGAAAAATGAGAATCAATAGTCTTCACTGAGCCATACTCAACCAACATCTCTCCAATCAACTTTACCTTTTCCTTATCCTTCTTCCTACCTACTTTAAGAGACTTCTTAGGAGCCCCCTTTTTGGGGGGTTTTTGTTGGAGGCCCAAAAAAGGAGAAGGAGACTTGCCTTTACCAAAGTCCCCAACAACCTTCTCAATGATGATCCCAGAACCAGGGGGATCAAGAACCAAAATAGTGTCTATCGTTAAGCTAATTCCCCCAAGTATGGGTCCTGAGAAAGGGAGATCTATTTCCATCTAAACTAATTGACCCCCTACTGGGGCCTGGCTGGAGAAAGTATTTGACTAATCCACCAGGCACTTCTCAATAATAATATTATCGACAACTTGCACTTCGAAGGGAACACCTTCCTCTTGAACCAAGTCCTGTAAGGCTTCAAACCTGTTGAGGGTTTCCTCCTCCTATTTGTCTTTACGGGTCCTCTTTTGTCCTTTATTCTTTTTATGAGGCTTAATAGGCACAAAACCATCCTTATCCACCTCCACTTCCTACATGGGGGCCTTACCTTTGTCCACCTTCGAGGCAGACTGATGGGAAGCATTAGCCATACCAGCAGCTGAAGCGGCTTTGGGGCACTTCCACTGTAGGTGGCCATATTCATGAGATAACTGGCAACGAAAAGGTAATGCTTGATAATCCAATTGTTTGGTCCAAGAAGTTGCCCCAATAAGGTTTGTTGAGAGGTCCCAATAGGCTTACCGAGCAAGAGAGCAATCATCTGTAATATATCACTTCGCCAACATTCTAGGGGAAAGCAAGGGAGGCGTGTTGAACATAGAGAATACTGAGAGGGGGGTTGAATCAGTATTCTACAAAACCACTTTGTTTATTGTTCCTTAATCCAATTACCAAATTCAATAATATGAAAGCAGAATAAACATAAGAACAGCAACCATAAAGACATAACACATAGACACTAGGATTTTTACGTGGAAAACCCAAAAAGGGAAAAACCATGGTGAGTGTTAGCTCACAATATATTAAGATAGCACAATACCAAATTACAAGAAGGCTCACTGCCCAAGACTCACTGCCCTATGAAGAAGTGCTTACTACACAAAGGCTCACTGCCAAGAAAAAGAAGATAGAAGAAGGATTGGCTCACTGCCAGAAGATGACTGCTACAAATGTATCTACAGAGTTCTAAGGTGCAATACCAATTAGTTTAATAAATAGATTCAAAAGACTTCATATTGTCTGCTCTGCTTTTTCTTCTCTGCTCTACATAAACTCTGCTCTTTTGCCCTTACTGTCTTCTTTTGATCACAACTCTACTTTTGAATCACACACACATTTAGTTCATTCACATCACAATTATCTTCTCATCACTTAACATGAAATCTAACCCATATAAATATCCGCAACTTTGAATTCAATCTCATAATCATGTTGGCAAGCCAGACATGAAGCGTGTATATAATGTATTCTACCTTATTAGTTTGATCATGTGTACAAACAATAATGTGGACCAAACCAAACATATAATGATCTTCATATAGGTCGGCACCAATCATACAACCGCCTAGATTTATTATTCAAACAATATATCTTCTTCAAATAAAGATCTAACAGCTTGTCGGCTTGTCTCTTAAGAACGTGCTTGACCCAATTCATCTGTCACATCAAAACTCTCACTATGGACCACAAAAGACTCAAGGATTCATAAACAACATTCATTCTTGATCTCTAGGTATACCTTTAGAACCGCAAGACAAAATATGCAACTACAGAGAAATGCGGATCCTTTTTATCAGACACTATGCATTGTTCTTATCTTACTTTTGTTCATCTGAACTTAGGCATTTCATAGTATGACTTTCGAAGGAATTCAGGTCTTGACCATTGGAACATATCATAATCAAATAGCTATGAAAAATATACCTAAACTGCATATAATGATCTTCTACTGCGGAGGCATATTGACCCAATCTTTGTCACTTACTCTGTATACAGTCCATAGTCATTTTAGCGTTCTGGACCAGAATACTTTTGTGGCTTATTTTCAAACCAAGTTGGTCTTTTGGAGTAATGTCTCTTTGTCATGTCAATGGAATCACTTTGCCTTGTTGCCATCAATGACAACATGCAATTCTTCATCAGAGCAGTGTCTCTTGTTGGCAAGAGACACTGTGTGGCTTCATAAGTGTTGTCATTGATGGCAACAAAATCTATCCCACACATCCACAGTACATAGTATGCCTATAACGGAAGTTAGATTGAAGATTATTTTGGTCTGGTGAACAAGAATAGAGTATGTAACAAGGTCTGACAATTAGGTCCAGATCTCTCAGATGGTTTAACTTAGTAAGTTACGAAATTGGATAAGTCAAGAGGGGTATCATGACTACTGTATTCCAAAGATTTAGCCTCCGGTGATAAAGCAAGAAAAAGATATGAGCATCTAAGTGTTGGGTTCCAATTAGGTATAGCAGATAGAGGAAAAACTGACTGGTAGAGTATCAGACTTCAATCCGGATGTGTAAAAGGTCCTGATCAAGCAATTTGTGATATTATACAATGTTAGCCGACATGATTTATGACTTCTATGCTTAAGCTTTTGATACGCATCACAAATCAAGCATGGATTCAGCCGACAGATCAATAACTTACAAATATCTTGAGTGTTCTTGTTGCCGACTAGAAAGTTGATGAAAGTCCTTGATGCGGATATATATACCTAATGGATTCCAGCATGTAAGAGTGTGTGATGAATATGTGAATAAAGGAAGTGCGAAGAAGAGCAAAAGGAAGTGAAAAGATAGTACTCCAAACCTGGAATGTGGCAAAGGAGTGATACTACACCAAGGAAGAATGAAATGTGCTAGATCAGTATACTGAGCCTAACCAGAACTAAACTCTTACATATGTGGATGTTGTTCATTAGTACAATCTGTAAGCATTTGTAGATAGTGAGTCTCTTGTAGGCAATGGGCCTCTTGTGAGCAGTGTGCTCAGGCAGTGAGCCCTAATTGGCAAGTGCTAAATTTGTACTCTTTATTCTTTTAACAGAGAATACAATCTTGGGTTAGTCACCTTGTGGTTTTTCCCTTAACTGGGTTTTCCACGTTAAAATCTTGGTGTCATATGTGTTAATGTGTTTTTGCTCTTGAGTTATTGCATTGTGCTTCCATGATTGAATCATTATTATGCTATAGAAATATAAGAAGGATTTAAGTGTTTAAAGAAATGAAAGTTTTTGTGACAACTGATTCACCCCCCCCTCTCAGTTGTCTGTCCTAAAACCAACAATTGGTATCAGAGCAAGGTTCCTCTGAACAAAGCCTAACATCTTGAGGAAGATATGGGAATCTCAATGGATGCATATGGTACGAAGGAACAACTTTAGTCTGCCCTAGATGATCTTGAACAATCCCACTCTAAAGTCAATAATTTGAGAGAAAGACTCAAACAAGTTGATAATTTCATAAATGAGGTAAAAGAAAAACTTAGTATCTCTGTGAAAAAGAGAAAGGAACTACTTAAAAAATTAGCTAATCAGAGTGAAGTCAATGATACTAATGAAGATCTGGATGAGAAAAATAAGCTATGTGAGAAGCTATCAAAAGAAGTCATTATGGTAAAGCATGAAATGGAATCAGGGGTTATGAGATTCACCCAAGAAAAGAAAAAAGAAAGATTGAAGATAATCTAAAACAATCCCTCAAGGAGAAAACAGAGGACTGCCACAAAAGGGACAGAATAATCAGGCATCTGGAATCTGATCTTGAAGAAGTTAGAGAAAATGAAGAACAACTTGAGAATTAGATAGACACTCTTAAACAAGATCTTCAATCTGTAAATGAATACAAAGAAAAATTCAAGATAAGCTCAGCCCAACTTGAAGTTCTTCTTGAAAGCCAAAAAAGGGTAGATGATAAGTGTGAAATAGAATATGAGAAAGGTGAAAGCTCTGGATCTGGTCAGAAGAACTCTAGATCAGGAAATCAAAGAAATGGGCCTAGAAGACCTCCAGTAAGGCAACCAAATGCTCAAAGATATCCATATTTCAATGGATACTGCTTCAATTGCAACAATTTCAGTCATAAAGCAACTCAGTGTAGGAGGAGAATGAATCAGAATAATCCATCCTTCTCCGGACAATGTTTTAATGTAAAAGGTATGGTCACAAATCTCATGAATGTAGAAATATGCAAATAAACAATTCGTTCAATGGTAGATGCTTTGCATGCAATAGAATGGGACATATGGCTAATCAATGCAGATCAAGATGATATCAATCAAATAAGAAAAGAAATGTTGTATGTTACAATTGCAATAGATCCGGTCATACTGCCAAATTCTATAGAAGTAGAAATCAGGATAGAAAAGGTCCGGTGGAACATGATCAGAAACAAGATAAGGGCAAAGGTCAAGTGAATGCGGATGAAGTTTAAAAGGAGATGATAAAGATTTGGGTAAAGAAGAGTACAGTAAATATTGGAGATGGATTTGCACCAGAATCCAGTGCTAATATTCCTTCCAGAAACTAAAAGGTAAGCTTTGGCTCAGGGGGAGCTACAGAGAAGATCCTTTTCCCCCAGCTAGCTAGTGAGTGCCTGAATTTGGCACATTGAGTCAGAATAAGAGGTTTCAATTTAAACGGTTTGAGGAGATTCACTTGAAAGTCATCCAGTCAAAATTTGGCAAATCCACATGCAGATTTGAGCAAGTTATGAGGAAATCCTGTATCGGTAGCGATCTGGTAAAGCAGAATTTCACAGATAGATTTGGTATGATCCAAAATTGAAATATTTCAATATACAGATTCATGGCATATTTGAAAAAGATGAAAATATGTTGTCAATCCTCATAAACAAATGATTTGAAGATCCGCAAGACAATCCAAGAAAACCTCATTTGAGAAGTAGGGTAACCGGATGACTTAAAACTTGTGCATTTATTACAAAAGGAAATTAGGGTTTACGCAAGGATAAAAGGGTTCTTTCAATCATTATTTACACACTTGCACTCATGAAGAAGAAAAGAAGAGCTATGTGAAGAAGATCCTACAATTCACTCAAGTTCAATTAAAGATCCAATTCAACCAGAGAATCATTCAGGTTTCTGCTTCAAACCCTAAAGCGTGAAAAGCATTCCGCACGGAGTCTTGTATGTAGAAGATGTTAGGGTTTATATCCATACAAACATTAAAGAATTTGGAGACTCAAAATTGATGGATATTTATCACAAATAGCTAATAGATGAGAATTTTGAACTCAAACCTAAATTCAAGGCCCTCCGGGATAAACACTTTGGACATTGCATACATTTTCCATGTTTTTTAGAAGATAGTTGGGTCCAGTATGTTCTAAGTAGGATGCATGATAATTTTATGTGGCTAATGAGGCCATTCAAGATAACTAAACATGCCATCAGGGAAGTGGCCATCAGGGCAGTGGCCAGACTACATTCATCAAGTGGGTTACCCGCACTCAAATCTGTGAAGAACCAAATGGTAATTGAAGCCACTGGATCAAAATTTGACAAAAGAGTAATGACTATAGATGACATCACAAATTCAGATGTCAAGTTTGTTTCAATGATAATCGGCTACAAAATCTACCATTCGAGTAGGGAGAATTTTGTGTTTGGTACAACAATCTATGTTGCATATCAGATGTTGAGGGAAGATGTAGATCATGATTTGTGTGATCTTCTAAATCAGCTATTGGAAAACTTGCACAAGATCAAAAAGGACAAGAAAAATTCCTTTAAATATGGTAGTCTAATACTGTGTCTGTTCTTCTATTATATGAATGAGCTACCTAGATCAAATGGTTGGGTATGGCAAAATGATAAACCCATTGCAATTCAAATCAGAGATTACATGTATGGACTTGGTGATGCACAAGCCCAAAAATCTGCTCTCTAGGGTTACTTCAAGAACTTCCAGAGCATGATGCAATCCAGAGAAAGAATACCACAGTCCATAGTTGAGAAATACAAGGACACAATTTGCTTTATGGTTGACACTGATCAATGTCTAATGGAGGTAGATGAGCCAAGAACTGTGTGGATAATGCCCATGGGATATGAGGTCAAGAAAACATTTTGGAGTTGCATGTCCAACACTTGCTGAGCCAACCTAAAGATACTGAAGCAGAAAGGTTTGGCACCTTTGAAGAGCTAAGTATAAAAATACATGTTGAGTTAAGATAGCCGAAGATGAAGAGGAAAGTAAGAAAGGAAGTTGAAGAAATTGCCAAAAGATTGGGCATATCAAAGGAGTTTGTAGATGCTAACAGAGAGAAAATAGAGAGGACAGAGAAAGAAAGACAAGAAGCAAAGAAAGAAAGTGCTCTTGTACAAACGTCCTCTCGGACTAGATCCTTTAAAAGCTCTACTCCTATTGCTTCCAAAAGCTCAAAGTCTAACAAACTGGAAGTCAAGACATTCAGGAAAGGAGAAAAGAGGATGAAGACCAAAGCCACAAGGACATATACAAGTCATAAAGATGATGAAGAAATAGAATTTGAGGAGTAAATCAAGAAAATGAAGAAGAAGAAAACATCCGGGAAGTTCTCTGCTAGTAGAAATGAGGAAGAGAAGGCAGAGAAATTTGTTGAAAAGCCCACTCTTTCCATTGATAACATCATCAAGGCAGTTACTATGGATGGGAACCTGCAGCCGGTGACTGAGTTCTATGATGCATACAGTTATGCTAACAAGAGAATTTTGGAAGAGACTACTATCATGTACTTGAACATTTACAATAAAGCTTTCATTGAAATTATATCATTGATTCCTAAGAGCCTAGAAAAGGTACTTGAGTTGAGAAAAGAGAATGCAATGGCAAAAGACTTAGAGATTCAGGAGCAAATAGCAATTCAGCTTTATCCTTCCAGCACTCCAAAACAAATGGACATGATTTTCAAGGAGTGTAAAGATGATTTTCAGAGCAAGTCCAAAATGAACAAACTCATGCTTGGAGAAACTGATCAAATAGATGATGAAACAAAAGAAATTCTCTGGAAAGCCTTAAAGAGATTCAACCTTCCTATTGTAGAGGAAACAGTTGAAGAACCTTCTACCATGGATGTTGAAGGATTAATCAATGAAGAACCTTCTGACAAGGATGTCTAAGGATTAAAGAAAATAGATGAACAAAAGTCTGAGGACTTAGACTCCTCTGTTTTGGTAGAGGAAGTTCATAAAGTAGCAAACACTGGTAATATCACTCCTCCAGATCCCACAACTGGCAAGACAAATCTTTTGGGCACTAGAGAAAAAGAGGAAGGATGAAGAGAAGAAAAGGAGATGCAAGAAAAGGAGGACAAAGCAAAAGAAGAACAAGCAGAAATGGTTTGCAATGACACATCCAAACCGGACAACCCTAATATTTCTGAAGGAAAGAAATCTGATTCATCAGCAAGAGGCACTACAGAGATAGTGCATAATTTCCTAAACAAAGAGGTTGTGGAGTTAGATGAACTAGAGCTACTTCAAGGGCCTCTAAATCTGGACACTCTCTCTCCAGTATAGATGATGAAGATTGAATCATTCGCTCAGGCCAAGGCTAAAGAGAAACTTTTGAAATCACATATGGAGGATTATGACCTATCGGAGAGTGCATCTAGGATATTGGAAAAGATTATGCCAACCTATCAAAAGGATCCTTTTGTCTCTCCATTTGGTAATCTAAAAAACTTAATCAATTTTGTTAACACTCATTTTGAATCCTTAGAGAAATCAGCAAAAACTAAGGTCCAGAAGGAGTTCTTGGGAAAATGGTTTAGTGAAGTACAAGTGCTAATTACTAATGATAGAAGAACCTTAGGCATTTGCATAAAGATCCTTGAAAACACTCTTAAAGATGGTGGGGACATATGCAAATTCTATTTATCTTGGCCCAAAGTGACAGAGGACATTGAGAAGAAAGTGAAAGAATAAGAAGAAAAACTGTCAAGTTTATCTCAGAATTTTGATCCCTTTACTACCTCTCTGGTGAATCATGAATGTCAAGCTATTGCTATAATAAATGAAATTAAAGAACTAGGTAAGGAGAAAAAGAATATAATGGGTAGAATGGGTGAGCTCAGAGGGATAATCATCCCTAAGTTAGAGACAATGCATGATGCCTTGACAGAGGCACAAAATACAATCCAGATCAGTGATCCAAAAGACTTAAAAAGGGCAGAAGCATATGCATTTTTGTTAAGTGGACACATCTCCATTTTGGATAGAATGAAGAGGAGTTAGGCCATAGAAATCATCCAGTTGAAGACAACCTTTGTAGATATACTTAAGTATATGTAAGTATAACATATGATTTATATATTCTTATGCGGCCATGTATAGAATAATTTTTGCAAAATTTTGGTATACGGATTCTGCCCTTTGCCATTGATGTCAAAGGGGGAGTGAAGAGTAGTGAAAAATGTGGAGTCCAGCTAAGGGGGAGCTCTGGGAAAACAATGCAAAAGACAGAGCATCAGCCAAAGGGGGAGTTACTATGACACTTAGCCATTTTTCACTAAGTGTTGCCGTCAATGCCAAAGGGGGAGATTGTTGGCAAGAGACACTGTGTGGCTTCATAAGTTTTGTCATTGATGGCAACAAAGTCTATCCCACACATCCACAATACATAGTATGCCTATACTGGAAGTCAGATTGAAGATTATTTTGGTCTAGTGAACAAGAACAAAGTATGTATCAAGGTCCGACAATCAGGTCTGAATCTCTCAGATGGTGTAACTCGGTAAGTTACGGACTTGGACAAGTCAAGAGGGGTATCATGACTACTATATTCCAAAGATTTAGCCTCTGGTGATAAAGCAAGAAAAAGATATGAGCATCTAAGTGTTGGGTTCCAATCAGGCAGAGCAGACAGAGGAAGAACTGACCGACAGAGTATCAGACTTCAATCTAGATGTGTAAAAGGTCCTGATCAAGCAATCTGTGATATTATAAATTGTTAGCTGACATGATTTACAACTTCTATGCTTAATATTTTGATACGCATCACAAATCAAGCATGGATTCAGCTGACAGATCAATAACTTGCAAATATCTTGAGTGTTCTTGTTTCCGACTAGAAAGTTGATGAAAGTCCTTGATGTGAATATTGGATTCTAACATGTAAGAGTGTGTGATGAATATGTGAATAAAGGAAGTATGAAGAAGAGCAGAAGGAAGTGAAAAGATAGTACTCCAAACCTGAAATGTGACAAAGGAGTGATATTACACCGAGGAAGAATGAAATGTGCTAGATCAGTATACTGAGCCTAACCGGAACTGAACTCTTGCATATGTGGATGTTGTTCATCAATTCAAACTCATTAGTACAATTTGTAAGCATTTGTAGATAGTGAGTCTCTTGTAGGCAGTGGGCCTCTTGTGAGCAGTGTGCTCGGGCAGTGAGCCCTAATTGACAAGTGCCAAATTTGTACTCTTTATTCTTTTAATAGAGAATACAATCTTGGGTTAGTCACCCCGTGGTTTTTCCCTTAACTGGGTTTTCCATGTTAAAATCTTGGTGTCATATGTGTTAATGTGTTTCTACTCTTGATTTATTGCATTGTGCTTCCATGATTGAATCATTATTATGCTGTCAAAATATAAGAAGGATTTAAGTGTTTAAAGAAAAGAAAGTTTTTGTGACAACTGATTCACCCCCTCTCAGTTGTCTGTCCTAAAACCAACATCTCTTGCCAACAATCTCCCCCTTTGGCATTGATGGCAACACTTAGTGAAAAATGCTTGTGTTTGCTCCCCCTTACTCTATATTTTTTCTCTCCTTTAGATGTTTGTCCATTTTTCACTGGTCTTCTTCTCCCCCTTTGACATCAATGGCAAGGGTGTATGTACAAAAAGTCAAAACTGTAAGTCTGTCATACTCTGTCACATATGTACACATACAATCTTCAACTTAATTAGTTGTAGATGAAAGGACATCCTTGTACACAATCTTTAATTGTGCAATCTTTGCATCCCATCTTTTCTTAGCTCTTTCCAAAATTTGAATGTGACTGTTTAAAAAAAAGACTAATTTTTCTACCTTTTGCACATTAGAGGGTGTGTCAATTTGTGAAGCTACTTGTGCTTCTGCTACAAGATTTGCCATGATCTCAATTTTTAAGCTTAATATCCTTCTTATAAAACACATTTTGTTTTTAATTTCTTCCTGTTTGTTGAGCAGACTACTTATGTTATTCTAGATATTTTTAACTTGTGTTTCTATGCAGCTGATTGAATCAACTACTGGATCAAAGGTCTCAAAAATATTTGTGAGTTGAAACTCCAAGCTTTTGACTTTCTCATCTATTTCCTTAGTGGTTTCAGGCCAAGAAAGAAAAAAATTATATATATCACAGGCTTCCTTGATTCCATTTATCATATTCTTGATGTTACTTTCTAACAAAATTTTGTCACTGTCTAACTTGGTTTTTGATACTGCTAATCTTTTATCTTCATATTCCTTTTTAACCTTAATATCAACAAATTTTTCAAAGGATTCAAAATGAATACTTACATAATTTATTAGACCTTTGAGATGAGCAGTTGATGATACTGATGTATCTTTCTAGTATGAGGGCATTAGCTTCTCCAGAATACTTGATGTCTCATCAATGAGTTCATTGTCCTCTATATATGTTCTCAGCATTTCTTCCTGAGCCTAGCTTGCATGATTGATACTAGTTTGAATTTCTCCACAAGAGACATAGAAGCCAGATTTATTGGTCCTTGTAGAGTTTTGGGTGAATCTAAAATCTGTACACTTTGTTGTTTTTCCAAAAACTTTCTAGCATAGTCTGCAGTAGTGTCTCTTGCCGCATATTCATCACTAAGTGTAACTTTCCTTCTTTTCTTTTCTTCTATTGGATTGTCTTTCTCTACTTTGATAGTGGTTTCTATACTAGATGAGATGCTTGTTCTTTTCTTGGGGCTAGATACATGTTTTTCCTTTTCAGCTTTCTCATCTTTTCTTTTCAGAGTGTTTGACTTCCATTTCACTAGAGGATTTAAGGGTCTTGACTCTTTAGCTTTGGTTTTTGCCTTACTTGTTTGTTCATTAGAAATTTTCTCTGAATGCTCATATTCCATAGATAATTCTTTGAATGTTCCAAACCTGTCTTCTTTGAGATCTTTTGGTTTATTCAGTAGTTCATCATCTAATTCAGTCAAGATATTTTCTAAAACTTCATACCCTAATGGAGGGACCCATGCAGTTCTTGGTTCCACAACTTCCATGAAGCATTTGTCTTTATTCACCATGAATACAATGTCATTTTTATATTTCATCACTACCTTTTCAGGTATCTGGACCCTTCATAACATTCTCTTTTGAAAGTTTATGAAGTATCCCCAAAAAATTTCATTTTGTTTGTCTGCATTTCCCAAACTCTATAGGTGATTTCTTATTTGAGTTGCTACTGGTGTGTGATCAAGCTAGACAATGCTTCCCAAGCTAGGTAGCTCTCACAGGAAGTAGAAGAGTAGATAGGTAATCAAAGTTTCATATTTGAAGGGATAATTTGTCTCTTTCGTTATTTTCAAGTTCTCCATTAATTCACTCTAGAGCAATTCACATGGGTTATAATCCATATTATATTTGACCATGTCATAAGTTGTGTATATAGCTAGTGCAAACATAGAATTTTTTGAGTGGGAGAAGTATACTTTGTATCCAATAATAATTGATGCAAATTTGATAGCTGAATCCTTAATATCATTTACTATACGAGAGATTTCTTATCAAATTTGGCTCATATTAGCTACATTACTAAATTGTTCTTAATTTTATTTTCACCTGGAATCTTTCCAGAGGAACTCGTGCCAGTTATAGCTTTGATAGATTCTTTAGTTATCATATATGGTTCATCGAGCCACAAAAACTCATCATAAATTCTTCTTAGAATGAACTTAACCCATGTATCATTAGGGATCATAAGAAAATCCAACCAAACATCCAATTTCTTTTCTCCTAGAACTTTATATTCATCTTTCAACTCAACATCAATAGTAGTCAGTTCATCCAAGTATAATTTGCTAAGATTCATGTGATCGTATTCCTGTAAGTTGATATGATTATATGCCCTAACATCTTCCATGTGCATAATTCCATGAGGAGTAATTAAGAATGCCCCTACAGAATTATTTTAAAGTTTGAAGAAATGTTTCTTGAACTTGGGGTGGGGTTTGTCTGTAATCTCGATTAATTGGGGAGTAAACATCTTCCAGAATAATGTAAACAACACAAAAGGGTTTTCAAGTTGTAAATACCTTTTCCACCAAATTAGGGTTTTTCTTCACTTGAAATTGACTTGATTTGAATTTCTTTGGAAAACTTTGTAGGCACTTGGATTCTTGCTTTTAATTCTCCTGGATGCTTGAAAGGTGGAATACAAAGTGAATTATCTATCAAATGAGCTGCTTTTATCTTCTGCAAGCATGACCTAGTCATCATAAATGCCCTTATTAAAAAGTTGTCAAACACATCTCTACAAAATGTAGTCTATTTGGATTTCTTTGTAATGTTTCATGTTTGATCCTTTTCTTCCAAAATTTCTTTCAAAAGATCTATCATATGAATCCTTTCAACATATCTTCGTGCTGGATCTCAGCACTAACTATCTGGCTGGGGGATTAGGATTTTGATTGTAGCTCCCCCTGAGCCAGAGCTCATAAATTCACTTCTTGGAGGAAGTATCTACACTAGATGTTGGTGTCAATCCATCCTTGACTTCAATCACATCTTTCTTGATCCATATCTTGCCCATTACTTTCTTAGTTTCAACCAAATCAATTTTTTCCTTTCCCTTATCATTCCTTTTCTCTATTTTCCTTTCTTTAGCATAGTATTTTCTTTTCACATTCTTACTTCTACAAAATCTTGCAACATGTCCAAACTTGTTGTAATTGTAGCATACCATATTCCTTTGTCCTTGATTCCTTCTATTGATTGGATTTGATCTACATTGATTAGCCATATGTCCAAATCTATTGCATGCAAAACACTTTCCATTAAATGATTGAGTATTCCTTGCATTGTAAAAACCATTCCTTACCAGACTTCTACATTCATTTGATCTATGACCAATTTTCTTACAATTGAAACATTGACCAGAGAATGATGGAATAATCTGATTTATTCTACTCCTACACTGAGTACCTTTATGTCCAAACTTACTACAATTAAAATAATGGCCATTGAAAGATGGTTACCTTTGAGCATTTGGTTGTCTGATCAGAGGTCTTCTAAGTCTTCTTCTTTGACTCCTGAATGAAAGGAACCTAGGTGTGCAAAATTTGCTTTCTACACTAATCTAATGAGGAGAGGAGAGTGTAAATTCAAATTTATCCTAACTATTATAGCAACATTAAACCATTAACATGAGATATTGCAGCAAACACATAAACAAGAAGATGAGACAGAAGAAGAGAGACACAAGATATACGTGGGGAAAACTTTTACGGGTGAAAAACCCCACACTCCAAAACACTACTCAACTGTATTACGTAAACAAAGAGATTACAATACAAATCATAGCCAATGCTCTTGCAGGAGTCTTCAACACTCATATCTGGAGATGATCTGGTCGCATAACTGTGATCTATGATCTCAAAATAGAAGTAGAAAACATAAAACAAGTGCATAAACAAGCATTATACCTTTCACAATGAGTCACAAATCCTTGATAGGGTGGAAGGAGTTGCACCCAAACTCCTTAGATTTATCCAAGTAGATGAAGAATGTGGATTGCTCCTTGCTTGCTCAACACAATAAGATGAGAGATTTGGATTTAGATGGAGATTGAGATGGGGATGAGGAATGATTTTGGCATTATGATGTTGGGATAAGAAGATTTTGGAGAGATTTTGGCATAGTAAGGATGCAAGAAGAAGTTGTTCAAAATGGCTTAGAGAAGTGTCTCATTTATAGATTTTTGGAAAATGGATGGAGGGTGAGGATTAAAAGACGAGATCAAGGGATAGAAATGGTTGAAAGTTAGGGTTTGTATTGAAGTCATAGCCTTGTGACAAGTGTCACAAGGGGAGTGGATGAGAGAGATCAAGGGTTGAGATTAAGTCAATAGATTTGGAGGGCTCTCATTACATGTAAATTTTAAATTCACATGGGGAAAGGTGTGGAGGATAAAAATGAATTAAAAATTCATTTTTTGGGAAGAGTGGATATGACAAGTGAATTAAAAATTCAACTCATGGGGGAGTGTGAATTAAAAATTCACATTTATGTGGAGATGTGAAGGTTGAAGGACACATGTACACTTACATGTGTAAGAGGGTGATAAATGAGGTGTAAGGAAGATTTGACCCTTTGAATAAAAAATTATTTTTTATTCAAAAGTGTGTGGGAGGATGGGCTAAGCAAGGTTAATTAAGTGTTTAGCATAATTAATTTAGGTCTAGGGGATAGGTAGGCTAGGATAGCTAATTCAATAAATTGATATTTAATTAACTAGGATAGGGATAGGTTGATTAATAAGGTAGATTAATTAGATAAGCATGATTTATCTAATTAATAGGGATTAGGAAGATGGACAAATTAGCTAAATAAATATTAGGAATATTTATTTAATCAATGAAGATATAGTTATAAGGTAAAGTGATAAATTAAGTGAATTAATTGATCACAAAGGATGGGTAAATAATCAAAGGTAGATGATTAGGGATAAATTAATTAAATAAAATGAATTTATTTAATTAATAGGAGGGATAATTGGTGGTGTAGAGATATGGGAAATTAGTTTGCAGAGCAAGTCAATTTTAGGTGTCTACATTTGCCCCTCTTTGAAATGGTGTTGCGGCTAAGTAACGCTATTTCAAAGAAGTTAAAATATAGACTTGGATTGGATAGAAAAAAGATTTTGGCTTAGATGAATAGGGTAAGGTTTGGGGATAATTGGTAAGGGGGATGCCCCCTTGAAAGGACATGCAGGTTGCAAGAACACGGGTGTGCTCTCGAAATGGATGAAACAGATTGGTTGAACTGGTTGGAGGATAAGGGGTGAGATGAAAGAATGATGATGGATTGGAAAATGGATGATTATTGTGTTGAAAATGATTTAGAGCAATCCTAGGTTTGATATAGCAAAGTGGATATTTTCACTAAGGTATAGAAGACCAGGGTGATGATGTTTATCCAACATTTGCATGGACTAGACATGCAAACAAGAGGGTGATCCCATGCATGCCCAAGATAGTACAACCTTGTCTAGATGAGGGAAGGGGACTCATAGCATAAGCCTTAAATACAGAAAAGGTATGATGAACCTTAGATGCACAAGGAGATCAATATGCTAGAACTGACCCTACGATCTACAAAATATGAATACTAGCTTGGAGTAATGAAACCAACCCACAAGCACAGCATACAAAAGCAAGACTATGCCCCATTCTAGATGTTTTCACCACATACCCTGATATAGTGAGATCAAGGCAGTTTTGATGTGATCTTCGAATAGGATAAAATATAAAAAAATCAAAAATGAAAAGACCAATGAACCAAACAAGTAGCCATTGTATCTCTTGCCAAGATGGATGATGATTGATGGATTCTACATATCGTAGGAACGATATATCCTAAGGCAGGAATAGATAGATGATGGCGCAAGATATGATGGTAACAAGTTGTGGTTGATGTTGATTTGATAGTTAATGATTTTTGTTAAGGGATGATTGCTTGGATCTAGTGTAAGCTCAGGGGATAGGGACCATCCAAGTGGGTTGGATGGGTACATCTTATGTACCTAAGTACTAGAAACTTCCTACATATTCTAGACTGCCTACATACCCTATATCCACGGGATCAAGGCACATTAAGATGTGAGTTGTGATGATATGTAGTTCTAATTTGTGGTGATGATGTGGGGTGATTGAGGATAGATGTGATGATGTTGGAAGATGATGTGTTATTGTGAGGATGTTGGAAGATCATGAGATGCTGATGGAACGATGTTGATTTTGTGAGGGATGTTTTCTTGGGGTTTTATGGATTTTTTTATTTTTTTGGATTTTTGAAATTTTGGAAAGGGCATGATTTATTATGATGGTTGCATTGGATTGTGTATGGATAGCCTTTGCACTAGATACCAATGACAAGGGAACACCAAGTTTAGAGGTGGAGGTGATGGGATTGGGTTGGGGGATTGGCGATGAAAGGATAATGGAGAGGAGATTTTGATAAATGGATAGATACATGCGAATAAGGGGTAGGAAGGGGGATAAAGGATCAGGTAGGGATACATGATAAGTAGATGGAGGGATTGTCTATGGAAGGTGATAGAGAGGAGATGCATGATAGATGCATTGGAAGATAGAGATAGGGATGCAAGATAGATGGATAAGAGATGGGGATAAGCATTTACTCCAATGGCTATGTTGCTGGGAATCATATGCCCCAATGCTTAGGATTTTGCATGATGGGTTTACGTTTGAGTGGATGGGCTTTGTAGTAGATGGATGGAGGATATGCTTGGAAAGGGAGTATGCTGAGAGGTGTCCAAAACAAGTTGTTGATATTTTTCCCCTTGTCTTTATCAAGATCTAAGGAGGAAGATATAGTGGATAGGATGGATGGGGAATGATAGGATAAGTAGGGGGATGGGGGATAGGAATATGATGGGGTAAGGATAAGATAGTGGATAAGGTGTGCAAAGGACATTATGGATGTGGATGACAAGTATGATTTTTCCCCCAAGTGTAGGGATATAGAATGGATGGAGAAGGGATTATGCATGATGCCCACAAGGGGTTTTCATCATGGTACTTGCCCAAGGAGCCATGAGGAGTGGTTTTCACCATTGGATAGATTCTTTTGTCTTTACTATTTTCTTGATTTATTTTTTTTTATGGAATGGGGACTCTAGCATCTGTTTCCATAGCAAGGAGAAGATGGTCCCATGTTGGATAGCATTATGGATGATGATTGCATGGATGTTAGTGGATAGTGGGTTATGATGTGGATTATGCGGATTATGATGTGGATTATGTGGGTTATGATGTGGATTATGTGGATTATGATGTGGATTATGCAAGAGCATGGACCATAGGAATGTGATGGGGAAGATATGTAGGATAGTGGATGAAAGATGGAGAAATGGGGGTATGTGGGAATGTCAAGTGGTGGAGGGGAACCAAGACCAATGATTGCACACACCGTGATGTATTTGGAAGCTTGTACTTTGGATGTGGAGTTGGGAGTAATGGGGATTGGGATAGAAGATTTTTGGATGGTCGATTTGGGGTTTTAGGTACCCAAATGGACTTAGGAATTATGGGATTTTTAGATGGGGAGAGGGATGTTTGGGATTGTGGGGTAGATTGGGATGTGGATGCTTCATTAGAATTTGGTGCTTTTTGTTTAGGGATCCACACCATTTTTGTTTTTGCTTTTTCTTATGATGGTGTGGCCTTTGATAGCCTTTTGGATTTTTGATTTTGCTTGGAAGGGATAACATCTTTAGGCTTTTGTGCTTTATGAGTCAAGGCATTCAAATTTTTGAATCCCATGGATTTGGGGGAAGCTTCATGTTTAAATGATGCGTGTTTTTGTTGGTCTTGATTGGGAATTTTAGGGGATTTATGGGTGGAGGGGTTAAAAGTGGATTTATGGGTAAATGGATGAGGAGATTTGAGGATGGGGATATTAGGAGTTGGGAGGATAGGAGAATGAGAGGATTTGTGGATAGGGATGTTTGGTATTGGTAGAATAGGAGGTAAAGTGGGTTTGATAGGGGTATTAGGAGTTGGGAGTAGTGGAGGTAAATTTGATGGGGGAAGATGGATGGTCACATGCTTTTTGCAAATGATATGATGATGGAGGATGGTGCAGGAGCACCTACCTGACAGCTGGCCTCCATGAGGCAGTTAGTTTGTTTTGAGTCTTGTTAATGTTTCCAAGAAGGTCTTGTAAGACCAATGCATGTAATAAGGTCATGTTGACCATACTTTACTATTTTTAGCTAGTTTGTTAAGACAGCTGTTATGCTGTAGGTTCGGTTGGATCTCCCAGCCGCCTGGAGAGATTTCCCAGCCACTTGGAGTCGGGTCAGTAGTACTCGCAAGAGATCCTATTTATGCATGAGGATCGGTTGGTATTGGATATCATCGATCATCGATCAAACTTTGCAGAGAGTGAGACAGAGAGAGAGACTGAATATTGTATTTGCATCTTTTGAAATCAATAAAGAGATCCTGTTGTGTCAATTCTCTGTTTTGGATTCCATTGTGTGATCGATTTGCTATTTTGGTGGTTTCATGGATTCGCTGATCCATTCCACCGGTTGATTCGTCAAATCGGTGGAATGGCTATGTACAGTAGTTTAGGGTTTAGTCTGCATTTTGTGTTCGTTTGCATGCAGGTGTGCAGGATCGCAGTCGAAAGGTGTTGAGGACCCTAGCATGGGTATGTGCTAGGTCATGCTAGTTGTTAGAGTCTGGAAAGTTGCCCTGGAAGTGGATCGGGTCATCCCAGGAGGTTCGGCGGATCAAAATTCGCTAAGGTTAGAAATTTGTCACAACGGCATCATCAGGATATTTCTATGTATATCCTGCAGTTACTTCGGGCGTCATCCGAGTAAGTGGAGATGAGCATGATGCAATCGTTTGCACAAAGTGAATGTGCATTGGGGTGATCATCATCAGGTGTTGCCGAGGAGGAGCGTATCGGCATAAGGTAGAAGATCGGGTTGACAATTCCTTCGCGGGCTGATAATGTTAAGTTTGGCCGACAGCAGGATATTGAAGGAGCTGCATGTGACGTCATCGTCATTAGGATAATCGTCATCAAGATATCGGGGTGACGTAAGCATCGAAGGAAAGGTGCATGAGGTTGTCGTCATCAGGATATATGGGAGGAACCGGATGTTCTATATCCTGCTGATGAACATGATGTTGAACATCATGATGATGAAGAAAGAGGTTGGCAGTAAGGTGAATAGTGATCGTCAGGAGGATGATCGCGCTTGCCGAATGTGATGATGCTGCCGATAGCCGGATATGATGATGCTGCTGACAGGCGAAAGGTCGAAGGTTTGTCTGCAGGAGGATATCAGTTGGCAGAGTAAATATGATGATGCTGACAGTGTTAAGGGAAATATGATGATGATGATGAAGGGTTGCGGACATCCATGCTGTATGTCAAGGTTATAGTGTGGATGCCTCTGCATCATAGTGGTATCAGAGCTCAGCAAAAGGTCTGGGCTGTTGTGTGTTGATTCTGTCACCGAAAGGGCAGAGGTAGAGTTGATTCTATCACCGAAAGGGTAGAGGTAGAGTTGATTCTGTCATCGAAAGGATAGAGGTAGAGGAGTGAGAGGTTGACAAAATGCCTCCGAAAGGTAATGGTACTGCAAGGGAATTGCAAGAGATGAAGGAAAAACATGCCAGAGAGATGAGGAAGATGAAGGAGCTTGCTGAAGCACTTCAAGCCAGGCTTGTAGCCTTGGAAAAGAACAAAAAGAGGGAAGTGGAAGACAGTGAGTCTGAAGAAGATGAAGATACTGTTGAAGAGTATGAAGAGGTAGCTGAAGATCTGGATGCTGAAGACCAGAGATTTGCAAAACTGTTAAAGGCAGTGCAGAGTGATAAACGTAAGGTAAAGGTTGATGTTTCCAAGTATAATGGAAGTTTGAATGAAGATGAGTTACTGGATTGGATTGCTGCACTTGATAATCACTTTGAATGTGAAGATGTTGCTGAGGATCAGAAGGTAAAGATTGCAAAGACCAAGTTAGGAGGTCATGCTTTGGTATGGTGGGATTATGTACAATCCGAGAGGAGGAAACAAGGAAAGTCAAAGATCACTTCATGGGATAAGATGGTAGCAAGGATCAAAGGTAAATTCTTGCCCAGGGATTATGAAATTCAGATGTTTAAGAAGCTACAATTTTTAAGGCAGAAGGAAATGGATGTGAAGGCATATACTGAGGAGTTTTATAAGTTGAGTATGAGATCTGGTCATCATGAGAATGAGGTAGAAAAGATGGCTAGGTACTTGGCTGGTTTGAGATTGAACATACAGGATGAGTTAGTTTTAGCTAACCCTAAGAGTGTGGAGGATTGTTACCAAATGGCAATCAGGATTGAAGAAAAGATGAATAGAGGACAAGATAAGTCCATGAGAGGGAGAGGAAACAATATGAGGGGAAGAGGAGCAGCCCCTACACAAAGGCAAACCAATGAGGGTCAAGAAGACACTGGTAAAGGACAGGGATAGTCTAATTTCAGAGGTGGATGGAAAGGTAATAGAGGCAGATTTGGAAGTGGTAGAGGTTCTACTACATTTTCAGGCAAGTGTTACACCTGTGGTGAGTTTGGTCATCCATTTTTCAAATGTCCAGAAAGCAAGGGTTCATCATCCAGAAATGATAGAACGAATGACAAGAGAGTACAACTTGTGCAAGAAGAGAAAGTAGAGCAAAGTGTGCAGAGTTCAAACACTTATCAAGGAGATTATGGGTATCCTGAGGAGGGAGAAGCATTGATGCTAAGGAGAATTAGTTTGCAGACATCAAAGGATATGATGCAAAGAAGAGCTCTTTTCAAGACCACATGCAAGAGCAAAGGTAAGGTATGTAAGGTTGTCATTGATACTGGTTCAACAGATAACATGGTATCTCAGGAAATGGTGGATAAACTGAATTTGGCAAGGATTCCACATCAACACCCTTACAAGGCATCTTGGGTGAGTGATAGTCAATCACTTTTTGTCTATGAACAGGCATATGTTGATTTTCAGATTGGAGCATATCATGATAGAGTTTTGTGTGACATTTTGCCCATGGAATGTTGTCACCTACTGTTGGGTAGACCATGGCAATTTGATAGGAGGGTACTATATGATGGGTATGCTAATACCTACACCATCAAGAAAGATGGGAAAACTATTAGGTTGATGCCATTGCAGGAAAATGCTGCAGCACAGGGGGCAGCCAAAATCATTTTAGTGGGAAAGAAGGAGTTTGTGCAGATGCCTATAGGAGCAGGCATAAAGGCAGTTGAGGACACTGCAGGGGAAGGAGTTGTTAAGGACAACAGGTTGAAGAAAGTTACAGTTTTGACTGACAGAGGTCAGCAGCAGGTTCAGAAACAGGTTTGCAAACAGCAACCAGTTGAGAGGAATGACAAGGATGTTGTCATAGTTGGGACTATTGTTTGTCCTATAAAGGTTGAAAGAAAGACAAAGTTGAACATTACAGAAGTTCAAGAGGCAGTTCAGACAGAGGTGCTGGTCAGACAACCTGACAAACACAAGGTATGTGAGAGAAGGGCCTACATTGACAGGCATGAGGATTTACTTTCAAGAAAGCAAGTTACAGTTCAGAAGTCTTGGAGCAGCCAAGAGCTAGCAGAGGACAAAGCTGGAACAGGTCAGAACACTGACATGACAAAGTGTAAAGGTGGAGGACTTCCACAACCAAACTCATGGGACATGAGTTCTTTTCTGTTGGGGAGTATGGTGCAGGAGCACCTATCTGACAGCTGGCCTCCATGAGGTAGTTAGTTTGTTTTGAGTCTTGTTAATGTTTCCAAGAAGGTCTTGTAAGACCAATGCATGTAATAAGGTCATGTTGACCATACTTTACTATTTTTAGCTAGTTTGTTAAGACAGCTGTTATGCTGTAGGTCCGGTTGGATCTCCCAGCCGCCTGGAGAGATTTCCCAGCCGCTTGGAGTCGGGTCAGTAGTACTCGCAAGAGATCCTATTTATGCATGAGGATCGGTTGGTATTGGATATCATCGATCATCGATCAGACTTTGCAGAGAGTGAGACAGAGAGAGAGACTGAATATTGTATTTGCATCTTTTGAAATCAATAAAGAGATCCTGTTGTGTCAATTCTCTGTTTTGGATTCTATTGTGTGATCGATTTGCTGTTTTGGTGGTTTCATGGATTCACTGATCCATTCCACCGGTTGATTCGTCGAATCGGTGGAATGGCTATGTACAGTAGTTTAGGGTTTAGTCTGCATTTTGTGTTCGTTTGCATGCAGGTGTGCAGGATCGCAGTCGAAAGGTGTTGAGGACCCTAGCATGGGTATGTGCTAGGTCGTGCTGGTTGTTAGAGTCTGGAAAGTTGCCCTGGAAGTGGATCGGGTCATCCCAGGAGGTTCGGCGGATCGAAATTCGCTAAGGTTGGAAATTCGTCACAACGGCATCATCAGGATATTTCTGTGTATATCCTGCAGTTACTTCGGGCGTCATCTGAGTAAGTGGAGATGAGCATGATGCAATCGTTTGCATAAAGTGAATGTGCATTGGGGTGATCATCATCAGGTGTTGCTGAGGAGGAGCGTATCGGCATAAGGTAGAAGATCGGGTTGACAATTCCTTCGCGGGCCGATAATGTTAAGTTTGGCCGACAGCAGGATATTGAAGGAGCTGCATGTGACGTCATCGTCATCAGGATAATCGTCATCAGGATAATCGTCATCAGGATATCAGGGTGACGTAAGCATCGAAGGAAAGGTGCATGAGGTTGTCGTCATCAGGATATATGGGAGGAACCGGATGTTCTATATCCTGCTGATGAACATGATGTTGAACATCATGATGATGAAGAAAGAGGTTGGCGGTAAGGTGAACAGTGATCATCAGGAGGATGATCGTGCTTGCCAAATGTGATGATGCTGCCGATAGCCAGATATGATGATGCTGCTGACAGGCGAAAGGTCGAAGGTTTGTCTGCAGGAGGATATCGGTCGGTAGAGTAAATATGATGATGCTGACAGTGTTAAGGGAAATATGATGATGATGATGAAGGGTTGCGGACATCCATGCTGTATGTCAAGGTTATAGTGTGGATGCCTCTGCATCAGAGGAGGGATGGCGACATATGCTTTGGGGGTGCGATGAGATGCACCATGTTTGGGATTGGATGAATAGATTTTGGAAGTTGCGTGGGTGGTATTGACATATTTAGATTATTTTTCTTGGGGCGTATAGCCAAGGCCATGTGAGGATGGATGGAATGTGGTGTGGATGGGCTCCAAGATGCCTTGTTCATGAAGGCCTAAGCCTTTTCCTTGATAGTTCATATGTTGGAGTATGCGACATGCAATGGGATGTTTGGTGCTTTGGAAACAAGACGCGAGTCCATTATTTGTTAGAGAAGGATAGATGGTGGATGGAAGTTGGTCACCTCCTACGAGGGAGTCACCGCAGATGAAGGTGCTTTGTCCAAGTGAATAGGAGGATGGATTTGGGATGAGATTGGTAGATGGAGGTAAAGGATTCATTGGGGATGGTAAAGGGGTGGTAGAAGATGGTGTGAGATCAATAAGTTGATCAATAGATGGGAGGGGATTGGGGATGGGATTGGATGGGATGGTTAGATCTTGATTAGGAGAATGGGATGATGTTTCAACATGCTTTAGATTTGATTCTTGACATAACTCATGTTCTTGGATAGAAGTGGGAGTGACTTGGATAGATGTGGCGGGTGCTTGGATTGATGTGATAGGTGTTTGGATGGATGTGATAGGTGCTTGACTTATGGGTTCTTGAACATGGCTACATGATGGTTCTTGAGTTATGATAGGAGATTGTTTAAGAGGTTTGGTGGGTGTTGGATTGCATGAGGGTGTTTGATTCCTTGCTAACAACCAATGGAAGGCATCGTTCATGAGTGTATGGGTTGAAGAACAATATAATGGATGGATAATGATGGTGGATGGTGTAGGATTAGGATTGGGATTGGGTAGGTGGGTGATGGGATTAGGTAGTGATGGTTCTTGGATGGGTTCAAGGATAGGTGTGGGACTACATGGTGGAGTTGGAGGGGTGGAGGATTTGGAGGATTCCATTGCTTTGCTTGGTGATGTTCTTTGGAGGAAATCCCACAAGGATTCGTTGGATGTCGTGGGCTTAGGATTTGGAAGATTTGATGGTGGATTAGAAGGTGTATGTGTGATAGGGGTTGGTGGATTGGGAGATACATAAGGTGATGGATTAAGGTTGATAAGGTTGGAGGGATATTATGATGGGAGAATTGGAGGATGGGGATTAGGGGATGGGGGATTTGGATAGAGAAATGGTTGTTGATATAAGCTTTGGATTTTGGATATAAGGTGCACTAGATTGGTGTTCCCTTGATCAAAGTTACCATGACAAAGGTTAGGGGATGGATAAGTTAGAGGTATTGATTGGTTGGATAGGTATGATGGCATGGATGTATAAGGGGATGAAAATTGATTTGATGTTAATGGGGATGAAAGATAGGCTGTTTGTTGATATGATGGAGGTTGGTATGAGGTTGGTGGTGTGGATATATAAGATGTAGGTTGGTATGATGAAGGTTGATATGATGTGGATGGGGATGAAATGTAGGGTATTTGTTGGGTAGGGTCTTGGGATTCTCCAATGATGAGGTGTGCTAAGGGTATATCCCTAGCGTTATTTTTACATTTTTCCTTAGCATTAGGATCCATGTTCTCATAGATTTTTCTAAGTCTTTGTAATTGTTACATTGCTACATAAGGATCCATTTTGTTGGGGAGGTATGGGATGATGGACGATGATGGATGATTCTAATGTTGGGGATCAAATTTCAAGACCTTAGGGTGATTCAATTTGCTTCAAAGGATGGATGATTCTCTATACTTAAGGTGGACTAATGACACTTACGTAATAGAATTGATTTGGTTGATTTGATTGGATGATCAATTAAGGTCTTGATTTTTTGATTGGGTTGATTTGGATTTGGAGTTTGATAGTAATGTTGGGGGACTTGGATGTTGATTGGGATTGATGTTGATTTTGGATTGGATTTGGAATATGATTTGGAAGATTATGGATTGATGTTGGTTGGATTTTGGATTTGATTTGGATGAGATGGGATTAGAATGATGTTGATGAATTGGATTAAGGATGATGAGGGTGATTAGGATAAGATTGGATTGAATGATTTGGATGATGATGTGGATAAGATAGGTGGTTAGGATGATTAGGATAGATGGGTGATTGGATTAAGATGAAGTAGATAAGAATGATTAGGATGATGGAGATAGATTATGACTAGAGAGGAAGTGGATTAGAATTTGATCAAGCTCAAATAAAGGGATTGAATAAGCTCAACTTATGGGGTTTGATAAATGGGGGGATGGTTTAGCGGTGTTGGGAGGAAAACTTGGCCCAATGTGAGGGGGCATGTGGGAAAATTTGATTTTTGGACATGGATGAAGAAGGCGCTAAAACAGATGGAAATGGTGCTGAAACAAAGAGGAATGGCGCTAAAGGATGCGAATGGGTGGATTGATGGATGAATTTGAATTTTCTTGGCAAGTAGACAAACAATCAAGAAAGAAAACATAATGGCCAAAGGTTTTGTTTGTTAAATATTTATCAAGCATGCACAACCTAAGGTGAAGCAAGGACAATACTTGTTGAACAAGTAGAGGGATTTTGGGCCACTAAAACAAATGTTCATAGTGGGTGAACATCCAGGGGATCGGCACCTTATGAGCATCCGATAAACCACTTAAGGTTTTGACTAGCTCTAGTAGGGGTTTCATATACACAAGGTACTACTCCCTTTCAAGCTAGCATCAAATGGTAAGCACTCATACCGATTAGACTTGGCTTTTGCCTTATCCTCAATTTACATATAACGGACTAGATGAAAGTACCACTTGGGGTGGCCAATGAGTTCTCCGAATAGATGTGTCTCAAGGGCAGGCCCACTTCCTAGAAAAAAAAGGATAGAACCATTTCTCTTCACCCAATATCCTTTTGAAGGCAAGGGGAGAGGATACTTTGATTCTACCCTATAGGATAACACAAACGTGCAAGTGTACCAAACAAGGCAAACACCTCTCTAATGTTCTTTTTAAACCCAAATTAAAATGTGCCTAAAGTTGTTTGTTGCAAGCAATGATTAATTTTAGAGCACCAAAATCAAATATTTTCTACATTAAGGCACACAAGGATTCTTTTTAGGTGCACCAAAATGAAATGTTTGATTGTAGATTGTTTGGAAGCAAGATTCACTTTAGGTGCACCAAAGATAAATGTTCTTTAAGCTAAGCACACGAGGTTCTTTTTAGTGCACAAAAAGAAGATGTGTCTAATCTACTAAATCCCTGCAAAAGATGTTAGTAGTTTTGAGATGATGGTCTTGGATGATTTGAAATACCCTGCAGAACAGAGACCCAACCCTGCATAGATCCCTAAGCTAGTACAGAAAATAGCGCTAATCCAGAGGCAAGATAGCACTAATATAGAAGATAGCGCTAATATACAAGATCTAGTGCCAATCCAGAGGCAAGATAGTGCCAATATGAAAGATAGCGCTAATGCAGATACAAGATAGCGCCAATATACAAAATAGCACCAATTTACAAGATAGCGCCAATATACAATATAGCGCCAATATACAAGATAGCGCCAATGCAGATACAAGATAGTGTCAAACTGTGTTTTTGCCTAAGTTTATCTTCTGCAGTGAGAAAGATAGTGCTGAACTGGGTGTGTTTAGCGCCAAAACAACATAGAGATGGTCAAGGGTCTGATTTTAGGAAAAAATTGACATAGTCTCCCCCTGTTTCTGTGTAAAACCTACAAAAATTGAGAGCTAAAGTGCTAGAAAGGCCAGAAAACAAGAAAAAGAAGATTAGATTTAAGCCAAAGATGAGTGGGATTGTCGTGTTAAAATAGCGCCACAATAGACAGAGAATAGCGCCAAAATGTGAGTAAAATGGTGCCACTGCGCAGGAAGATAGCGCTAATCTACAAAAAACACGCCTTAAACAACAAAAAAACTCACAAGATTATTAGATTGGGACCTTGTGGGTCCCACCGGGCATGCCACTGTGATCTATGATCTCAAAATGGAAGTAGAAAACATAAAACAATTGCATAAACAAGCATTATACCTTTCACAATGAGTCACAAATCCTTGATAGGGTGGAAGGAGTTGCACCCAAACTCCTTAGATTTATCCAAGTAGATGAAGAATGTGGATTTCTCCTTGCTTGCTCAACACAATAGGATGAGAGATTTGGATTTAGATGGAGATTGAGATGGGGATGAGGAATGATTTTGGCATTATGCTGTTGGGATAAGAAGATTTTGGAGAGATTTTGGCATAGTAAGGATGCAAGAAGAAGCTGTTCAAAATGCCTTAGAGAAGTGTCTTATTTATAGATTTTTGGAAAATGGATGGAGGGTGAGGATTAAAAGATGAGATCAAGGGCTAGAAATGGTTGAGAGTTAGGATTTGGATTGAAGTCATAGCCTTGTGACAAGTGTCACAAGGGGAGTGGATGAGAGAGATCAAGGGTTGAGATTAAGTCAATGGATTTGGAGGGCTCTCATTACATGTGAATTTTAAATTCACATGGGGAAAGGTGTGGAGGATAAAAATGAATTAAAAATTTATTTTTTGGGAAGAGTGGATATGACAAGTGAATTAAAAATTCAACTCATGGTGGAGTGTGAATTAAAAATTCACTTTTATGTGGAGATGTGAAGGTTGAAGGACACATGTACACTTGCATGTGTAAGAGGGTGATAAATGAGGTGTAAGGAAGATTTGACCCTTTGAATAAAAAATTGATTTTTATTCAAAAGTGTGTGGGAGGATGGGCTAATAAAAGTTAATTAAGTGTTTAGCTTAATTAATTTAAGTCTAGGGGATAGGTAGGCTAGGATAGCTAATTAAATAAATTGATATTTAATTAACTAGGATAAGAATAGGTTGATTAATAGGGTAGATTAATTAGATAAGCATGATTTATCTAATTAATAGGGATTAGGGAGATGGATAAATTATCTAAATAAATATTAGGAATATTTATTTAATCAATGAAGATATAGTTATAAGGTAAAGTGATAAATCAAGTGAATTAATTGATCACAAAGGATGGGTAAATAATCAAAGGTAGATGATTAGGGATAAATTAATTAAATAAAATAAATTTATTTAATTAATAGGAGGGATAATTAGTGGTGTAGAGATACGGGAAATTAGTTTGCAGAGCAAGTCAATTTTAGGTGTCTACAATAATAGTATCTGTAAAACCTGTAGTACATCTTCTCCATCAAGCACTTGTTTATATAGAAAATACAAGGCAAAATTGCCTCTATCTTGGAATGGGCGTCCAACATGGCCTCATGGCCCAAAACCCATGCCTATGGACACTTGGTCAACATTGTAAGATGCTTCTAACACTTGTCCATAGTCCTGTTCCCAAAGAGGTCACCTATTTCCAAAATGGGCTATGACAGATGCTCTTATGACTCTTATGACCGTCATAGAATCTGTCATAGCAGTTACAACTTACAGTTGTAAGAGAATCTGTCATACATAGGCTATAAATAGCATATTCTCTTACAACATGTCATAGTCCACCTTGGGGCACCCAAAGATGCCTTTTTCAAAGATGTTCTTTGACACATGTCTTCACCTGTCATAGAATCTCCTATTTCTGACTCTTACATGTCATAATTTCATCATAGGAACCTGTGATGACTATTACGATCAATATTCCATTACACAACATCCAAGATGCCGACACATGGCAAAATATTCCTACCACAAAGTGGGATGCCTATCTCCTCATGTGAGGACAAAATTACAAGTTCTCATCTTCCATGTAGGATGACACATCACCGTGCCACATCCCACAAGATGACAATATGGAATTTACAATTAATTTACATCATAGGCAATGAATAAATAAATACAATCAAATAAATACAAGGAATTACCAAGGTTGAGACACCTTAATTACTAACATTCTCCCACTTGTCGAACACCTTGTAAGAGCCAATAGAATAACAGGATTTAACTGCTATAGGTCGAGAGGCCAATAGACTTCGAACACCATCTAAACTTCTCTGTGCCCACTGGCTTCATCAATGCATCTGTAACATTCTTCAAAGTATCTACCTTCTCCAAATTTACTTTCCCATCCTCTACCATGTCTCGCACAAAGTGAAACTGTACATCAGTATGTTTTGTTATGGCATTGAAAGTTATATTCTTCACAAGGCAAATTGCACTTTGACTGTCACAACTGATCGTAATTTGACCTACATCAACACTAATATATGAACACAATATCTTAAGCTAAATGGTTTCCTTACAAGCATGAGTTGCAGCCATATACTCAGCTTCTATAGTGGACAAAGCAACCACAGGTTGTCACTTACTCATCCAACTAATTGCACCACCAAACATTATGAATGCATATGCACTGGTGGATCTCCTATTGGCAATGTCACCTGCCCAATCAAAATCCACAAATCCATGAATACAAACTGAATACGGAGGTCCTGTAGCATTGCCATGATAACATATGGAATACTCAGAAGTACCCCTCAAATATTAGAACACTCTCTTAACTGCATCCCAATGTACCTGTCCAGGATTAGCCATAAACTGACTAAGGACTCCCACTGCTTGGGCAATGTCTGGTCTTGTGCAGACCATAGCCTACATCAAACTGCCAACAGCACTAGCATAAGGTACTCTACTCATGTCCTCCACCTCACTAGGAGATTTTGGACAATCACTAATAGATAACTTTGTTCCCAATGAAACAGGAGCACTCACTGGTCTACAATCTGCCATGCTAAACCTATCCAACATGGTCTTCACATACTTACTCTAGCTTAACCAAAGTTTTATGTTAGCTCTATCTCTTCTGATTTCCATTCCTAGAATGTACCTGGCTGCCCCTTAATCTTTCATTTCAAATTGTGCTACCAACTGAGACTTAAAATCAAATATCATATTTTTACCCTTCCCAATCAACAACATATCATCAACATATAATGCAACAATGAGAATATGATCACCATCATACTTATAATACACACAGTGATCTGATTTCGATCTTAGATAACCAATTGACAATACAAAGGCATCAAACTTCAAGTACCACATCCTAGGAGACTGCTTCAAACCATACAAAGACTTCTTAAGCTTGCAAACCAAATTTTATTTACCTTTCTCTATGTAATGCTCTGGCTGTGACATGCAGATTTCTTCCTCCAAATCACCATAAAGGAAATTTGTCTTCATATCCATCTGTTCTATCTCTAAATCATAAGTAGCTGCAAGAGATAACATAAATCTAATGGATGTCAGCTTTGCAACGGGAGAGAAAATTTCACCATAATCAATTCCCTCCACTTGTGAGTACCCCTTCGCAACCAATCTAGCCTTGTACTTGTCAACACTTCCATCTGCACTGAATTTCTTCTTGAACACCCATTTGCAACTAATGGGTTTTCGTCCATCAGGAAAGGCACCAAGTCCCATGTTTTGTTCTTTTCCAAAGAATCCATCTCATCTGCCATGGCCTCCTTCCAAGAACCTGCATCTTTCATGCCCATAGCCTCTTTCATAGTTCTAGGTTCATCAGTGTTAAAAAGTAAAGCAAAAGCACAACTAGAATCAAGTAATGAATAACCAAACCTATCAGGTTACTTTCTTGTTCGTGTAGATCTCCTCAATGGCTGAGCTTGAGGTTTTGCTTCTTCTCCTCTTCTAGAGCTGCTAGAGCTCTCCTCATCATCAGGCCTCATAGGGTCTGTCGGTTCAGTCTTCTCAGGGGTAGAAGGAAACTAAACTGCATCTTCTTTCTTTTCTGACTATTCTGGCTATAGAACAACGGAAGAAGGTGTTAGCTCTCTGAAGATAACACTTTTGCTAAACAACACTTTCTCAGTCATAGGATCCCAAAGCTTGTATCCTTTCACACCAACACCATAGCTAATGAAAATATATTTAATAGCCTTGTTCTCCAACTTAGACTGTTTCTCCCTAGGCACATGTGCATATGCCTCACAACCAAAAATACGAAGATGCCTTACTAAAGGCTTCTTACCAGACCACACCTCCATAGGTGTTTTGCCAACAAGAGCTGATGTAGGAGATCTATTTACCAGATAGCAAGCAGTGGCAATAACTTTAGCCCAAAACTTTTGTTCAAGGCTTGCTCCACTAAGCATACTCCTAGCCTTCTCCATCAGTGTCCTATTTGTCCTCTCTGCAACTCCATTTTTCTATGAGGTATATGGGGTTGTCTTATGCCTTTCAATCCCTTGCTCTTTGCAGAACTTATCAAACTCTGCCAAACAAAACTCACCACCACTGTCAGTTCTCAAACACTTAATCTTTTTACAAGTCTAATTTTTAGCAAAGGCTTTAAACTCCTTAAACTGACTAAAGACTTCAGTCTTGCTTTTGATAAAATAAACCATGTCCTTCTACTATAATCATCTATGAAAGATACAAAGTATTTAGATTTTGAAATTGAAGGAACATTCACAGGACCAAACACATCAAAATGAATTAGATCCAATACACCAAAAGACTTGTGAGAACTAGAGTAAAAATGAACACAGTTTTGTTTTCCATAAATGCAATGTTTGCAAAAGTCAAACTCAAGATTACAATCATTTAACCCCTCAATGAGGTTTTTATTTTTCAAGGTATGCAGACCCTTCTCACCAATGTGGCCATATCACAAATGCCATAACATAGTCTTTTCAGCAAGAAGCTTAGCTTCCAAAGCATGTGCACTACCATCAGAACTAGTTATAACAGATTTCTTCACTACATGTTTAGATGGTGGGGATGAAGTGATAGCAGCTCATTTCCTTGAGTCAGAGAACTATTGCAATGTGAAGTGCATGCCTCCAGCTAAAACAGAGTACCCCTCCGAGTACCCTGCGCAAGCACCATAGATCCTCTTGTCATCTTGCATCCATCCTTCGAAAAGACAACCTGCACACCTACATCATTCAACATACTTACAAAAAGCAGGTTTCGTGCAAGGCCTGGAATGTGCATAACTCTAGTAAGCCCCTTCACGCGTCCATCAAGGAATCAGATTGAGACTCTTCCATGACCAACAATCTTCAAATGAGAGTCATCTCCAAGGTACACCCTTCCACCATCAAACTCTTCATACTTCGTGAACCAATCTCGATGCAAGTTCATGTGGAATGATGCACCAGAATCAATCAACCACACATCATCAGATGCATGGGTGGCCAGGGCTGCAGTGAAGGCATCACCATCATCTTGTGACTTGTCAGAATTTGAATCATGAGCTTTCTTCTTCTTTTTCTTCTCCTCTTTGCATTCCTTTCAAAAATGCCTAGTTTTACCATAGTTCTAATAGAGAGCCTTGGACTTTCCAAGAGATTTGGATCTCCCACAGGATTTGGATCTGCCCTTATCACTTTTCTTGTCCTTCTTCTTCCCTTTCTCTTTGAATCTTCCACAAACTACAAGAGCCTCTTTGGCTGCCTCAGAAGACTTTCTCCGCATCTCTTCAGATAACAGTGAAGATACCACTTCTTCCATTGTGAGTGTGGATGTGGTGCTTCCAATAGCCATCACAAAATGATCCCACAAATCTGGTAAAGAACAAAGTAGGGTCATACACCAATCCTCCTCCTCCATCTTCACACCCATGGATGTCAACTGTGCAATGATCATGTTGAAAGAATTCATATGGTCCGCAACAGATCCTCCATCTTCCATCTTTAGATAAAATAACTTCTTTTTCAAAAAGAGCTTGTTCACCAAGGACTTGGCCTGATAAACATCTCCCAGCTTCTTCCAAAGAGTTTTCACAGTCTTCTCCTCATGGATGTTCAACAGAACAGAGTCAGCTAAACAGAGTCTAATGAGACCCTTAGCCTTCCAATCTTTGAGATCCCAATTAGCTTGTGACATTGTCGCGGGTTTAGTGCCATCAACGATTTCCCATAGATCACGATCAACAAGTAGGTCCTCCATCTTGAGTTTCCACAACTCGAAATTAGTGCTATTGAATTTCTCAACCTCTAACCTTCCGGATGTGGTTGACATCTCCTTGCTGCAATAATATATAGAATATTCTACACAACACTCCCACTCAACCTAAGATTATCTCAAAAAACCCCTACCCAGTAGCTAGAACCAAAAACTGGCCATGCTCTAATACCAACT
The DNA here is from genome assembly GCA_027924645.1 of Cunninghamia lanceolata. Classification (NCBI taxonomy): domain Eukaryota; kingdom Viridiplantae; phylum Streptophyta; class Pinopsida; order Cupressales; family Cupressaceae; genus Cunninghamia; species Cunninghamia lanceolata. The sequence continues at coordinate 2,834,952 of BSBN01000022.1, forward strand.
AAAAGGAAGCTAGGTGTGTGGAAATCGCTTCCTACACTAATCTAATGAGGGGAGGAGAGTGCAAATTCAACTTTATCCTAACTATTACAGAAACATTAAACCATTAACATGAGATATTGCAGCAAACACATAAACAAGAAGATGAGACAGAAGAAGAGAGACACAAGATATACGTGGGAAAACCCTTACGGGTGAAAAACCCCACACTCCAAAACACTGCTCAACTATATTATGTAAACAAAAAGAGTGCAATACAAATCAGAGCCAATGCTCTTACAAGAGTCTTCGACACTCATATTTGGAGATGATCCGGTAGCATAACAGTACCTATAAAACCTATAGTACATCTTCTCCTCCAAGCACCTGTTTATATAAGAAAATACAAGGCAAAATTGCCTCTATCTTGGAATGGGCATCCAACTTGGCCTCATGGCCCAAAACCCATGCCTATGGACACTTGGTCAACATTGTAAGATGCTTATGACACTTGTCCATAGTCCCCATCCCAAAGAAGTCACCTATTTCCAAAATGGGCTATGATAGATGTTCTTATGACTCTTACGACCATCATAGAATCTGTCATAGCAGTTACAACTTACAGCTGTAAGAGAATCTATCATGCATAGGCTATAAATAGCATATTCTCTTACAACATGTCATAGTCCACCTTAGAGCACCCAAAGATACCTTTTTCAAAGATGCTCTTCGACACATGTCTTCACCTACATCATAGAATCTCCTATTTTTGACTCTTACATGTCATAACTTCGTCATAGGAATCTGTCATGACCGTTACGGTCAATATTCCCTTACACAACATCCAAGATGCTGACACATGGCAAAATATTCCTACCATAAAGTGGGACACCTATCTCCTCATGTGAGGACAAAATTACAAGTTGTCATCTTCCATGTAGGATGACACATCACCGTGCCACATCCCACAAGATGACAATATGGAATTTACAATTAATTTACATCATAGGCAATGAATAAATAAATACAATCAAATAAATGCAAGGAATTACCAAGGTTGAGACACCTTAATTCCCAACACTGAATTGGTTGCCCTTGTTTTTCTTCAACTAAAAGTTTTCTTGACCTGATTTTGAACTTTCTCCTTTCTCAAATCCCAAGCCTTGCTTGTCATGTGAACTCTTCTGACTTGCAATTAACTTTTCAAGATTTGTAGAGCTTATCTTGAACTTTTCTTCATTGCTCGTAGCCTTTTCCAAGTCTGATTTCAGGCTCACAACTTCTTTTTCAAGTTTGGTACATTCTTCTAACTTTCTTTTTATCATCAGATTTAGATCTTCTTCTACTTTAGCTCTTTCTACAACTTCCACTTTCAAATCATCCAGGGTTTCATTGGCTGATATCAATTATTCACTAACCTCTTGGTATTTTTATTTGAACTTGTTGACCTATTCTTTTAGCTTTAGAATGCATTCATCAGCTTCTTGAATGTTATCCTTTGGATCCTTGATTTCTGCTTTAAATTTTTCAAGATCAATAAGAGAAGCTTCCAGTTCAACATTATTTTCATATGAATAATTTGCAAGTCTTTTGGCTACCATGAGTGACCTCTCCCAGATCTTCCTCAAGTTGTTAGGCTTCTTCTAAGGAACCTTGCTCTGATACCAATTGTTGAACACAAAGAATACTGAGAGGGGGGGTGAATCAGTATTCTACAAACCACTTTGTTTGTTGTTCCTTAATCCAATTACCAAATTCAATAATATGAAAGAAGAGTAAACATAAGAACAACAACCATAAAGACATAACACATAGACACTAAGATTTTTACGTGGAAAACCCACAAAGGGAAAAACCATGGTGAGTGTTAGCTCACAATATATTATGATAGCACAATATCGAATTACAAGAAGGCTCAATGCCCAGGGCTCATTGCCCTATGAAGAAGTGATCACTGCACAAATGCTCACTACCAAGAGAAAAGAAGATAGAAGAAGGATTGGCTCACTGCCAGAAGATGACTGCTACAAATGCATATATAGAATGTTGAGGTGCAGTACCAACTAGTTCAATATACAGATTCAAAAGACTTCATATTGTATGCTCTACTTTTTCTACTCTGCTCTATATAAACTCTACTCTTCTACCCTTACTATCTTCTTTTGATCACAACTCTACTTTTAAATCACACACACATTTAGTTCATTCACATGGAAATTATCTTCTCATCACTTAACACGAAATCTAACCCATATAAATATCTGTAACTTTGAATTCAATCTCATAATCAGGTCAGCAAGCCAGACATGAAGCATGTATACAATGTATTCTACCTTGTCGGCTTGATCATGTGTACAAATAGTAATGCAAACCAAACCAAACATATAATGATCTTCATATATGTTAGAACCAATCATACAACTACTTAGATTTATTATTCAAACGATATATCTTCTCCGCATAAAGATCTAATAGCCTATCGGCATGTCTCTTAAGAACATGCTTGACCCAATTCATCTGTCACATCAAAACTCTCACTACAAACCACAGGAGACTTAAGGATTCATAACCAACATTCATTCTTGACCTCTAAGCATACCTCCAAAACAACAAGGAAAAATATGCAACTACTGAGAAACGCAAACCCTTTTTCTCAAGCACTGTGCACTATTCCTATCTTAGTTTTGTTCACCTCGACTTAGACATTTCGTAGTATGACTTCCAAAGGAAGTCAGGTCTTGATCATTAGAACATATCATCATCAAATTTCTATGAACAACATAATTGAACCACATATAATGATCTTCTACTGCAAAGGCATACTGACCCAATCTCTGTCACTTACTCTAAATACAGTCCATTCTTAGTCATTTTAACCTTCCAGACCATAATACTTTTGTACCTTGTTGTCAAACCAAGTTGGTCTTCCGAAGTAATATCTCTTTGTCATGTCAATGGAATCACTTTGCCTTGTTGCCATCAATGACAACATGCAATTCTTCATCAGAGCAGTGTCTCTTGCCAACAAGGCATACCCAAACTAAAATCCAAGAAGGGAGCTCCTCCGCAAAGTTGAAACCCACATGCCAAGGTTTAATGAATAGGCACACCTAGTTATAGAAGTATGACCCACCTTCAAAAGCCTAATTTCTATTAGCAATATAGGAAAAGTCCACCACGAAGAAACTGTTGGCCGCCAACATAATATCAAAGTCCCCGTCAGGGTTCCAGGTCTTGCAAACCCACAAATCAAGAAAGGGGAGCAAAGCCTGCATCCTCATGAACTTGCAAATCAACACATGCTTGTTGTAGTACTCCACATCTTCCACCATAGAGTCTAGTTGTATCACAAGCTTCAGCCATTCCTGTAATCTCTCCAAACACCCATTTACTTTGTGTAGCCAGACACCAACATTCCTCATCAAACCCTCCCAGGGTTACCCAAATTCGTAAAGCTCTAACTTCCTCCAAGAAGAGAAGAACCTGGATCGTACTTGTTCACTAATGTATGCAGCTCCATGAGAAAGAAAGAAAACCCCATTCTCGATAACCAGATCATCAGAAGTAGAGAAAACAAACATTAAAGTAGCTCCACAGAAAAGAAAAACATAGAAGAAAAAAGAATCAAACCCTCCGTAAGCATGCAAGCACCCCCCCACTAGAAATATGTGCCTATGTATACCACCACACACACATGTAGGTGCAGCTGATCAAAAAAAGAAGAAGAAGAAGTTGCGGCCTATTATAGGCCGCGAGCTTCTAAACCCTCATAGCTCCCCTTACTTGTCATCCCATTCAAAAATAATTGACTATTTAATTTGGATAGAATTAGAAAGGATAATATTTTAATATTATTTTGCTTTTGTAGAGAATATAATATTATAATTTTCCTTTTAGGTTTTGGAAGGAAAAGGAAGAGTTATTAAAAGAAGAAAATTAGTTTTATTTTTATTCTTTTTGGTTATTAATTTTAGTATGTAGTTTAGAATAAAATGAAAAGTATGTTATTGAGGCTTATGGATTTCAAAGTATGTTTGTGAAGAATTGAAGGATTGTTGTGGGTTTTTTGAATTGATTAGTTTCTCTCCATTATTTTTACCAAATTGATACAAGGATTGGTCTAAGATTCTTATCATGAAAGGGTTTAGCAAAGATTTATTTTGGATTATGGATGGTGCTTCTTTACCTTGATTGATGAATGGGGAGTAAAGGGACATCATCATGGTGGGTTCAAACCCTTCTTCAAGCAGCAACGAGATCATGGGAGATTGGAGGATTAGCTTGCAATGTTGAGCTTGGAGTTCTTTGGATATTGTTCATGGTGCATATTGTATATGACCTGTAATGCCCCGCCATGAAACCCTAGAGATAAGTTCAACTAAAGCAATAAAAAGGCAGAATTTTTTTTAAAATAGAAGTAATGTTAACAAAACATAACATAGTCTGATAACAACAAGTTAAACTAACATCTCTAGGGATAACATAGCTACATTAAACAATATTCAACAATATACATAGCTCATTCAAATTTCTCAAACTATCAACTTGTTTACATCATCAAATAGATACATCAACATGTTTGCAATAAAATTTACAATACAAAATAGTTCATGTTACATAATTACATTGATACAAAAGCTCTCTTTTTCTGGATACATAAAATTACATAATGGATTTCATTGATACACAAATCTAGATGCAAATAGTACAATATTTGTCTCCAAATACAGGTGCAAAAATGGAGTCAAGAGAGATACATCTTATCACAGGAGCCATGACACTAGAAAACCAATGGAGTAAAGCACAACCACCTGACCATGTGAAACCCTGAGATCCACCCCACGTGCTAGGAGATAACAATGAGGTCCCATGACATAAACATACAAGATACAATGAACTAATTGATACAAGACTATCCCCGACTAACCTAATTTAGTTATGACAAGCATTACCATCAAGACATCTAGAGGTGAACATAAATAAGGGAATAATGTCACAAGGTTAGGAATGCTAGATTGCAGTAGGATGGAGTGTCATTGCATGGTCCTACATGGGTTACCCTATCAATCTCTCACTAGACGCCGGCCCCATAGGGTGACACATGTAGAACAATCTTCCTTTCATGAAGAAAAGGAAGTTACTCTTGCCAACTAGGCCTTCTCATCCCATCCTTGGTCTAAAATAGCACCATAGGCATTGGGAGAAATCCAATTATCTTGTTTAATGTGAATGACTACCCACCCCCTAGATTTATTATTAAGTTATCACTTGTTAACCACTTCCAATGGGTTACCCTGGCAGCCACTTTGAGCGCTGGCCCCACATTCAAAGCCACTCCCGTACCTGCATCTAGATATCCCTACCAACCAGACAAGAATCATCAATTTGGCAAATATCCAAAGACAGTGCAAGGCATCTCTCCTCTTACATGTAAATAAGACCATCAATTCAAAATAAAAGCTCAAATCACTTTTTCCACAATACCAAACGTTAAGGAACTCATACAACATAGGAAGTATCATAAACTCATCACTACCTCAAGGTATTGCATAAGATTGACACACCCTAGGCCTCTGGAGCAACACAATTAAAATGGTAAAAACAAGTACAAATAAGCCAATTTCTAGGTTGATCCCTATAGGTTTGTAATGTTTCAACAATATAAACTACTAAGAGGGATTTATGATACTAATGTTCAAGACTCGATTACGGACATATAACACCCTTAAACATGATTCAAACTATTTTAGTTTTAAACATATAGGTTGTGAAATTCTATGAATATGTTAATCTTTCTTAGTAAAATAATAATTTATATGACAGTTATACTCTATAAAAAAACTTGATTTAACCCTAATATCTAGATTTTACTACATTCTAATGAATTAACCACCTCAACAATTCACACCAATGTTTAAATAAGAGAGTCAACCTCCTATAGTCGACTAAAACAACAAATATAAGAACTATATAATAACCCTAAATCTATTTTTCTAAAAGAAAATAACAAAAACCAATATTCTTTCAAATTATCATATAGTAATGTTTGATTATTATAAATTTTAAAATAAAAACTTCTAATCTTAATAAGGTTTAATCCATATTGCTAATTCCTATATCATTTCCCAATCAAACAAATTAAATTAAAATAGTTTAATCATTTATATCCTCTGAACCATACACTAAGTTAAAAAGATTTGAATAATAATAATAATAAAAGCTAGACTCAACTTAATATTTTGATTATAACCTCTATAATCAACCAACAATTAAATATATTACCATTTAAATATTTGTTCCCTACTAATGTACTAGATTACATTCTTTATTTAAAAAAACACTATAATATTTTGAAAGAAATGATTAATAATAAATATATCTAAATATAACCGAGGATCCAAAGGATGTAACTGATACTCTAAATAGAAACTTTCTTACAAAATTCAAAACCATTTCCTTAACTATAGCAGATTACTAAATATGAAAAGCTTGATATCTATATAGATATGCAACGGATCATCACAGACGGAATGCCAAAAGACTACAAAAAGTTTTAGGCAAAAGCTCAGAGATAAGATTAACCTATGAATGGTGAAAATTGCCTGGTTGAGGTCAAATTATATTAGGTTGAATCTGCTCGCATACTACAATCGGTCTCTACGGATTCTGTGATGTGAAAAATCAATCCTACTCAGGGAGTCAACACCCATAATAGTTACAAATACTCAAATTAATGCATGGAAGGTGATAAATGATTACCAGAGATGAGCTAGGAGGATCGACACCCTTCCTACATTAGTAAAATTTTGATAAAATAAAGTTTAGAGAGTTGATGTCAATGCTGCCAATTTGAAGAAATGACAATCATTTGAACGATGCCTTAGTTGCGGCCATACCACAGCATTGCAAGGGAATAGCAAAAGATACAAAGTTTGTACACCGATTGATCTATTTCATAGCATACGGCCCAAGACTTGAGTACACAACAATAGTCATATATTCATTGTTGACTAAAAATCCCTCACTTGAACTGGAATAGTTTTTAGGTTATAAAGATCAAACAAATGAAGGCTTCAGAGATCGTACAATGGTAAGTACAACCAGGTAATAAAGGAATAACGAATTCATCTTGGAAGTTTGACATGTATAAATGCAAAAGAGAAATCAGTGAAATCAGGGTGAATGCATGGCACACAAACATCAGACGAAATCACTCACATTATTAAAATGGCACTTGAAATAATAGAGCGATGAGATTATTGCCAAACGCTTCAGGCTAGGCCACTGTTAGGTGTTGATTTCTTTGAGAAGTCAACTAATACAGTGGGATGTCTTTCTTACAGAATAACAGGAGGTCTCAAGATCTATAAAGATTTCAATATGGTTGCAGAGTAAGGAAACAGATTCACTACTCCAGAGCAATCATCCTCAGGGAAAAAATTGATTGTAGAAATAGTTAGATATGGTGAGGTCACAATGCTCAGATGAATGTTCCGGATTAAGGGTTGCAAAAAGTCTTCGAGAACAATAAGCGACAGGAGGATGAAAATATCTATCTAGGCATGATGATAACAGATAAGGAGAATTTTACACAGGCTATCATACATTTTCAGAAAGAAACATATATCAAAATTCCATCTAAATCCAATAATATTTATTTAACTACTTAATGAACATACCCGAGATTCGAACCTCTTGTACCAAATTCTCCAAATAACCTCTTTTCTCCCTCCAATTCTTCTTCTGCCTACCCTTTTTCCCCCAAATCTCTCTGTGTTTTCCCATTCTTCTCCATCCCCCTCAAATACTTCCCCCATCACAAAAATAGTCAAAACCAATTAATTCCCCACTCCATTTCCATTACAGACAACCCCACATTCACAAAAATTAAATACATTAATTCCCCCACCTACAGTCCAAGATCCTCAAATCTAAAAATTATTGTTGTCCACTCACAACAACTCAATCAAATAAATTAATGAATAATATAAAATAATATCTTCCAAACTAAACAAAATAAATATTTATTCATCTAATATAATATTAAACATGTATAGCTTATTCATTATTACAATAATGGTTATCTTTTATTATTTTAATCCCTATTGCAAACAATTATTTAATATTCTTCAATATTAACATTATTTATTTACAACATAGATTAATAATTCTATTTAATGAAACAATAGACAACTCAAGCTACATACCGAACATATCTCGATGGAAACACACTAAAGAATGACAGAAACTGACAACCATGCACCAAACTGACTAAACTGACGGGAACCAAGACTAAGAGCACATCCTCATCGAGGATGATAACAACTGGGGACCTCATGTTATCTCCACTCGACAACTTCCATTGGTGTGAAGGCTCACTTAGACCTACCAATTCAAGTGGAGTCGATGCCTAGTACCTTCAATCCTGCAACAAACAAAAGTGTCGAATACAAACATATATATATATATATATATATAAACATCCAAACATGCACATAGTGACAAGGAATCACAACATAGTAGGGTACTCAACATGAGTAATACTACACTATCCCTTCCCAAACACATCACAAATATCCACATTAAACAAGTTCATCATTAACTAATCCACTAATAACACATCGTCAGATAGTCGCATAAATCACATAGTAAAACTAATCTACATAATCAATTAGCTCATAACTGATCACAACATAAACATAATGTACTACTCATAAGTATCAACAGTCTCATCATAGTAAACATCATTGAGCATCATCAAAACAATAAATCCATCATCAATAATATGTCATAATGTCTAGATATAAAGGAACAGGTAACAGTCTATCAAAAAGCCAAAATGAGGGGCACTACATCCTCCCCCTCTAGGATCAGGCTTACTCCTGGAAGCCTGCAACAAGATAAGGGTAAAGATCTCTCATCCCAACACAACCTCCCAAGGACTAAAGACCCAACATTAGGATCCCACTGGACCCTTACCTGCTCTATGCCCTACCCCTAAGGGTCTACTCCTGATGCTACAGAATGTGCATGAGCTCCAAAGAAAGCTGCCCATCCTCTACCTGTGGCCTCCAAGATTGTTCCCTAATGCTCTAACTGGTGGTGTCCAATCTCTACGAACACTCTTTGAGACCTCCCTGCATCACCTACAGTCGGCTCTGAAGTTCTCGACCTTTGACCAAATCTTGTAGCATTCTTCTATGGATACTGCCTAGCTATATGGCCTTGCTAGCCACAAGAGAAACATCATGTACCTCTGCCAAAACCTTTGCCACCTGAGAAGGCATTGGACTACTTAAAACTATCTCTACTAACTACAGACTATGTGCTCTAAGCCAGCTAATCAATGCGATTACGCTTGTTTTTCTGCCAAGACTAATCTTTCCTGGACTGGAATCTATTACGCTGCTAAGGCTAAGAATTCGTTGGTTGTGTCTAAGAATATTATTGCTTCTGCTGCTCACCCTTAGCGAGTGCATGGTGACCTCTAGAAGAATCTACTACCTGTGACTGACCACCTTAAGACCCAAAGCCTGCAGAAGGTGCACTACCATTATGCACACATGTATGTCCTCCAAGAGCCATAGTCAAATTCTCCTCTACCAGACAGGCCTTCTTAACTGCTACCTCCATGGTTTTAGGCTCAAAAACACAAACTCCTCCACTGATTCAAGCATTCAAGCCCCTAATAAAGTGTTGAACTAACATAGTCTCATCATTGTCGATGCCTACATATTGCTTAAGCTCATAGAATCTACTCTCATACTGCTCTACTGACATGGCCATCTGCCTCAACTCATGGAACTCATATGTGCGGCGCTGCTTCCAGTGATCTGACAAGAACTGAGCTCTAAACCTCTCCAAGAATAATTACCAAGAAACTGTACCAATGTCCAAGTGCAACTTCTGTTCCTCCAAATGCCACCATGTAGAGGCAAAACATCTAAGATGTAAGATGGCACATCTCACCTTGGTGTTACTACCATACAGATGCATGGCAAAACACCTACCCAAATCTAGCAACCAGGTATCTGCCTCCAAACCACTACCAGAACCATCAAAACTAGGAGGGCGTGCCCTCAAAAGATCTCTCATGTGACTAGCCAAGGTAGCCTCCTATTCTACTATCATCTCTCTCCTTCTAGGAGACCTTTCTCTTTCCCTAACCTCTAGCTGATCAACCTCCTTCCTCCCTCCTGGCTGATCTACCTCTTGTCTAGGACCTAGACGAGCAAGGGCCTCCTCAAGTAAGTGACGCAACTGAGATCACTCAGGTTGACCCTAATTCTCTACATTCTGACCCCCACCTTCTTGAGCACTCTCATGAGGGGAACTAGGAGGAGGGCTACTGCCACCACCTCTCCCATGTCCCCTACCTCGACCCTGACCTCGTCCTTGACCTCTAAGCATCTTCTACACCAATCCATCAAAGGACAACCTCAGGCTGATAGGCAAGGTTGACAAAAGGGAAAACATGCTCTTACAGAGTTTAAGCAACTAGGTTGACATAATGGGCTCAATTATAACCAGAGTACCTAGTGTTTAAACCTAGCTCTGTTACCAAATGTAATGCCCCACCATGCAACCCTAGAGATAAGTTCAACTAAAGCAATAAAAAGGGAGAATTTTTTTTTTAAATAGAAGTAATGTTAACAAAACATAACATAGTCTAATAACAACAAGTTAAACTAACATCTCTAGGGATAACATAGCTACATTAAACAATATTCAACAATATACATAGCTCATTCAAATTTCTCAAACTATCAACTTGTTTACATCATCAGATAGATACATCAACATGTTTGTAATAAAATTTACAAGTACAAAATAGTTCATGTTACATAATTACATTGATACAAAAGCTCTCTTTTTCTAGATACATCTAAATTACATAATGGATTTCATTGAAACACAAATCTAGATGCATATAGTACAATATATGTCTCCAAATATAGGTGCAAAACTAGAGTCAAGAGAGATACATCTTCTTATCACACGAGCCACGACGCTAGAAAACCAATGGAGTAAAGCACAACCACCTAACCATGTGGAACCTTGAGGTCCACCTCCCATGCTAGGAGATAACAATGAGGGCCCGTGACATAAACATACAAGATACAATGGACTAATTGATGCAAGACTATCCCCGACTAGCCCAATTCAGTTATGACAAGCATTACCATCAAGACATCTAGAGGTGAGCATAAATAAGAGAATAATGTCACAAGGTTGGGAATGCTAGATTATAGTAGGATGAAGTGTCATTGCATGGTCCTACATGGGTTACACTGATAATCTCTCACTAGACGCTAACCCCCATCTATGGTTACCCTGACAGTCTCTCACTAGACGCTGGCCCCATAGGGTGACACATGCAAAACAATCTTCCTTTCATGAAGACAAGGAAGTTACTCTTGCCAACTAGGCCTTCTCATCCCATCCTTGGTCTAAACTAGCACCATAGGCATGGGGAGAAATCCAATTATCTTGTTTAATGTGAATGACTACCCACCCCCTAGATTTATTATTAAGTTATCACTTGTTAACCACTTCCAATGGGTTACCCTAGTAGCCACTTTGAGCGTTGGCCCCACATTCAAAGCCACTCCCCTACCTACATCTAGATATCCCTACCAACCAGACAAGAATCATCAACTTGCCAAATATCCAAAGACAATGCAAGGCATCTCTCCTCTTACATGTAAATAAGACCATCAATTCAAAATAAAATCCCAAATCACTTTTTCCACAATATCAAACATCAAGGACCTCATACAACATAGGAATTATCATAAACTCATCACTACCTCAAGGTATTGCATAAGATTGACACACCCTAGGCCTCTAGAGCAACACAACTAAAATGGTAAAAACAAGTACAAATAACCCAATTTCTAGGTTGATCCCTATAGGTTTGTAATGTTTCAACAATATAAACTATTAAGAGGGATTTATGATACTAATGTTCAAGACTCGATTACGGACATATAACACCCTTAAACATAATTCAAACTATTTTAGTTTTAAACATATAGGTTGTGAAATTCTATGAATATGTTAATCTTTCTTAGTAAAATAACAATTTAATATGATAATTATACTCTATAAAAAAAACTTGATTTAACCCTAATATCTAGAGTTTACTACATTCTAATGAATTAACCACCTCAACAATTCACACCAATGTTTAAATAAGAGAGTCAACCTCCTATAGTCGACTAAAACAACAAATATAAGAACTATATAATAACCCTAAATCTATTTTTCTAAAAGAAAATAACAAAAACCAATATTCTTTCAAATTATCATATAGTAATGTTTGATTATTATAAATTTTAAAATAAAAACTTCTAATCTTAATAATGTTTAATCCATATTGCTAATTCCTATATCATTTTCCAATGAAACAAATTAAATTAAAATAGTTTAATCATTTATATCCTCTGAACCATACACTAAGTTAAAAAGATTTGGATAATAATAATAATAAAAGCTAGACTCAACTTAATATTTTGATTATAACCTCTATAATCAACCAACAATTAAATATATTACCATTTAAATATATGTTCCCTACTAATGTACTAGATTACATTCTTTATTAAAAAAACACTATAATCTTTTGAAAGAAATGATTAATAATAAATATATCTAAATATAACCGAGGATCCAAAGGATGTAACTGATACTCTAAATAGAAACTTTCTTACAAAATTCAAAACCATTTCCTTAACTATAGCAGATTACTAATTATGAAAAGCTTGATATCTATATAGATATGCAACGAATCATCATGGATGGAATGCCAGAAGACTACAAAAAGGTTTAGGTAAAAGCTCAGAGATAAGAATAACCTATGAATGGTGAAAATTACATGGTTGAGGTCAAATTATATTAGGTTGAATCTTCTCTCATACTATAATCGGCCTCTACGGATTCTATGATGGGGAAAATCAATCCTAATCAAGGAGTCGACACCCATAATAGTTTCAGATAATCAAATTAATGCATGGAAGGTGATAAATGATTGCAAAAGATGAGCTAGGAGGATCAACGCCCTTCCTACATCAGTAAAAATTTGATACAATAAAGTTTAGAGAGTTGATGTCAATGCTGGTGATTTGAAGAAATGATGATCATTTGAATGACGCTTGAGTCATAGCTATACCATGGCATTGCAAGGGAATAGTAGAAGATACAAAGTTTGTACACCAATTGATCTATTTCATAGCATGCGGCCCAAGACTGGAGTACATAGCAGCAGTTGTATATGCATTGTTGACTAAAAAGCACTCGCTTGAACTGGAATAGTTTTCAGGTTTTAAAGATCAAACAAACGAAGGCTTCAGAGATCACACAATGGTAAGTATGACCAAGTAATAAAGGAATAATGAATTCATCTTGGAAGTTTGACAGGTATAAATGCAAAAGAGAAATCAGCAAAGTCAAGGTGAATACATGGCTCACAAACATCAGATGAAATCACTTACAATATTAAAATGATACTTGAAATAATAGAGCGATGAGATTCTTGCCAAACATGTCATGCTAGGCCACTGTTAGGTGTTGATTTATTTGAGAAGTCAACTAATACAGTGGGATATCTTTCTTATAGGATAACAAGAGGTCTCAGAATCTACAAAGATTTCAATTTGGTTGCAGAGTAAGGAAATGGATTCACTACTCTAGAGGAATTGTCCTCAGGGAAAAAATTGATTGCAGAAATAGTTAGTTATGGTAAGGTCACAATGCTCAAATGAATGTTTCGGATTAAGGTTTGCAAAAAGTCTTTGAGAATAATAAGCGACAGGAGGATAGGAATATCTATCTAGGCATGATGATAATAGATAAGGACAATTTTACACAAGCTATCATACATTTTCAAAAAGAAACATATATCAAAATTCCATCTAAATCCAATAATATTTATTTAACTACTTAATGAACATACCTGAGATTCGAACCTCTTGTACCAAATTCTCCAGATAACCTCTTTTCTCCCTCCAATTCTTCTTCTACCTACCCTTTTCCCCCAAATCTTTCTGTGTTTTCCCATTCTTCTCCATCCCCCTCAAATACTTCCCCTGTCACAAAAATAGTCAAAACCAATTAATTCCCCACTCCATCATTTCCGTTACAGACAACCCCACATTCACAAAAATTAAATACATTAATTCCCCCACCTACAGGAAGATCCTCAAATCTGAAAATTATTGTTGTCCACTCACGCAAACTCACTCAATCAAATAAATTAATGAATAATATAAAATAAAATCTTCCAAACTAAACAAAATAATTATTTATTCATCTAATATAATATTAAACATGTATAACTTATTCATTATTACAATAATGGTTATCTTTTATTAATTTAATCCCTATTGCAAACAATTATTTAATATTCTTCAATATTAACATTATTTATTTACAACATAGATTAATAATTCTATTTAATGAAACAATAGACAACTCAAGCTACATACCGAACATATCTCGATGGAAACACACTAAAGAATGACAGAAACTTACAACCATGCACCAAACCGACTAAACTGATGGGAACCAAGACTGAGAGCCCATCCTCATTGAGGATGATAACAACTGGGGACCTCATGTTATCTCCATTCCACAACTGCCATTGGTATGAAGGCACGCTCAGACCTGCCAATTCAGGTGGAGTCGATGCCTGGTACCTACAATCTTGCAGCAAACAAAAGTGTCGAATACAAACATATATATATATATATAAACATCCAAACATGCACATAGTGATAGGGAATCACAATGTAGTAGGGTACTCAACATGAGTAATACTACATTGTCCCTTCACAAACACATCACAAATATCCACATTGAACAAGTTCATCATTAACTAATCCACTAATAACATATCGTCAGATAGTCACATAAATCACATAGTAAAACTAATCTACATAATCAATTAGCTCATAACTAATCACAACATAAACATAATGTACTACTCATAAGCATCAACAGTGTCATCATAGTAAACATCACTGAGTGTCATCAAAACAATAAATCCATCATCGATAATATGTCATAATGTCTATATATAAAGGAATAGCTAACAGTCTATCAAAAAGCCAAAATGAGGGGCACTACATGACCACTTGTATTTGTGGTGGTTGGTTCATGGCTTATTGTATTCATTATCATTTATTAGGGTTGTAGTATTTGACCCCTTGTATATCTTGGTCATGTAAAGATGTTATCTTCATTGATAAGTACTAGATATGTACTTGGGAGACTTTCAAATTATTTGAGATGTACTTATTGTTATGCCTCCTTATTATATTAATGAGTTGGAGTTATATATTGTGTGGAGCTTATTTGGATATCTCTTTCATGTTTTGTACATTGTTACATATTATTGCATCATGGAAGTTAATAGAAGTTGTTGGAAGTATATCTTGTACCCTTTTTTTAGTATTGGGTTGTTTATTTTGGTTAATACTTAAGAATATTGAGGTTGTATTTTTGAGATTGTTACAAAAATATGAGTTGAAACTATCCAAAATAGTGGCTCCTAAATCCTTAGTTAGAAATCTAACAACCAAATTCCAAGATGAGTCCATAGGATAAAAATATCATATTTCTTCCACCTATCATAACCTCGTTATAATTTACCCTTTTAATGGGGTTGATGTTCTACATTGTACAATTTTTGTGTTGGTATTTAATGTCAGTAACGATATAGCAGTAGTATTGAGATAGAAGTTAGTAGACAGTCTGATTGATCTACATTACAGAGTTTGGCTCTAGTTTTTTAATAGGTTCCTAGACCTCAAAACTAGGTTTTTACATCAAAAAAATAACCTCGCTATAATCCACTCACCAAATTGGACATCCTATTTTGGCTCTATTATCATCATCCAAATATGTCTTATTATGTGTTGGTCAACAAATGTAACTCCATGAGTTAAAACTACCCAAAATAGTGGATCACAAATCCTTAGTTAGAAATCCAATACCCAAATTCCAAGACATGTCCGTAGGATAAAAATAGCATATTCCTCCCACTTATTATAACCTCATTGTAATCAACTCACTAAATTGGTAATTTCATTTTGGTTCCATTATACCCATCCAAAGATGCCTTATGATATGTTGGTTAACAAGTGTAATTCTTGTTTACAACTCTTTAATGGGTCCTAGATGTTTTTACATCTATAATCTAAGAGGCCCAACTTCTAGAGGCCATAAATTTTGATCTGGAAGGCCAATTGGGGCCATTTATTTTTTAAATTATAGAGATTGAAGAGGTCCATGTAACAAGCACTAGGGAGCCAATGTCAAACAACCTAGAATTTTTATTTTAGTGAAACACTGGAAATTAAGTTTTTCTAATTTTTAACTTGAAAATCTCACTATTTGTAAGCTTAACATTAGATGCAAGGTGGAGACACCTTTCCTAACATACTTGATATAGGAGGGAGAGAGGATTTCCTAGGATTAGAGGATACTTGATGCAAGAAGGATTGGGGATCAAGATTCGGATATACTTGATGTAGGAAGGAGTTGGGATCATAGGAGGGAGCAGGGATCAAGATTTAGAGGTACCTGATATAGAAGGGAGCAGGGATTAGGATTCAAGGGTACCCAATGTAGGAATGAGTAGGGATCAAGATTTAAACTTGATATGTTGGTATGTAAAGTTAGTTTTCTTCTTACAACATTAATAAAGCAATTGACAACACATGTACAACATGCGGTTGTACCACTCATGCTTTCTATTTTTGGAAATTCTTCTTCGAAAAGGATTTGAAGGCTTAGATGTGTTTTGGGTTCAGTTAGTCATGATTTAGTGTTATTGTGGATTGTTGTGATAGTGAATTGTTCTTGAGACCAATAAATTTATTGCGAGACATTTGCCCATGGTTTTTCCTAGTACATAACTAGGTTTCCACGTAAATCTATGTGTTGTTTGTTTCTAAATGGTTTATTACTTTTCACTACATTTTATTATATATTTTTGTATTGCCTATTTTCACAACATAATATTGGAAGGAGTGAGGATTAAGGTTCAAAGATACCTAATGCAAGTAGGAGTAGATATTAAGATTCAATGATACATAATGTAGGAAGGAGCGAGGATCAAGATTTAGAGATACCTGATGTAGGGAGGAGTAGGTATTAGATTTTTGACATATTTGATACAAGTGGAGATTAGTGATCAATGATACAACACACCCAATACTATAGTGATGAGGGAAAGGAAAACCTAAAAGTCCACTAGGGAGAAGGGAGTGGGTCTTGAGGTTCTGGGATATTGGATACCCTTCGAGTGTTTTGATAGGGAAAAGTTTGGGAGCTTGTGATATAGCTAAATTTAGGACTCAAGGATGCTCGATACTATGGGGATTAGGGCAACCAATTCCTTTAGAGGGAGTGCAAGGAGGGAGACAAAACTCTAAAATCCCATGAGAGAGAAGGGAATGGGGTTGTAGGGATGTAGGGGATGATGAAAAGCATGCCAACAGAGGAAATTCTGAAGGTATGAAACATAGGGAAGTGGGGAATCAGAGACTTGATAGAAATGAAGGAAAAGGAATACTGGGAAGGTCCAAAAATTTGATAAGACAATGGGGATCTAGAAAACAAGGAATATAAGCAAAAGGTTGCCAAGGAAAGGGAAATCCTAGAAACCTATAGAAGGAAAAGGATTTGGAAAATGGGGAAGCACATGATGAATGAAAGGCATGACAGTATGAGAAAGCCCAAAACTTTTCCCAGGGCTAGAAAGTAACCCAAACACCCTTAGAATTAAATTAGTTGAAAAAGGGGACACTACAAATAGCCAAATCATAATGATTTACTAACCTAGCACCACTAATGATAGAAAAGACAAAGGCATAACCCTTTTTAAGAAGATAATCAATTGCTAGGTGGAACAATGTCAATATACAAATCACATGAAATCATGATATATTTATTATGACATTAACTATGTTTCTTTAAAGTAATAATAATTGCATGAAGAAAATGGCATAGCTAGAGACTTGTCTCTAAAGATTTGTAGCATGTTATCAAGTTATCAACAACATTCTAAATAACCTCTATACATAACTCCCAACCTACCTACCTACAACAACTTCTAATACACCTATAGTATCTTCCATCATACCTATTGTAGCTTCTAATACATTTGTAATGGCTTGCATACCACATGTAGCACACTATATAACACTTGTAGTAGTATAAATAAAATATATATTAGCTTTTAGGTGACTTGTAGCAACCCATTTCACACCTTTTGTAGCTTGTTGCATAGTTGTAGAAACTTTTAGTAGCCCTTATATTATGCATGTTTAATGAAATTTTGCAAAAAATAACCTAAGCTAAAATCTAATTATTTATATAAATACAACTTATTATTGTTTTTATGTGGCATAAGATTGTTCATTGTCTTGGATGCTCTTGCATCATACACATTAAGTAAATGAAATGAACAATCACCTCATGATTATGGGCATTTCAAGAATTATGGGAGTGAAATTCCAAGATTAGCAACTTTGGATGCATTCATCTATATTGCTTCTTCAATTTTCATGTCCTTACATTTCACTAAATATTCATTGTACCCCTTCCCTCTCATCCTCTTAATTACTCTAGAGTTAATCACTACTACTTCATTAATTACTTTCTCATGAAATTTTTTTGCCCAATCCTTCAATAAGAAATGTGAATCTATACTTGTCTCTCCACTTGTTTATCCCTCATAGTAAGGATACTTGAATTAGTAACATTAAATATTGATGAGATATCTACTCCTTTCAAAAGCTCTATCTCGTATGCATTCACTGCAAACTTCTTCAAAATCTTACAAGGTCCAATTTTCTTCCACTTCAACTTATAAGTGTTAGAAAAGGTGTGTTGTACACCTTGCATAAAAATGAATTATTTTACATAATAAAATAAATATTTATTTGTGGTGCATCTTAACTGATGTGTTTAGCCACATTAAATATTTATTTGGGGCCACTTGTAAAAGTTGTAAGTAACATTGGGTTAGCTATTTTATGTGTGGGAGACATAGAATGTTTAATTAATTAATTGGAGCATAAAGTGAAAAGTTAGTTGCAAGAATTAAATGAGGGGTCAATGGTTTTGTGTTCCCATGGTTTTGGGACACATGGTTTTCCTTATACTATGTCTTGTATTTGTGTGAGCTTGATTCTATAAAAGAAAGCAGATGGTTAGTAGTTGGGGTTGGTTGGTTGAGTGGGTTCTTGGAAACCCAAGAATGAAGTTCATTATCACATTTTCCCATGTTCTCTTTGATATGAGAAATGACTGATACCAATTATTGTTCTAATATTTTCCTTTGTCATTTTGATAAGGTCTACAAGCTTGTATAATTTTCTTCACATAACACTCATTTTTAGCCAATAATAACTCTCAAACAACTATCCCAAAGCTTTGTCCACCCAAAAAATATTGGTTGTAGTTCCAATAGGCTTCTCTCTCATTAAAATTATCCATCATTGAACCATGAGGTATATACAAATACCACCCTTTGAACATCAAGCCCTCTTGAATAAAATAATTCAGACATGGAGTCCTATCCATGTTAGTTGGGATTTTGTACACTACCCAAGCTTCTCTAAAATCCAAATCAACCTCATATAACTATCTCATAGAGTCAAATCCAACAACCTTGCATCTATTACAACAAAAGACGTTTTCAATTCAATGAATTAGCACCCCTATTTGGTCTACCTCTCATATACTTAAAAACAAATGACTAACTTTGAAAAAAATCAACCCATTTTATGCCTTTGGATCAAGTTACGTTGGCTATTAATAAACTACAATGTGAGATGGTTGATGAATAAATCAAACTCTTTAGGTAGAAAATAGTTCCTCCACTTCTTTAATGCTTGAATAATTACATAAAACTCTTGGCCATAGACTGAATATTTCCTTTTGAATTTATTTAGCTTCTCACTAAAATATGCAATGGGCCTACCTTCTTGACTCAAAACTCCACTAATTCCTATCCCATTTTCATTATAATCTAGTTGAAACACTTTGTTAAAATCTAACAATGCTAGAACTAGCCAGTCTATCACATTTTCCTTCAAAATCTAAAATATCTTCTTTGTTGCAACTATCCAAATGAATTACTTCCTACCACCCTTCATTTTTTTTATGATAGGTGCACATATGCCACTGATTTTTTTGATAAAAATTTTACAAAAACTTTCTAATTGTGGAAATTTCTTATCTCAAACATACTTCTTGATAGTGATCACTCCATAATAGCTCTTAGGTCTTTTCAAGATCCACCCATAAATGTTATTAGGAAATTACAAAATCCAAGTATGCTAAATCCTTCATATATCTACACTTTTTAAAAGTTGATCAACATATTGTTTGGAATAAACTATTTATTTGTATTGGCTAATTCTCCTCTTTGGTTGGTTTCAATAGAACTCTTTTCATTATGAGATATTCTTAATGCTCTAGTTCTTCCATGTGATTTGGTGAAGCAATACTTTCCTCATCTGTGAGAAATATGACTCCTTGCCTCACTTTCCTCATCCATGATCAATGTGGACCTTCAAATGCTCTATGACTAGATTCTCCACACCTATAACATCTTCCCATGAATCCTCTACCTCTCCCTCTTGAAACTTTTCCTCTTCCTCTCATGTTTTGACTAAAATTGTTGTTTTGGGAAGTGTCCACCTCTTCATCTTGTGTATGTTTCCCTCTACCACTATTTTCTTACTCTTCCTATAGATAACCATTCCTTTCCATTGAATTATTTTCTTTCCTCCTAAATAACCTATCTTCCACCTTCAAAGCATATTGATAGAATTCTTCTACTAACCTCAATCTAATCACATCAACTTTATGTTGAATGTAAATACAAAATCCATTAATAGGTAGATATACTACGTCCATTAATGCACCTTAAAATATTCTCTTAATCATCCTCTACATGACCAAATAAAATGGTGAGTTTGTAGAATTCCTCCATTTAGTCCTTCACATTCATCTCTTTTTCCTTAAGGTTTTGTAATTTTATTAACAAACTCATTTAATAATTGGATGACAAGAACTTAGACATCAACTTGACAAATGTCCTATCCCAAGATTTGATTTCTCCTTACCCCACCTTTATCTTTCTATTTTCATATGATCCCACCATAAGGATACATGGCATTTTAGTCTAGTGCAAACAAATTTTAACTTCTTGGGATCCTCCATTGACTCATACTCAATAAATTTCTCTATATTCATAATTCAATCTATAATCTCTTCAAGGTTTAAACTTCCATTGTAGCAAGGAGTGTCCAACTTTTGCTTGCTTCTCATCTTCACAATTACTTTTAAAAATTTGCTCTATGGTTTATCCATCAAGTCTTCTACTTCAAGTTCTTGACCTTTTATTCCTTCATCGTCACTTACCTCTTCAACATGTACCCCCCTTATTTGTGCTACCTCAATTGCATCCAATTTGGCTATGATTCCTCTCATCATCTCTATTAAACTAACAACTCTAGATACTCTCATGCTTCCAAAGGGTTTACCTGTGTGCACCATGTCTTCTTCTCCCAGCTCTCTACAATTGCTAGACTTCTTGTGACATGTGCAATAAACCTACTAGAGCTTCAAAAGGTAGAACCCAATAAGAAAGCCTTGCTCTGATATGAATTAATGCAACATGGTGTAATGTCCCTTTTGTGCCAACTAGTGAATATTTTATTATTTTATTTTAAAACATAACTTTTTGCCAAAATAAAATAATAAAGTTACTTTTGGAGCTATAAAAATAACTTAAAGTTTGGAGAATGGAAAGCTACCAAATAACTTAAAGTTTGGAGAATGCAAAGTCAATTTAAAAGGGAAAAAAGAAATTAAAAATAAAATGACAAAATAAAATAATATTTTATTGTCAAAGTGACGCCCCACTTGGAGAAAGGAGATTAAAATAAAATATTATTTTATTATGGAGGTGGACTTGTAAATTCAATAAAGAATAGAAAAAAGTGACAAATGACCTAGAAAATTTTCTCAATCTCTTTATAAGGAGGTCATTTCATTGTGAAGGCATCATATTGAGTTTATTTAACATTTGGGGAAAAAAAAAAAATTCTGTTGTAACATGGTTTAGCAACTTTCTAAGGACGAAAACCCTTAGAAACAAGTGGTTTGGATGAAAACCCAACTCACTTTGAGAGGTGAATCTATCCAGGGTTCACAAGTGCACTTAATTGTAGTTTTGGCTATTGCATTGGAGCTACAAGAAGACATTATTTGTAGGTTACATTTGCTAGGGTTTGATGGGGCATCATCATTCAAGCTAAGGTTTTGGATTTGGTGCTAGGGTTTGGTGTTATTTGCATATCATGGGCTAATGTATGGAGATTGGAGTTTTTTCATGATGTATTTTCATTCCATATCCATTGCCTAGGGTTTGAGGTGTGGTGCTACATTTTTGGAGGGATTGTCAGAGTTTTGACATCACTAAATTGCATTCAGATTTTTGGTTCAAACTTCATAAAATATTTTAGAATTGCAAATCCAATTTTGAGGATAGAATTACATCCATTTAGCATCTTTATTCATCTAGGTTCTAAGTGTTTCATTTGGAGGGTTTATTGGAGTGATTAGAGGAGTGGCCACTTCATTTTTTGAAGTGAGTTTGATACAGTTGTTGATCACATCTTGTGGGAAGAAGAAATAAGGGATCATATGGTCCTTATGGAAGCCTCAGGTGTGTCTTCAAATGATGGAAATCAGAAATAAGAGTTTATAAACAAGTTGCAATAGTTACAAGGTCAAAGATGGCATATTTATATTATATTTCTTATTACTACAGTAGTATGCAATTCAATTTATGTTATATCAACAGATTGTCTAGCTTGGTATGTTAACACTCTATTTGGTTTTAATTTGATTTTCTAAGAATAAACAACAATATAAACATTCAAATATTTAATTTGAACATCTGCTTCTAATTATAATTTGAGTTGCAAAATCTAAGTTTAATTACAACCACTTGGGTGTTTCTGTTTCATTAGGTTGGGTCAATTAAAGGCAGAATTGGAACTATTATATTATATGCCAATTGTTTGATATAATGTCTTGTTGTTAGAAGTGGTATTTTGGCACTATTGTATGCATATCTATCTGTTGTTTCAAATAAACAAACTCAGAAATAATCAAAATCAGACTTCATGCCAAGTGTTTGACAAAATGATTGTCTCTCAACAACAAATGATAGACACCTATATGCAAAACCATCAACACTTCATGACAGCCATTGGATGACTTGAACAAGAAGAGAAAGAAGAAGAGCCAAAGGTAAAAGAAAAATTCTCACTTCATGATGAATACAAGTCTCTTTCACCATGTATTAGAGAGGACTTGTCCTTCAACGAATTCATAAGGTAGAGAAGGAAAAGAAGGACCACAAGGGTTGAGCATAGCATTGTTTCACCATCTTTGCATAATGATTGCAAGGAATCACTTAGTGAGTTGTTTATCTTAAAAAGAGACATTGTTCATACATATGAAGACAAAACTAAAAATTTGTTATGTGATGAACAAAGATACATAGAAGCTAATGTGTCTAATGAGGATGACAAATTGAACAAGGAAGCTAAAACAATGGATCCCAATGAAGAAGAATCACTTGGAGCATCTACAAGTGAGGTATACATTGTTGAACATGTAGAGATGCTAAGAGGGGGGTGAATCAACATATAATAAAACTTAACTACTTCATTTGCAGATCAGATTCATTTACTTAGAGAACAAAAAGTAAAACATGCAACACATTCATCAACACAATGACACCAAGATTTTTATGTGGAAAACCCAAAACTGGGAAAAACCATGGTGAGTGTTAACTAACAATATAATGCTCACTGCTATATAAAAGTTTACAACATTGTTTTGGGGCTACAACCCAAGGAAGCTACAACTCCCTTCTGACTTTTTTTTAGGGCTACAACCTAAGGAAGCTATGACTCCCTGCAGAAACCTCATTGCTGAAAAGAATTACAATGATGAACAAAACTATGAACTTCTATGAAAAACATTTGACTCATGTTGAAATTGCGGTCCTCTTTTCTGCACAATTACTCCATCATATTGATTCTGCACACTTCATACTTCTCATTCTGTTGTATCACATTCACACAAATGATTTTGATCTCCTGTAAATACAATCCGCAACACTTCAAAACATTGATTAGGTTGGCATTGTAGACACCCAAAAATGACCAAGTCATCACATCACTTGCATTTCGTCTAATCTATCTAATCACCTGCATTTAATGTTAATTAAATAATCTAATTATTTAATTAATTTCATCTATTTCTTCTAAATCACATACTTTCAACATTAATTAAACAAATCTTCTTTATTTAATTAATTAAATTAAATCAACCTTATTCTTCCATGATTAAATAATTTTTATTATTTAATTAAATCATTATCCTCTTTCCAAAATTCAAGTCTACATCAATTAAATAAATTAATTATTTGATTAATTCATCACAAATCCTCTTATCTACAATTAAATAATTCTACATTATTTAATTAAATCACTTGTTCTTCTAAATTTAAATACATCGTGCAAATTTATTTAAATTATCTCAATCTTCTAAAAATAAATAAAATCAAGTATTTTATTTATAATCCTTTGTTCCTCTATCATGCACAATCAATTAATAAATTTATTTATTTAATTTCAGTTTTCTTCCAATTCCTCTTAAAATATCGTGTTAACTCGTGCACAATCAGTCTTATTTTTAGAACTCTAAAAAAGGCAAAATTACAAGTTGAGTTATCTATTCAATCAATCTTGTTTTCATCATATCTTAAAAAAAATATCCTTATGGATTGACACATGTCGTGTGCACATTCATCATGGTTATTTGTTTTATCTCTTCCGTTGATTCTTCTGAATTATCTGGACCATTGATCGATCTCTGTTGAAACCTATATAAACCCCCCTCATCTCCTTCACAAATCCTCTTCGATCACTTATTCTTAGGCATCCTTTATAGCACTTTGAGCATACATCACATTGTTGAGCAACTTATGATCTTTTGACATTGATCTTTGAGCACCTACACTTGCTTGTTGCAAACATGGTTTCGCAGCGTTATTGAGCAAATCCACATTTGACAAAGAGAACAACACAATCTAGGTAAAAGCTTTCTTAATTTGATTTGTTAATAATGGCTTTTTATTTAGATAGATCTCTTTATGTTATGGGTTATTGATTTGGTTATTATCATAGTTTTTGATTTTATCATTTGATCTAATCAATTTTCCTCATACACAGGCATCATAAAAATCTTTAGATGAAACTGTTATATGTGAAAAGTGGGAATGAAATGTGGTTAAGATAGATTCAATCAAACCCTCCTTTCACATATATCATTCAAGGACATAAACCAAGATAAGTCACTACTGTTGCAACTGGACTCAGCTATAGGTTTGGTGTCACTTTGAGATGATAAGGAAAGTTGGAATATAGCAATGATTTTGTTAAACCCTAATCTAATTAAGCCTTAAGCCCTAATTATATGATTTTGTATATAGATGAATAAAATATGACAAATGATCACACAAGAAGGCACTAAATATAGATTAGATACATACCAGGTTTCATATTCTGGAAAGCAGAAACTTTAGGGACAAGGGGCGGGTGCCCCAGTCCAACAGGCTAATTTTTTTGTAGAGTTGGAACTGTAAGATGATGAATAGTGCAATCTATTTTAGATTTTCCAACAATGACAATTGGGAGGACACGAGTGTGGGTTCCCTAGTCCAAAAGGGAATATTCTTTACTCATTTCTTCAAATCTTGAATCTTTATCCTCTACTCGGATCTCCTACAACTCCTCTCCGCAAGATTATGTACCTATAACCTGCAATCACAAGAGAGGGGTTGGGGGTTGTGGTGTTTAGGAGCTTACCTCAATCAAGCCACAGAATGGCATTCAAGCCTTCGAACACTGTTGTTAGATAGAGTGTGTTTCCTTGGTGGACAAAGGAAAAAACAAATGATAAGATAGATTGATTGAAACACAAAATAGATATCACCTTAGAGGTGAAAACCTCATGGAGATGAAGTGCCTTCAAATCATGAGGAAATGAGTTAATGTATCCAAATCTGCAACAAACACAACACGATTCTGATTTGCAACATAATGAATGCCTTGAATGCTCTTTGCTTGATAATCATAAGTTCACCTTAATCAACTAGGAGTAAAATGAATTCTAAAACATGTTTATATATGCATTCCCACTAACATTCATAATTCAAATTGACAAGGCTAACAAAGGAAAACCTTTTAACGGTCACAATGCTAACAATTTAAATTTGGGTCATAGCAAAATAGGTCTAGACTGGGGTGTGGGCGCCCAGGTCTAGAGGCCTATTTTTGGTCATGATTAAGGATTGAAGTGGACCCTTAACCCCCATTTGTCATGGGTTTCAGGGAAATTTGCTTTGGGACAAGTTCTACATATGCATGATTAAACTAAGCAAACCTAGGAGCTAAACTAGGAGGTAAAAAGTCCTAGGGGGACATTTTATGACATAACAGAAATGTGTAATTCTTCAAGGGTCAACTTCAACTCATACAATATATCAAGAAAATAAGTTGTACACCACAACATCTCATGATAGAATTCAAGGAACACCATTACACACCTTTTAATGTCAAAATAATTGATCAGGATCCACCGCACATAACAGAAACCAAACTGTCGGCTCAAACTACACAAGCACTACTGACTGTTCATCTTCACACCACCAAGGAGAAGCCAAAAACATCATGCAGACCAGTGTTTCAACAATGTATCTTCTTGAAAACATCCATGCACCATTCTCTTGAAATATCTGATCATTCTATGCATTAACAAACCAAAGAACATATTGAACTAATGAAAACAGGGCATTCTAAGCATCTTGTAACACATCACAACTTAGAATATTGCATTGCGGACCACCAAACCATTTGTAACTTCTTAGGAAGGAACTCATACATCATTATGCATATATTCCCAAATATGAATAACCTTATTTATTACTTTTGGAGAGAATCAAAGACTTGACTCAAGTATAATGTAGTCTGGAGGACAGTCATATGCAATTCTTCATTAACTAACTTAAATACTTTATGTGGTACCAAAGATAAGAAAGATTTGCATGTGGTTCAAGCCTGAGATTCATTAAGGCATGTAGAATCTCCACACAAGCTCCTATAGCCAATCTGTATGCTTTTCATCTTCTGCAAGTGCTCAACCATGTGTTCTATAGAGTATTTTTGCATCCAGAACTGTTTGTATTACTTCTGTTAGTTGAATTCTGACCTTGTAGACCATATGAACACCTAATACTATGAGGAGGCATGCATAACACATATTTGAACACATTCCCAAAACAGAATGGGCACCACTTATCTTTTGGAGGAATGCGGAGCATTCCAACAAGTCTCCATCATTGCTTTACACTGTCAAGTTACAGTCCAGAACATTGTTATTGATAACTTTCTTTGCTGAAAGAGTAAAGACTTGAAATCTTGGATATATCATGTTAATATCAATATCAACTTAACTACTAAACCACAAGACTAAATTTGGTACTATGGAGGAATGCAGACCAAAATACTATAACTCGGCCTTAGGATATACATTGTGAGAGCCTTAACCAAACTTCTACAACTTTTATCTAAGTGTGGTACTTCAAATTGATAGGATATCATTGTAGATATATAGAAAACATGTTATAATAGGTTTACACACCTCTGCAACACAATCAAACATTAGGAAAATTACCATTATTATACTTGGATAGTCTTTCTCTATTTGCTAAGTCTTCTGGACTGACTTTCCTTAAGCATGCCAATTCTATGTCTTCAACTTAGTCAAACCATATCTCTCAAATCTTCCATTATCCATTAGCTTCACCCATCTCTAACCTTAGGTTTATACATATAATGTTGACATCAATGACCACATATTGCCAACAATCTCCCCCTTTGTCATTGATGGCAACACCTAGAACAAAATATGTACAACTATTCCCCCTTAGATGTATATTCCTCTCTCTCCCCCTTTGACATCAAGGACAAAGGGCCTAAATTATTAACTATATCAAAAGTGTATAAATTCCTCCTTACTATATAATTTTTGTAAACAATTCTCCCCCTAAAATGAAAATGCCTCAAAAATTGATGCTCTGTACAATATTGTCCTTCATAGGTCTTTATACATTCAAAATTCTCTACAATACTCTGCAACTCATTTAGAAGGTAGAATGGCTTTATATATTACCTTGATTTGTGTCAAAGTAGATGCCCAAATGGCACTTTTTGAGGGAAGAATATGATTTTGACATTCACGTTGAATGTATAAGTCCTCAGCTTCCTCTATATTACTTGGGGTCTTCATCTTTTGATCAACCTTCTCATCTTCTCCTAGCAACCCAAACAATGAAGCAAGTATTAAGTTCACTATTTCCCTTAGCTGACCAAATTTTTTCTTCAATTGTCCTCTCTAGTCCTGAAGTTGTGATAACTGTGCATGAAGATTTTCTAGTTGAGCCCTTGTTGCTCCATCTTTGTCCTTAGACAAATCATATACTCTAGCCATTTGAATGATTTGTAACTCAATGGTGTCAATTTGAGCTTTGATATTCTTTGTGGAACTTGGCCATTTTAGGCAAAATAGATACAATGTTGTGGCTTCATTAATGCAATCCTTAAGCTTCTTCAAGTTTTCTTTTAGTTTATTGTGTGCATTAGCACATTTGTCAATCATCTCAACCAACCTTTTATCATTTACCTTTCTTACTGCCTCTTCCTCTGCTTTTTTCTCAACATAGAAAGAATGGTCTTTGAAGGAATCCATTAATAGCTTGATTTTTTGCTTCAAAGGTAGAGAGATATTAATGATTACCTTTGGTAACCCTTCTTGGATCACCTCCATAGCATCCTCAACTACACTGTTCTTCTTCAAGTTTTCTTGTAGAAATTATTTTCTTGTTGAAGCATGCAATATATCACCAAGTTGTAGTTTGTGAAGGTGTGTGATGCTTGACAGATCAATTTTGCCTTCATGTGCACGAATCTACAAAAGTTGAGAAGTAATCACTGGTTGAAATTGTATTTGCAAATCCAATAGGTCTTTGAATGAATCAGTCTCTGAGGAACTCTAACCTATAGCTTCAACTTTTTCATCTTTTGTTTCACCTTTGTCTTTTTCATCTTCTTGTTTCTTCTTATCCTTCTCAGTTTCATCTTGAGTCTTCTCATCTTGTTTCTTTTCACTCTTTTCTTTCTCTTCCTATTTCTTCTTAGGATTATCTTCTTTCATTTCCTCATCATTCCCTGTATTCTTCGAAGGAGAATTGTCATGCTCTATATTGGAGTTAGTGTTCTTCAGAGGAGACATACTACCTTTATCCTAACCCTCTATATTCTGTGTCTCAGTAGTTTTCGAAGGAGGAGGATCATGTCTTGTACCAGTATTAGTGTCCTCTGGATAAGACACATTCTCCTTAGCTTGATCTCCTAAGTTCTATGCTTCTATGTTATCCGGAGGATCAGTCTCCTTATTTTGTTTATCACCTTTCTCACCTATATCACCACTTTCCACAACATTTTCAAATGCTAACAAATCTATAGCCTGAAGGGGTTCATCTAGTATTTCTAGAGGAACTTGTTCCCCAACTGTCACCTTAGCATTTTTTAATTCTTCAAGAATCTTTACAGTTTTCTCTAAGGTTTCTTTCTCCAATATATCTATTTCTTTGTTGTCTCTTCCTATCAAAATATTTATTCTCCTTTTTGTTCTGAACTCATTTTATTTTTATTGATATATTCTAATCTTTTCTTCATTTGTGATGGAAGATCCCATCTTTTCAATTGCTAGTTTCCTCATATCATCCTCATATATCATAGATTTATTTCTTTTGTTGGTGAGTAGGTCTGCAAGGCTCATCGAAAGATGATCAATGACCTCAATTAAGGCCACATTGAAGGTCATCATATATCTGATTATTTCTTCCACAATAGTAGCCTTTTCATCAACAAGCATCTTGTCTCAGAGATCTACAACTTGTTTCAGAGAACCATGTTCTATTATGGCATTTACAGTAGCCTCAAGTTGTAGAGGTTCATGCTCCAATTCTTCTTGAGAAGACTCTTTTGATTTCTTTTCTTTTCCCTTTCCTTTTCCTTTGGATGTCTCTTCATCCTCCTTTTCTTCTTCTTCTCTTGTTCTCTTCTTTCTTCTCTCAAGCATGACAAATTCTTCTTCTTCTTCATCATCCTCTCTACATTCACCAAATTCATTTTTCCTCTTTTTGCTTGCACTTTAGGTCTATGCTTCTTTGTCTCTGCAGTCTTGGTTTGTACCAGCACTTCAATGGCAGTTCTTTTCTTACTGGGAGATGTAGGAGTAGGTCTGGAGGATTTTGAAGAGGCAGGAATAGCAGGGACAAATCTATCTGTCCTTTTAGGAGTTTATGAGCCAGAGGTGGTTGGACCTTGTTCTATTGAGCCCTCGGGAGTATTGAGCATCTCTTCCAATTTAGACATCATCTTTTCTACCTTTTCCCCTATATCCTTCTTTATTTTTTCTTTTGCATCCTTTCTAATTGTCTTATTAATGATTTCATCATAAGTTCCAAATCTTTCAGCAAAAGGATCCTTTGGCTTGTTGAGCAACATATCAACATATCTAATCAAATCAAATTCAGACACTTCATATGGAAGAGTGGTTATCTAAAAGGTTCTTGGATTTACAACCTCCATGTAGCAATTATCTTTGTCCACCATGAATGTAATATCATTCTTATCTTTCTCAACAACTTTACTTGGTATCTATTCTCTTGCTTGCATATCAGTTTGAAAGGTTTTGAAGAAGTGATGCAGGGGCATCCATTTTGATACATTTGTTGTCATTTTGTAAATGTTTGGAATTTGTTCTCCAATCTTGGTTTTGAGTTGATTTGTGTTTTTTTTTGCAAATAAGGTCCTTTTGGACCATTTGGGATCATGTGAATACCTTTTGATGGTTAAGTGGAAAACTTGTAAAAAGTTATCAATGTTGTCAACACAAAGTGCATAAAACTTTGCAACGTTGGGTTTTGGGAAGTTAGAAATCAGTTTTGAGGAGTTAGAGTGGAATTAATTTCAAAAAAGAGACATTTTCTCATGCCAATAAGATGTAGAAAGGGATGGAATGAAAAAAATATCATTCTTGCAACATTTCCTTGTTGTTTTCTATGTGTAGCAGTCTGAAATCCAACTTGTATGGTCCTATACTGATTGGTATGGACTTGTAATTGATTGGAAATGTTGAAGAATCTCTTACTCTTTCAAATGCAATTGGTTTCATGAATTTCCATTGGATTTTGATAAAGTTTTAGCAATTTTAGTGTTAACAGTCCCAAACCCTAGCCAAGGTTTCCAGCAAGCAAAATAAATCCATGGACGGAGTTTCCACCATGGAAAATTAATGAAACTTGGTGGGAAGCTTTGTGCTATTCCTACCCATACCTATGGAAAAGGACGACTCATAATATTCTCTTTTGAAGGAGTTATCTAGGACTGTGTGTTCAGTTTTGTAGGAAACAATCATGAAATCCTAGTTGCTTAAGGTTTAATGAAACCTATATATATTGTTTGACCATGATTGGTTGGAAAATTAACAAAATGATTGTAAGTGGACTAAATAGTCCAAGATCTCATGTATCAGGTTGATTTTCTTGTTGAATGTCCATTAGGTTACAAAGGCCATGTGCCTAAGATGAACTAGTATGCACCTAGTCATTGGTTGTGACGAATCCTTGTTTGAAATGTGTCAAGTGAATCAAGATTAAGTCATTCCTCTACATAATTATTCGTATCAGATCTAATAAAGACACCAAAGGTAATCCAATAAGTTGAGACAAACAAAGATGCCTCCAAGAGTGAATGTAGTTGAAAGAGCAGCAGAAAGGATAGCAGCCCAGTTGGGGGAAACCCTTGCCAGAGAGATGAGGGAGATGAGAGTTAGTTTTGATGCAAGACTTATAGCAGTAGAAGATAATCAAAGAAGAGGAGTGGTTACATGAGATTTTAGTGACCAATAAGAAGAAATCGATGAAAACAATACACCACAAGAAGAACCTTAGGAAGAGAGAGATGTTGATGAGATAAGGATGGAAAGATTGTTGAGGGCAGACAAGGGTGAAGGTTCCAAGGTGAAGATGGAACTTCCAATGTATGTAGGTAGTTTGAATAGTGAGGAACATCTTGATTGGATAGGAGAGTTGGATAAATACTTTGAATTTGAGGAGGTACCTGAGGAGCAACAAGTGAAGTTAGCTAGAACCAGGTTGAAAGGCCATGCATCCCTATGGTGGGATTATGTGCAAGAAGAAAGAAGAAAAAAAAGCAAAACCAAGATCACTTCTTGGGATAGGAAGGTTGCCAAATTGAAAGGAAAATTTCTACCTAGTGACTACGCCACTCAACTGTATAGGAAACTACAAAACTTGAAACAAAAAGGTGTCGATGTAAAGGAGTACACAGGAGAATTTTACAAATTGAGTATCAAATCAAGTCATATCGAGGATGATGTTGATAAGGTTGCAAGATACCTTAATGGCTGAAATATAGCCTACAAGATGAATTGAGTCTTACAAGCCCTAGGACACTAGAAGAATGCTACCAACTAGCCATGAAGGCTAAAGAGAAGTTGAAAAGAAGACAAGAGAAACAAAATAGAGGTAGGGGAAGGACTTACAGAGGAAGAGGATCATTTGTTGGTAGAGAATAGTCACAAAGGTCCCAAGGTGAGACAAACAATTCTCAAGAACAAACATCAAATTCAAGAGGAAGTTTTAGAGGAAGAAGATCTAACTTTAGGGGTAGGTTTGGACATAGAGGAGGATCCAATCACTTCACAAGAAAATGCTACAAATGTAACAAGTTTGCAGGTCATCAAGCTTGGGAGTGCCCAGAAGAACAATCAACTACTTATTTTAGGAGTGAAAGAAGGAATCAAGTTGCTCAAGGTAGAGATGTTGAAAGAGTTAACTCTTCACCAAAAACTCAAGAACCAAAAGTTGGAGAATCTTTGCTGATGAGGAGAACATTGATCAAGGTTCCCATGGAGAAGGAGCCATAGCAAAGGAAATCACTCTTCAGGACCATTTACAAATGTCAATGTAAGTGTTGTCAAGTTATCACAAATTCTGGTAGCACTGATAACTTAGTTACTGTGGAAATGGTAGATAATTTGAACTTGAAAAGATTACCCCATGCCACACCATATAAGGTCTCAAGGTTGAATAAAAGGTAGCAAGTGTTAGTCAATGAACAATGTTGGGTAGAGTTCCAAATAGGAAGGTATAAGGACAAAGTGTTGTGTGATATCATTCTTATGGATGTGTGCCATATGTTACTTCATAGGCCATGGCAATATGATAGGAAAATAGTCCATGATGGTAGAAAGAATGTCTATGTTATAGAGAAGGATGGAATCTCTTATACTCTAACACCTTTGAAGGAGGAAGGCCAAGACCAAAAAGTGGGATCAATTGTGATGTTGGTAGGTGAGAAAGAGTTCATAAAAACCATGGAAGATGAAGAAATGGGCTTTGCAATCATGACCAGACCTAGGACTGTTATGACAACACTAGGATTGATGAGTTACCTTTGGAGATCCAAGATTTTCTATAGAAGTATGCTGACATAGTAGTAAATGAACTCCCAAACTCTTTGCCTCTAATAAGGGATATTAGCCATCATATTGACTTCATACCAAGGGCTAGTTTACCAAATAAAGCAACCTACAAAATGACACCACAACAGAATGAAGAAATCAGAAAACAAGTGCAGGAGTTGCTTGACAAAGGGCTAATCAGGGAAAGCCTTAGTCCTTGTTTGGTTCCAACTATTCTAGCACCTAAGAAGGGAGGTGAATGGAGGATGTGCACTGATTCTAGGGCAATAAACAAGATTACAATCAGATATAGGTTTCTAATTCCAAGGATAGAGGACTTGATGGATTACCTAAGTGGAGCAAGTTACTTTTCCAAGATAGACCTTAAAAGTGGTTATCACCAAATTAGAATTAGACAAGGGGATGAGTGGAAGATAGAATTCAAGACAAATGAAGGGCTCTACGAGTGGCTTATTATGCCTTTTGGTCTTTCCAATGCACCTAGCACTTTCATGAGGCTCATGAATGAGGTCCTCAAGCCATACATTGCTAAGTTTGTAGTTGTTTTTCTTGATGACATCTTAGTTTTCAGTCCTAGTAAAGAAGAACATTTGCATCATTTGAATTTGGTTTTAAGAAGGTTGCAAAAGAACAAGATACTAATCAATTTGGAAAAGTGTGAGTTTATGAAGACCGAACTATTGTACCTTGGGTTTGTGGTCACAAAGGGAACATTGAAAATGGATCCAAGCAAGGTGGAAGCAATATTGAGCTGGCCTACACCTAAATCAATTGTAGAGGTAAGAAGTTTTCATGGGTTAGTAAGTTTTTATAGGAAATTCATCAAGAGTTTTAGTCATGTGTGTGCACCTATAATAGACACTATAAAAGGGGATAGGAAGAGGAAGTTTGTTTGGACTGAGCAAGCTAATAAGAGCTTTCAGTATTTGAAGAGAAGAGTAGCAGAAAGCCTATATTAGCTTTACCTAATTTCAAAAAGGTCTTTTCAATAGAATGTGATTGTAGTGGCTATGATATAGGGGCAGTATTGAGTCAAGATAATAGGCCTATAGCTTTCTTTAGTGAAAAACTGAATGATGCTAAAAAGAAGTACTCCTCTTATGATCTAGAAATGTATGCCATGCTTCAATCCTTGAAAAAATGGAGGCATTACCTTCTTCCAAAGGATTTTGTAGTCTATACTGATAACCATGCTCTTCAATTCTTAAATAGCCAAGAGAAACTTAGTCAAAGGCATATCAAGTGGGTGGAATACTTGGAAAATTTCACTTTCACTATCAAGCACAAGAAGGTACAGTCTGATAAACTAGTTAATGCCTTAAGTAGGAGAGCACTAATGGTGCAAGAGATTCAATTTCAAAGTGTGGGAGTTGAAACACTCAAAGGTATGTATGTTGATGATGTAGATTTCAAGTAGATTTATGAGTATTGTAAGTAGCCTCATAGCACCACCAATGACAAATGGCTTGACTTTCTTATTCAAGATGGTTTATTGTTCAGGGGTGCACAACTTTGTGTACCCAATTACTCAATGAGAGAAAACCTTATCAAGGAAAATTATTGTGGGAGTTTGGCTGGTCGTTCTGGACTTGACAAGACATTGGAGTAGCTAAGAAGACATTATTTTTGGCCTAAGATGCAATCAGATGTAAGGAGGTTTGTAGAGAGGTGCACTATTTTTCAAAGAGCTAAGGGAAGTTGCACAAATGCAGGGTTATATCAACCTTTACCCATTCCCACTAGACCTTGGGAATCCATTAGCATGGATTTTATCATGGGATTGCCAAAAACACCATGAAGTTTTGATTTAGTCTATGTTGTAGTTGACCAGTTCTCAAAAATGGCTCACTTCATTCCTTGTAAGAACATCAATGATGCCTCTTATATTGTAGGTATGTTCTTTAAGGAGGTTGTTATACTTTGTGGTTTTCCATTGATTATAGTTTCAAATAGGGACAACAAGTTCATAGGACATTTTTGGAGGACAGTGTGGAGAAAACTTGACTCCAATCTCATTTTTAGTTCTGCCTACCACCTTCAGACTGATGGACAAACTGAGGTGGTTAATAGGAGCTTAGGTAACCTCCTAAGATGCCTTTCAAAAGATCATTCTACTCAGTGGGATCTTGTGTTACCTCAGGTAGAGTTTGCTTATAATGATTCAGTGAATAGGAGCATTGGTAAGAGTCCATTGCAAGTGGTCTATGGTATGCAGCCTAGAGTATTTTTGAGTTGAGAGATCTCAGTGGTATGAAGAGATAAAGTGATGAAGGTGAGCAATTTGCAATTGCTATGCAAGAAATTCATCAACAAGTGAAAGAGAAACTCCAAACTAGTGTTGACAAATACAAAGGGTAGATTTGATAAGAAGAGAAGTTGATTTCAAGGTTGGGGATCTTGTCTTAGCACATCTCACAAAGAAAAGGTTTCCCAAAGGTCAATATTCCAAATTGAAGATGAAGAAGATAGGCCCCTATAGGATTGTTCACAAGTTTTCCAACAATGCCTATGAGATTGAATTGCCCAGTGGAGTGGGCATCTCACCTATTTTGAATGTTGCTGACTTGTACCCTTACAAAGGGGATGCCATTACTGATGAAGGAGTAGGTTTACCATACCTCTCAGATGTTGAATGGATCATAGATCTTCCACCTAGCAAACCCATGGAGTTAAAGTGCATCATTGACACCAGAGAGCTTAAGAAGACAAGGGGCAAGCAATACCTCCAGTATTTGGTCAAGTGGAAAGGCATCCCCATTGAATATGCCACATGGATGACTAAATTTGATATCACCAAGCATGACCATACTATTTCAAACCTTCCCTCAGGTGGAACCTGAGTTCTTTCTCTCCCCTAAGGAGTATGATGCAGGGGCATCTATTTTGATACATTTGTTGTCATTTTGTATAGGTTTGGAATTTGTTCTCCAACCTTGGTTTTGAGTTTATTTGTGTTTTTTTGTGCAAATAAGGTCCTTTTGGACCATTTGGGGTCATGTGAGTGCCTTTTGATGGTTAAGTGGAAAACTTGTAAAAAGTTGTCAATGTTGTCAATACAAAGTGCATACAACTTTGCAACGTTGAGTTTTGGGAAGTTAGAAATCAGTTTTGAGGAGTTAGAGTTGAGGAGTTAGAATGGATGTAATTTCAAAAAAGAGACATTTTCTCGTGCCAAGCAGATGTGGAAAGGGATGGAATGAAAAAAACATCATTTTTGTAATGTTTCCTTGTTGTTTTCTGTGTGTAGCAGCCTAAAATACAACTTGTATAGTACTGTACAAATTGGTACAGACCTGCAATTGATTGGAAAAGTTGAAGAATCTCTTATTCTTTCAAATTCAATTGGTTTCATGAATTTTCATTGGCTTTTGATCAAGTTTTAGCAATTTTAGTGTGAACAATCCCAAACCCTAGCTAGGGTTTCCAGTGAGCAGAATAAATCCATGGACAGAGTTTCCACCGTGAAAAATTAATGAAACTTAGTGGGAAGCTTTGTGTCATTCCTTCCCACACCTCTAGAAAAGGAGGAATCATAATATTCTCTTTTGAAGGAGTTATCTAGCACTATGTGTTCAATTTTGTAGGAAAACAATCATGAAATCCTAGATGCTTGAGGTTTAACAAAACCTATATATATTGTTTGACCATGATTGGTTGGAAAATTAGCAAAATGATTGTAAGGGGACAAAACAGTCCAAGATCTCATGTATCATGTTGAATTTCTTGTTGAATTCCTATTAGGTTACAAAGGCCATGTGCCTAAGATGAACTAGTATGCACCTAGTCATTGGTTGTGAGGAATCCTTGTATGAAAAGTGTCAAGTGAATCAAGATTAAGTCCTTCCTCTACATCAAGAAGCCCCAAAATAGTGTGACAGAATTTTTATGATCAAGAAAACTAAGCATATAGTTTTGAATTTGGTGAGCAACAGGGGTATCTATCTTCCACGTCATACCCTTCATTGAAGGTAATTCCTTCAGGAATAGAACATAAGGCAAATGATTAAGGTTGTTTTTTGTGTGTAGCAGTCTAATATTCAACTTGTACAATACTGTATAGATTGGTATAGACCTACAATTGATTGGAAAAGTTGAAGAATCTCTTACTCTTTCAAATGCAATTGGTTTCATGAATTTTTGTTGGCTTTTGATCAAGTTTTAGCAATTTTAATGTTAACAGTCCCAAACCCTAGCCAGGGTTTCTAGCAAGCAAAATAAATCCATGGATAGAGTTTTGATCATGGAAAATTAATGAAACTTGGTGGGAAGCTTTGTGCCATTCCTGCCCACACCTCTAGAAAAGGAGGGCTCATAATATTCTCTTTTGAAGGAGTTGTCTAGGACTGTGTGTTCAATTTTGTAGGAAAACAGTCATGAAATCTTAGATGCTTGAGGTTTAACAAAACTTATATATTGTTTGACCATGATTGGTTGGAAAATTAGCAAAATGATTGTAAGGGGATAGAACAGTCCAAGATCTCATGTATCATGTTGATTTTCTTGTTGAATGCCCATTAGGTTATAAAGGCCATGTGCCTAAGATGAACTAGTATGCACCTAGTCATTGGTTGTGAGGAATCCTTGTATGAAAAGTGTCAAGTGAATCAAGATTAAATCCTTCCTCTGCATCAAGAAGCCTCAAAATAGTGTGACACAATTTTTATGATCAAGAAAACTAAGCATATAGTTTTTAATTTGGTGAGCAACAAGGGTATCTATCTTCCACACCATACCCTTCATTGAAGGTAATTCCTTCAGGAATAGAACATAAGGCAAATGATTAAGGACCCATACCAGAATTTTTACTTTGTCTCCTTAGTTCTCTTCAAATTGTCTAGTAATTGGTACCGCAGTAGCTCAAGAAGGTCATAATCCTTTGGGCTTCTTTCACCATTTGATGAGCTATGTATATTGCAATAGCAGTGGCAGTCCCCTCTCCATTTGTGTAGTAAATCTTGTAAACAATACCCATAGTAGCATACCAAACCCCTAGATCAATGATATCATCCACTGTTAGGGTTCTATTATCAAATTTTACTCTGGCAAGTCTCATTACTTCTTCATTCTTCACCGCTTTCAGTATAAGTACTAGTTTGGAGGAGCATAGTCTGGTCACGGCCTTGATGGATTCTTTAGTGATCATATAGGGCTGATCAAGGCAAAAAAGTCCTCATGAATCCAACTTAGGGCAATCCTGACATAATCTTCCTCATATCAGAAATTAGGGAAACCCTTCCAAATATCTAGTTGTTTTGCGTCAATATTTGTGAGCTCTAGCTTCAATTGAAAATCATCACCTAATAGATGATCATTCCTAAATTGTTCCATCTTCAGGTGATCATATTCATCCAGTCATGAATGTATGTATATCTGGACATCCTCGATGTACAACACATTGATGGGAACACGAGAAAATGTACCATCTTTGTC
Source organism: Cunninghamia lanceolata (assembly GCA_027924645.1). Lineage (NCBI taxonomy): Eukaryota > Viridiplantae > Streptophyta > Pinopsida > Cupressales > Cupressaceae > Cunninghamia > Cunninghamia lanceolata. The sequence continues at coordinate 2,874,096 of BSBN01000022.1, forward strand.
AGTCTCAGTAGATTTAAATGAATGTTTCTTGAATTTAGGTCTTGGCTTCTCCACAACATCAACTACTACTAGGGTTGCCATGATAATACTTTCAGAAAACTAGGGTTTAACTAGAAAAATAGAAGAATACCTGATAATGTTGTCATTAGGGTTTGCACATAATCTATATTGAGGATCTTCTTCTCTCCTTTGCTCTTTCACGCACTTGAATTCGTTCAAATAGGATCAAATTTGATCAAAAATTGATTAAATAGTCCTTTTACCAACCATGACTGCTCTACATTAATTGCATTCTCTGCTAATCAGCCTTTTTATCATACAAAAACTTGTGATCATTTAGCAATCCTCCACAAGTAGTCCAATTGATCTAAAAATTTGATCAAACATCTTCATAACATTATCTTAACATGTTCAAACCATTTTTAGCCAATATGCTAAGGATTTCAGCATCTTATGTATTCAAGGGTTTTGAAAATGTTTGCAGTTGCAACTTCCCCTAAACTAATACTTCCTCCCTTTTAGTTTCTAGAGAATCCAACTGCACCAAGCAAAGGTGTAGATCCTGCCTTTACTTCATTTTCTTCCTTCTTCCTCCATGTCCTGTACATTTCCTTCCTTTGTGGAGCAATATCAACCTTCTTTTGAGGAGCAGAGGACCTTACATTCTTTCCCCTACAGAACCTTGCAATGTGTCCTATTTTATTGCAATTGCAGTAGGTGGTACTAGACTGCAAAGCATAATCACCTCTTCTAACATTAGATTTGCAATCAACAGCCTTATGACCATACTTGTTACATGTATAACAATAACCATAGAAGAATTGAGAGGTTCTAGCATTGTTCTTGTTCATGAGACCATTTCTCGTCCTTTTACTTTTGTATCCATTAGCTTTATGATTAACCTTGTTGCAAACATGACACTGACCATTAGAGTTTATAGCATTGTACCTAGGAGGCCTAAATGAATTGTTATTCATCTTGCTTCTACATTCAACAGCCTTGTGACCAAATTTATTACAAGCATAGCAATTATCATTGAAAGCTTGAGGATACCTGATAGGAGTAGTTTGTTTAGGTGCAGGCTTTCTAAAATTCTTCTTCTTATTCTTCCTTTATCTCTGGACAAAAGTGAATTCATCTTCTTTTGCATCTCTGGAGGTATTCTTCTTAGGATCTTCAGTGCATGCCTCTTCTTTGTTTCAGACTTTCCTCCTAATTGGAAGTTATCATATAAGTTTTGTAGATATACCGATTATAGGGCTTTTCCTCTTTTCAAAACCAAGGCCAGATTTTTCTTTTGTTGAATTTTGAGAGTTAATTATCTCATTAAGAATTTTAGATCCTCCTTTAGTTTTAGTCCTTTGTCAATTTGTTCTTTTGCCTTTTCTAGTTCTTTCCTCAAAGTGACAACTTCTTCCTCCAGTTTTGAGCATTCAGTTTTTTTCTCATTGAGCTTCATATTTAGACAATCTTCAATCCTTTTGCCTTCTTCAACCATAACTTTCAAATTAGAGATCATATATTCTGCCTCCTTGAGCTTGATTTCACCTTCTTTATCTCTTCTATTTGATCTTTCAGTTTGCCAATTTCTTATTTTGATTCTTTGGCCTTTGTCTTCAATTTCACAATTGTCTCCTTTAATTTTTTAAGCATGTCCTCATATTCCTAATTTAGTTCTCTTGCTTCATCCAGATCCTCTAGGGCTGACCGGAGTTCTCCTTCAGGGTCAACATCATCTATGTTGAGGTCCCAACCTTCAAGTTCCATAGCTTCTAGATTTGGTTCTGGAACAAACACATAATTATCCATAGCTTTAGATTCCATGTGTTCAAGTGCAAGATCTACCTCAGATGTTAGGCTTCTCAAAGGAACTTAGCTCTAATACCAATTGTTGAACACATAGAGATGTTGAGAGGGGGGGTGAATCAGCATATACTAAAACTTAACTACTTCATTTGGATATCAGATTCATTTACTTAGATAGAAAGTAAAACATGCAACACATTCATCAACATAATGACACCAAGATTTTTACGTGGAAAACCCAGAACTGAGAAAAACCACGATGAGTGTTAACTCACAATATAATTCTCACTGATATATAAAAGTCTACAACATTGTTTTAGAGCTACAACCCAAGAAAGCTACTACTTCTTGTATAAAGCTCACTGCTACAAAGAATTACAATGATGAAAAAAACTATGAACTACTATGAAAAAGCATCTGACTCATGCTGAAATTACAGTCCTCTTTTCTGCATAATTACTCCATCATACTAATTTTGCACATGTCATACTTCTCATTCTGCTCTATCACATTCACACTCAATTCTATCCTTCACAAATGACTCTGATGTCCTATAAATACACTCTGCAACACTTCAAAACATTGATTAGGTCGGCATCATAAAAATCTTTAGATGAAAAGCGTAATTCTTCAAGGCTCAGCTTCAACTCATACAATATGTCAAGAAAACAAGTTGCGGACCACATCATCTCATGATAGAATTCAAGGAACATCATTACACATCTTTTAATGTCAAAACAATTGATCAAGATCCACCACACATAACAAAAACCAGACTGCCGACTCAAACTACAAAAGCGCTACTGACTGTTCATCTTAACACCACTAGGGAGAAGCCAAAAACATCATACGGACTAGTGTTTCAACAATGTATCTTCTTGACAACATCCATACACCATTCTACTGAAATATTTGATCATTTTATACATCCGAAGAACATACTGAAGTGATGAAAAAAGGGCATTCCAAGCATCTTGTAACACATCACAACTTACAATATTGCATTGTGGACCACCAAACCATTTGAAACTTCTTAGGAACTCAAACATCATTATGCATATATTCCCATATTTGCACAACCTTATTTATTACTTTTGGAGAAAATCAAAGACTTGACTCAAGTATATTGTAGTCTGGAGGGTAGTCATATGCAATTCTTCACTAACTTAAATGCCTTATGTGGTACCAGAGATAAGAAAGATTTGCATAAGCCTGAAATATATTAAGGTATGTAGAATCTCCACACAAGCTCATATAGCTGATCCGTATACTTTTCATCTTTCGCAAGTGCTCAACCATGTGTTCTATAGAGTATTTTTGCATCGAAAACTATCTGTGTTACTTCTATCAGTTAAATTCAGACCTTGCGGATCATAAGAACACCTAATACTATGAGGAGGTATGCATTATACGTCTCTAAACATATTCCCAAAACCACATGGACACCACTTCTCTTCCAGAGGAATGAGTAGCATTCCAACAGGTCTCCACCATTGCCTTGCACTGTCAAGTCACAGTCTAGAACATTGTTGTTGATAACTTTCTTTGTTGAAGAAGTAAAGACCTGAAATCTTGGATATAGCATGTTAATATCAATATCAACTTAACTACTAAACTGTAATACTAAATCTTACACTACGGAGGAATGCGAACTAAAATACTATAACTCTGCCTTAGGATATACATTGTGGGAGCCTTAACCAAACTTCTACAACTTTTCTCTAAGTGCGGTAATCCAAACTGATAGGATATCATTGTAGATATATAGAAAACATGTTACACACCTTCGCAACATATTCAGACATCAAGAAGATTACCATTCTTACACTTGGACAGTCTTTCTCTATCTACTAAGTCTTCTAGACTAACTTCCCTTAAGCATGCCAATTCTGTCTTTAACTTAGTCAAACCGTCTCTCTCAAATCTTCCATTGTCCATCAACTTCACCCATCTCTGACCTTAGGTTGACACATATTGCCAACATACATGAATCTCTATGATGATGATGATGATGTTGATTTAGAAATTGATAATGAAAGGATGGACTCCTATGATGATAGTTTTCTTGATCACAACATTGTCCCACCATTCATACTTGAAGATTGCCAAGCATCAACTAATGAGGTTGCTGATTTTGATGGTGGTGTTGTGCCTAAAAATGAAGAAAAATCAAAAAATGTGTTGTCTGGCAGCCCAAGTCACTTTGATGAAATTGATCATGGACCTTTAGCATTGCAAGGTTTGAAGGACCAATCTGTGGTTACGGATGAAAAGATAGTGCAAGCATTAACAAGGGTTGATAGCACTCATAAGTTCATTGAAGACCTCATTTGGACAGCCCAAATTGAGGAGAGGCAAAAAGGAGTTCAAAGTGGAATCACCCTTAGACAATTGCACACAATCAAAGAGGCATTAGAAATAATGAAATTTGATTACTTGTAATTGCTTATGGATAGGGATCATGCTATCAAGTTGGTGGAAGACAAGGATAAAGAGATTGATGAACTTTATTTACGACTAAGTTTGACTCATTTTTCATCATCCAAATCAAACATTCAATCATCTATGGCAGCCACATCAAAGAAACAAGAAAAAAAATGTAAGGATGATGGAGATCAAGCAAATAGTTGAAGGGGTTGAAGAACTCCATCAGCATGACATTGCATAATGATTTCAATAGGGATAACTTTAAGGAACCCCCCTAAAAAAACTTATAAAATCTTGGCAAATCCTAGCTAAGTGCTATAATTTTCCTGCGAATCTTTCCTTTTTCTTGAAAAAAATATTAATTTTCCTAGCGAATTTATGGTTGTTATTAGAATATTTATAAAATCCTGGTGAATCCTAATGAATAATTGGTAAAAAAAATGGTGAATCCTTCTTTTAAAATTTGCATATTTGGTCAGTGCAGTCCCCTCATATATTTTTTTATTTTTTGTAATGTTTTTTGTAGGGGCCCAGGGGCGGAAACCACTGGCAGGGTCAAGGGGGCAGCGCCCCCTCACGGGGTATGGGGACAATGGCCCTAGCACGCTCCTGTCCTGATACAGGAGGGGTCAAGGGACAACACCCCTCACTACTAGGCACAATTACATTACTAGGAATGCATTTGAGAACACCAAAATTTTAAATTTTAAAATATCACATTAAAAATGAACGACAATTATTCAATTCCATGGGACTATGAGCACATGCCTTTTAAAAGGCTTACTAATACTTTTGGGCCACACAATTAAATCTAATTGTGTGGCCCAAAAGTAATTTCAGGGCTTAGTAAGCCTTTTAAAAAGCATGTGCTCATAGTCCCATGGAATTGACTAAATAGCCATGAGATGAACATTGTAATCAACAGTAGTGAATACACATCATATTGAAGGCGAAAATAGCCCTAAAAGTATGTGATGGTTTATAAATAATGGCAATATTGCCCCTAAATTAATGGCAGAAATATAATACTAATGGCAAATATGGTTAAGATTTTTAATAATATTATAAACTACTGGCCAATCAGCTCAAATCATGTATAATTTACTTGGTGAAATAATTAAACTTATTAGTTTAAAAAAATAATTCTTTAGCGAATTAACTATGACTAAATAAAATTTTTGTAAAAAGCAGGCGATTTAGTCACCTTTATAGCTTGAAATATTTGCCATTTTTGGAGGCCCTAATTTTAACTATTCACCAATTGGCGAAGATTTGCCACTAAAAAAATCTGTGGATTTCAATCTCCCGCATGTGAAGATGATTCATTTCGTTGACAATGATTGGGAAGCACAAGGGTACAAAGTCTTGAGATTAGAGGAGGAATATTCACATAAAAATACAAATTGCAACCATGAGTTAGATGGAATGACAAGTGATATACATAGTTTTCAGCTTGGTACGCCTTTTGGATCAGCATATAAGGGTAAGTATCCAGCTATGGAAGAATTTGAACTTGAAGCCTATGAGAGAAGACATGATGCAAATGTTGATTACATATCCTTGAACAGCCATTCACTCTCTAATGATTCCAATGATTTACCTTGGGACATGTTTTCACAAAATACATAGCTATGACTCATGGATTCTAAGTATGCAAAGGGATAGCATCTATATGGAATTTTTAGTTTTTGTCAACATGCATCAACAAAAGCATGATGGAGCATATCAGAATTTTGAGAAGCTTGTTGAATATTTACAAAGGATTGTTATTCTTTTGAGGAAATTGCATAATGTCTCCTTGGCAAGTGTGTTGCAACCTAGCTTATCACATGGGAAGCTACACAGGTATCCTTGATTGATTTGGGATCTATGAATACTATTGTTGATCATATCAATCCACTGGTGGAGTTGTGATTGCTTGGGAACAAACAATCTTGAGTGGGGAGGATTTGTAATGTCCCTTTTCTGCCAATTGGTGATTATTTTATTATTTTATTTTAAAAAGTAATTTTTTTGCCAAAATAAAAGAAAATAAAATAATAAAGTTACTTTTGGAGCAATAAAAATAACTTAAAGTTTGGAGAATGAAAAGTTGCCAAAATAACTTAAAGTTTGGAGAATGGAAAGTCACTTTAAAAGGGAAAAAAAGAAATTAAAAATAAAATGACAAAATAAAATAATATTTTATTGTCAAATTGGATGCCCCACTTGGAGAAAGGAAATTAAAATAAAATATTATTTAATTATGGAGGTGGACTTGTAAATTCAATAAAAAAATAGAAAAAAGTGACAAATGACCTAGAAATTTTTCTCAATCTCTTTATAGGGAGGTCATTTCATTGGGAAGATATCATATTGAGTTTATTTGACATTTGGGAAATTTCATTTTACTATGGTAACTTAGTTCAACAACTTTCTAAGGACAAAACCCCTTAGAAACAAGGGGTTTGGACAAAAAACCCAACTCACTTTGAGAGATGAATCTATCCAGGGTTCACAAGTGCACTTAATTGCAGATTTGGCTATTGCATTGGAGCTACAAGAAGACATTATTTGTAGGTTATAGCTGATAGGGTTTGATAGGGCATCATCATTCAAGCTAGGTTTTGGATTTGGCACTAGGGTTTGGTGTTATTCGCAAATCATGGGTGAATGTATGTAGATTGGAGGCTTTTCATGATGTATTTTCATTCCATATCCATCGCCTAGGGTTTGAGGTGTGGCACTACTTTTTTGGAGGGATTGTTGGAGTTTTGACATCACTAAATTGCATTCAGATTTTTGGTTCAGATTTCATCAGATATTTCAGACTTGCAGATCCAACTTTGAGGACAAAATTACATCCATTTGGCATCTTTATTTATCTAGGTTCTAAGTGTTTCATTTTGAGGGTTTATTGGAGTGATTGGAGGAGTGGCTGCTTCATTTTCTGAAGTGAGTTTGATACGGTTGCTGATCACATATTCTGGGAAGAAGAAATAAGGGATCATATAGTCCTTATGGCATGGTTACTGATCACATCTTGTGGGAAGAAGAAATAAGGGATCATATAGTCCTTATGGCAGCCTTGGGTATGTCTTCAAATGATGGAAATCAGAAATAAGAGTTTGTAAATAAGTTGTAGCACTTAACAAGGTCAGAGATGGCATATTTATATTGTATTTTTGATTACTATAGTAGTATGTAATTCGGTTTATGTTATATCATTAATTTGTCTAGCTTGGTATGTTAACACTCTATTTGGTTATAATTTGATTTTCTAAGCATAAACAACAATATAAACATTCAAATCTTTAATTTGAACATCTATTTCTAATTACAATCTAAATTGCAAATTCAGAGTTTAATTACAACCACTTAAGTGTTTATGTTTCATTAGGTTGGGTCAATTAAAGGTAGAATTGGAACTATTATATTATATGCCAACTGTTTGATATAATGTCTTGTCATTAGGAGTGGTATTTTGGCACTATTGTATGCATATCTGTCTGTTGTTCCAAAAAAAAACTCAGAAATAATCAAAATCAGACTTCATGCCAAGTGTTTGACAAAATGTCAACACACTAAAACTTAGAAATTCAGGGCAAAACTGGACAGGGTTTCTGCACCTAGTCAAGGGGGTCTAATAAAAGACAACATAAACCTAGCAACCTTCACACATCAATAACAATTCCTTATGCCATATGGAAAATACATTTATTTTCATTAATTTAAAAATATTGCAACAAAATAACTTGAACTATTACACACTTCAAAATTGGTTACAATTTATTGTTTCGAATTGGTTAGACGAATAAACTACATTGTTGTTTTAATCTCCCCCATTCTTATATCTTTTTTTTGGTTCTCTACAACTCTCTAGCCCAACTCAACTCTTATTCCTTGCCTCTCTAATGGTCTACCTTTAATTTTCCACCTTTTGCCTAATTGTTACAATTTCTTGATCCAAACACCTCTAAACTTTTTTTTGGACACTATTAAATAATTTTAATTGTTCGAGAATAATAGTCAAACACCAAGAATAATTTTCCAACTACCTAGATGTCATTAGAACCCCAAACACCCCTCTAAATAACTTTCATGACTATCAACAATCAACAACCCAAGAAGACATCCATCTAAATGAACTCAAACAATTGCCACATTAAAGAAGGTGAATAGTCATGGTGAGAACAAGTGAGTAGTAGCTAAATCACAATGATTTGCTAACCTAGTGATGTAGCCTAGGATAGGGTGTCCAATGAAGGATGACCTAAACTTAGAAACCTAACATTTATCAACTACTTCACGCACCAAGAATGGAAGTAAAATAATATTATTTGCATTAAATTGAAAATATTCCTACAACAAGCTTACAACTGCCTTTTGAGTGCATGTTTGATAAACCTAACAACAAAAGCAACCAAAACTAAAACAAGGGTTGCACTACAGTAGCAGTCCCTGCCTAAAGCTACAAGCCAAATATTTTTTTTTCAGAGACAATCCGAAAATCAGACATGTTTGAGCATTTCAAAAGCCACTAACTCTTACTAAACTAAACATCGCATGCTAGAAACTTGTCATGAAATGAATCTGGTATGCTTGATACTAAAGGGCATAATTTAAACAAGGTAACCATCACTTGACATGCAAATTTGCAACTTCAAGAGTAGCAATGTTTCTCCCTTCTATAATTGAATTTTCTAGAACACCAGTGCAAACACAAAATATTCCCCAAAAAAACCCTACTCATCAATTTGATAAGAGTTTAAAATTAAAGTCTATAATTCATTACTGAGACTTTGATCTTCCAATTCCAATAGTTGGGAATTTGGGAATGAACCTTAGCTTGATGTTGTCAAAGTAGTATGACCAATTGTAGTAAAAACTCAACAAGCCTAAGGATCAAGATTGATTGTAACTTAGCAAAATTTGGATTAAAAGTGCCAAAAACAAAAGTATGTTATATTTTGGACAACAAACAAATTACACACAAATTCATAAATCAAAAACTCATTCTTTAGACATCAGGATAGAATTATACGATGCTTATGTTAAAAGGTAAAATTGCAGACAAGAAAATCACCTATAACATTGTATTCATCAGATCAGATTAGTTTTAAGTCATTAGTATAGATGAACAACTCTATCCACAAGCTGAGAAGAACTAAACAAAAAAATTTAGTAGAAAGTAAAGCATTGAGATGGCTCGCCATTGTCTTGTGTGTTTTATAGAGTCTTTAAAATCATGGTTACTAATTGATTTTGCTAAAAATTTGAAGGCCTGTGAAATAACACAATGTGGGGTTCAGAGTGATGAATTGCATAGTACACCCACCCACATGACTGTTGGACTCCAATAGCTCCCCATTCATTCTGAGACAACACAAAAATATGTTAATAACATGCATCATTAATCATGCCAATTCACATTGCATTTCACTAGAGAGAAAATCTGCCAAGCATTTTTTTCAAAAAAATAAACGTTGAACTGAATCTCATATCATAATCACCTCTAAAAGTAGTTAATTCTTGGGAAGCAATTTTGCAACATTTGGAGGAAGGACCACATGCCTGAAGATGTAGCATTTATTAGGGCATGAGAGAAAATCTAACACTTACTAAAAATTATAGCAAATTATTAATTAAGTTACTTGATCCATCAAATCAACATAGTGACCTCAATAAATGCATGCTAATACAAAAAGACAATGTTTTGATTTTCATATTGAGATTCCTTAGATAGACATCTGCAAGTGGGAATGTATATGGCTATGTGAAAGTTTTCCTTTTGATAGCTTTGTGTTTGAACCCAAACATAATACTAATATGTGCATGTTGTGAGAGGGAGACCGCCCAAATGCAAGTGTGAGTTTGAAGGTGTTAAAGCCTAGATGCACAAACAGGTGTAGCATGCATGTACAAGACATGGTCCATATGTAAGTGAATCTGGATCTCTAAAATGTAAAATGTGAAGGTTATTTTTTAGTTCAGGGCCAAGCCAGATACCAATTTAGCATGAGTTTCTCTCATGGAAGCCCACGAAGTGATTTATTTTCCCTTCTTGGTATGCTATTCAAATTTGTACCCAAGTGTTTGATCTAGTGTGTTTGGCAAAGTGTATGGGCCAAATAAAGACCAAACAATCAAAATTAAGGTTATATATATAGGTATACCTGGATCAACACACCTAGTAAGAATACATTATCATGGCCAAGCTAGAATGCCACATTTTGTAAGCCTAGGTTTCAACCCCATAAACAAGCTTGGGATTGCAATGAACCCATCTACATATAAAGGACAATATATGTATGGTTGGCTGCAGGATAAGTTTATGGCTATATGTGTGCTTATGCACTCCTGCATAGTATTGTTTCATCAAGGTAAACTAAAATCACTACAATTCATCATGGTAAAATAAAATCCCAAGATAAATCAGTTTAGCGACATTATATATTGGCTCATAACATGAATGAATATATAGCCCTACAAAAAAGCATGCCAGTACACAATAGAGACAATGTAGACTTCTACACAAATCCCCTTGATAATATGGGTTAGGAAGGAAAAAAATAAAGACCCCTTAAAGATCTCCTTTTCAAACTAGTAAAAGATAAATTATGACTAAAGGCATTAATCCACACTGCAACTATAGGATTTAAGCCTTGTGGTGGTAGTTTTGAGAGCCTCCCTATTGGTCTAGGTTCAAAACAAACATGTGCAAGCATTTGATCCCTAAGCATCACTAGCTAGAATGCTCACAAAATGTTCAATAGAATGCCAATACGAGATGTGGTGTCTTGGAATTCACTGATTGCGGGGTATGAACAACATGGACATGTTGAAGATGCCTCAAAACTCTTTTTGGAAATTCCCAAAAGAGATTTGACTTCATGGAATGTGATGATTGCATTCAGGACACCACATTTTGTCTAGGCATTTCCTAAAATAGCTTCTGCACATTGTCAACATACATAAATTCCAATACACTACCTTGTCAATATTGTTCCCTCATTATTGGACTCAAATATTTGTTTATTGGCTAGAGCATGCCTGGTACGACCAAAAGACCTTGTAAATTTTTGGTTATTATAACAATACAAATAGTTATAATCAAGTCACAAAATTGATGGGAATGTAATTCAAGATAAAATTCTTGTTTGCATGGTCAATGTTGGTCCTTTGTTTTTGTACTTGAATGTTTGGTTTTTGGCCTGGACTAGACCAAAAAAACCATTATTCCTGTTAACAACACAGCACTAACATTTTTCCTTTCAAACATACAAGTTGAAATCAGAGAATAATGAAACATAGGCCAAGGGAAAATGTCAAGTTTCTATTCAAGAAATAATATTAACATTTTTCCTATCAAATGTACAAATAAGTTAAAATCAGAGAGAGCGGTGAAACTTGGACCAAAATCATCATACATTTGTTGTTAGAAGCACTGTATCAACAATATTTCTATCAAATATGCAAGATAAATATTGTTGTTCATAAAAGACTTGACAGAGATCCTTGTTGGGATGGCAGGCGAAAAACGACAATGCAACATACAAAAAACTTAGTGGGACAGAAAATGTTTCATACAACAATAATTGAGATAACAATGCACACCTAGTAAAATCATTTCTTAAATCAAGCACAAAATCATTTAAACTTGGGAGCATGGACATAGATGCCTTGGGAAGGCAAGGTTCACTATATTGAGGTTACTTCTCACATCGAGGAGGAGAAAAAAGATTCTAGCTCAGAGAGTGAACAAGAAGAGGAGAAAGTTGAGCACAAGGAGAGAACTTCAGTTGAGCATTTAGGTGGTACTATTGCTTCTCTTTCAGGTACTCCTAGATATCATTTGTTTAGGGTGAGAGGAGTTTTGCAGGGTCAGCGTATTACAATCTTGATTGATAATGGAGCAACCCACAACTTTATTGATGAGGGCCTAGTGATGAAAAGAGGCCTTCAGGTGGAGGATTTCCCTAGTTTTAATGTGATGGTTGCAAATGGTTTCACTATTGTCTACACTAAGAAGATTTCTCAATTGACCATTACTATAGGAAATCATTAGGTTACATATGATTTCTATGTGGTTGGAATTGGTGAGACAGATATGGTCCTAGGTACCCAATGGTTGCACTCTCTTCGGAAGTATTTGTAGGACTTTCAGACCATGGAGCTAAAGTTTAGACATGAGGGCAAAAGGGTAGTTCTTCAAGTGATGTCAAATGGAGCACCTAGAGTGGTCGCTGCGAAGAGGAGGCATTATTATGACATGGTAATGTTGTAGCCCAAAGTTTGATTTCATCCAAAACCCCTTCTAATAGTGATGGACAATATCATGTGGATATCCAATCCATATTGGATAAGCACGATGTGGTCTGCAGTAAGATTCCTCCTGGTAGGCCACCTAACAAGGGTTTTGAGCATGTGATCGAGCTAGAGGAGGGCTTCAAGCCCGTCATTACTACTCCTTACCGGCATTCAAAAAGATTCAACGAGATAGAGAAAGAGATTAAGGAGTTGTTAGATATGGGACATATCAGACCTAGCTCGAGTCCCTTTCCTTCTTCAGTTGTTCTGGTGAAGAAGAAAGATGGTATAATGTCCCAAATGGACAAAAATGTGACACTTTTGGTTTTCTAGGATGTTCCAAATAAATGATCAATTAAACCTTCAATTCTGCCCTACCTAGGTCTATCCAAACCCTAGGTCTGTTGTAACCAAATGAGACTTGCAACAAAATAATGTTTCTATCACAATATATACTTAATGAACAATACAAATCACCACAATGATTTGCCCAATTGCATAGATCAATTACACTATGAAATAGAAAGCAAAAGGAAATGATACCATGACATAAACATATGAAGAATACACTGTTGGAAAGATATTAGATCTACACTACTTATAGAGTCTGTTGTAATACAAAATGCCAATATAATGATGGCTAAAGAGAGGCGAATCAGCCTAGCACTATAGATGCTTTACCAAGGAATAATTTTACATATCAAAATGCAATGAATTCAAGGTAATGGCTATGATGATCATCAGACCCTAGGCGCAGCTATATGTAGACTGCCCTAAATGTGATTCACTGGCCTGCTATGAGGTTCACCTTTGGCTGAAGATATTCTCCCTCAAGATTTCTCTCCTATGGATGCTTAATTCCTCCTTAATGATGTGTGCCACAACCCTAGGAGGTTTGTTGTGATGAATGCTCTTGCAGCTAATAGGAATGATGCTCAATGAAGATTATGCTCACATAGATTCCCATCATGGAATCTCCACAATGAAGGAATTAGGTCTTCATCCAACTCCTCCCAAGACTTAGAGTTTTCATTCCAAGCCTCTCCTTGAGATTGCTCTCGATCTATTAAATGAATGATTGATACTTGATGCTTTTGGATGCCAAGTGAAGGTGTATATATACACATAACAATTCTCCTCTCCTCTAGGCCAACCAAGGAATAGATTCACTTATTTTGAATTACATGTTTTCCCTCCATAAGGCCGACCCTTCTAGAAGTGCATAACTTAACTCTAAATGGAAATTAAGGTGAGCACCCAAGAATTAGTTATTATTTTATTATTTGCATTAGGTGCCCAAGGGAAATAATGCAATACTCTTGACCAATTCGCCCATACATGAAAAGCGCCTAAGGAGATAGTCAATTTTCCCAAAGGTGATGAGCACCTAGGAGACAAATGCAAATGATGTACCTTGCAATGAACTTCATACATCAAATAAGCATCCAAAAGTGAAGTGATACCATTCATACATGACAGACTTGATCCCTTGTCTCTAGTCCACATGACAAGCCTCCAAGTGACTTATTCTAGAGAAGGTAATATGTTGAAGACAACATATCCTAATGATAATCTATCTCCATAGCTTGTGTGATCCTCAAAATGTCCTGAAGTGAGGTGGAAAACTTGTCGGAGACCTTAGGTGACCATTCCCAAAATGGGGACATTATAGATGGGACCATGAGGATGTGCATTGACTATCATGCACTAAACAAAAAGACTGTCAAGAATAGGGTATCTGATACCCAGGATCGATGAGTTGCTAGATGAGCTGCATGGTGCATTTTATTTCTCAAAGATTGATCTTCATTTTGGATACCATTAGATCAAAGTTCGTGAGGAGGACATTCACAAGACAACTTTCAGATGCCATTATTGCTAGTATGAGTTTTTAGTCATGCCCTTTGGTTTGACCAATGCTCCTGCTACTTTCTAGTCTTGCATGAATCATATTTTTAATAAATAGTTGTGAAAAGTTTTGCTTCTATTCTTTGATGACATCTTGATTTACAATAAGACTTGGGAGGACCACCTTAGGCATGTCAATAAGGTGTTAGGCATTATGGAAGTGTAGTCTTTATTTGCCAAAGCTTCCAAGTGTGAGTTTGGGGTGACAAAGACTTTATACTTGGGGCATGTGATTAGTGTTGATGGACTGAAGGTCCATCAAGAGAAAATTCAGGCATTTTGGATTGGCCACCGTCGAAGACATTATCAAATTTGAGGAGATTCTTCGACCTATGTAGCTATTACAGGAGGTGTGTTGTAAAGACCCTACTACAAATTACTGAAAGATTTGCTCTAATTTTAGATACGATTTCTTGCACAATTCAATGTAAAACATCAACATATAACAACATATATGATAGCAATCAAACTCCTTGCATCCTTATTGATTTGAAATGAAATAACATCAAAGAACATGCTGCTGTCATGAAGTTACAGTCATTGTATCAGTCATATCAGACTTGATATCATCATAAAAATGAGTACCAAATGCCTTCAACAACTTCAATATTCAAATACAAACAATAGACAATAGTCTTCAAGTCTTGGATCAACTATTATAGCCCTAGAAACACAAATATTATTGATTGATTTGCAAATACTAGTGATTGATATAAAGGTACAGTCACCTATTATGATTGTTGTAAGTATCTATTTAGCCTAGCCAATGTTCAATCTCCTCAAACACATTGAAAATATTCTCACAAGCCAAGCAATAGGGTCCTAGATTGATCCTTTATCACTTGTAACTCTTCCAACCCTTGTAGACTTGCCCAATGCACTTCAAAAGCCCTGAAACAATATGAATAACTCACTGTCATAAAATATTAGACCTTGCACAATGCCTAAAAGTCACTCCAATTATGTCATAAGCCCAAAACTACCTTGATAATATCTTCAATGAATCAGGGACTTCAATATGATATCAAATGTACTCCAATTACTCTCCTAAACTTGCAAATTCAAGCACTAATGGTGAAATCTGAGTGATATCATCTCACACAAAGATATGGGGCCATCACCATATCAAACAAGGGGTCATCTCCTTGAAAATAAACTAAAAATCAGAATTCTCATCTAAAACAAAATTAAAAAAAATCATACCATATCATCAATAGTCCCGAATTGATCTTCAAGAGCTCTATTTATCCTCGCCAAGGATAGGCATTCTTCTTTGACATTTTGGAATGTAGCTTGAATTCCACCAATGAAGAACAAGAGTCTTGAATCATTTTAAATGAATTGCATCTAAGAACTCAATCATTTAAAATTAATCTTTAATGGTTTTAAATGAAATACATCTCCTGTACATATGGATCAATCCTCTAAGCAAAGAACTCCCTCTATCATGGGCAATTGCATTTAAATCATATCTTTGCATTTAAAATAGCTCCTTTCCTTGGCCACCGATTCCCTAGTTGGCATTGATCATTGAATGATTTCAAACAAACATTTTAAATGCTTTACCTTGCTCCAACCATTGGCATTTCAACTATAATCTTTTCCTTGGGTGAATATCTCCTTCTTGGTCATTGAAACAAATGGGACCATGATCCAATGTATTTGCACTTCACCAATGAAATGCCACCTCATATGTTGGTCGACCATCCTCAATGATAGTCATTTGAAGATGTTTAAATGACTTTACAATAGGTTGGACCTATTCCTTTACATGGGCGAATACATCTCCTAGCTGTTGGCTCTCCAAACAATGGGCAAACACATTATTAAATGCAATTATCTTGGTTGTTGGGTTATTAACAATACAACTTTATCATCTTAATCCACAATCCAATGCAAATACACTCCATACAATGTAGATCCATCTCAAATGCTAGTCGATCCTCTCCTTAGGTGGTTGGCACTAAAAATAATGAACATTGGACCTATTTTCTTCCTTGGTGAATACATCACCTTATTCCATCAACAAACTCCATAAAATTTGATATAGGAAAATGTAATTGAAGATTTCATTTTCCTCTTTATTTCCTTAACCCAAATCAATCCAATCAATGTATGTTGAAAATATAATTTGAATATTGCATTCTCCAATAACCCCTATGACATAGAATAATATCTCCTGGAAATACTTAGCCAATACCAAATTAAATGCTAGTTGAGCCAACATTCTGGTTCTCCATGTATAGACATAAACTAACATTCTGATTCTCCATGTATAGAAACAAGCTCAAACTAGAAATCATAATTTAGCTTTAAATGGGGACATTACATATGTTAAGGGGTTTTCTTAGCTAATGGCGCCTTTTACAGATCTCACCAAGAAGGGAGCTTTCAAATGGACAAATGAGGCTCAACATACATTTGACAGACTCAAGGAAGTAATGAGTGCTTGTCATGTTTTAACACTTCTTGATTTCTCTCAGCCTTTTGTTTTGGAGTGTGATGCATCAGGTGAGGGAATAGGAGTTGTGCTTATGACAAATAAGCATCTAATAACTTATGAGAGCAGGAAGCTCAGAGATGTGGAGAGATTGTATTCCACCTATGATAAGGAGATGCTTGCCATCATGCATGCATTAGCAAAATTTAGGCACTATTTGATGGGTGGAAAATTTGTTGTTAGAACAAATCACAACAGTTTGAAATACTTCTTAGAGCAGATGGATTTGAATGAATGGCAACAAAAATGGGTAAGCAAAATTTAGGCATATGATTTTGACATTGAATATGTGAAGGGGAAGAGGAATGTAGTAGTAGATGCTCTATCCAGGAAACTTGCTTTATGCTCCATGACGGAGATTCCATCTTATTAGAAGGCTCACCTTTTGGATGAGCATTCCAAAAATACTTTTGCATGCGAGCTCATGGATGGTAAAATTCAGTATGACAAGTACAAGGTGGTAGATGATGTTATCTACTACAAGGACAAAATTTATTTGGTTCCTAAATAATAAATAAAGGAGAAAATCTTGAGAGCCATTCATGATATACCTCTTGCAGGACATCAAGGTTATTTCAAAGCCTATAGACAGATCAGGGAGAGATTATCTTGGAAGGGCCTCAAGGATGATGTCTTGCACCATGTTAGAGAGTGTAGGACTTGTCAACAGAACAAGTCAGAGCATACTTTCCTAGCAGGTTTGTTGTAGCCATTGCCTATCCCTAAGCAGAAGTGGGAGAGTATATCTATGGATTTCATTACAAGTCTTCCTAGAGTGCAAGGCAAAGATTGTATCTTTGTAGTAGTTGACAGGTTGACCAAATATGCGCATTTCTTTGCCATATCTTCTAAGTACAAGGCACGTCAGGTTATCAAGTTGTCAATGATCAGGATAGCAAGTTCTCAGCATATTTTGGCAGGAGCCATTCAAATTAGCTAGTACAAATTTGACCTCGAGCACTAGCTATCACCCGCAAACTGACAAGCAGACAGAGATTGTAAATAAATGGGTGGAAGGTTACTTAAGTAACTATGTTTTGGAGCAGCAAAAAGATTGGATCAGGTGGTTATATTTGGGAGAGCATTGCTATAATACTACCTATCATATGTCGATTGGCATGACTCCTTTCTGGGCACTATATGGTTATGATGTTATGTCTTTTGTAGACTTGGCATTTGATGACAGCAAGGCTCCTAAAGCTAAGGATTGGATCTAGGAGAGTCAATCTATCCTTAAGTCACTTAAGGATAATCTTCATCATGCTCAGAATCAGCAGAAGATTTATGCAAATAAGATACAAAGTAGAGAGGACTTTTGAGATAGGGGATTTGGTTTTCTTGCGCCTGTATCCTTATAGACAGTCTACATTGAAAAAGAGCAGTGTAGAAAAACTTAAGGCTCATTTTTATGGCCCTTACAGGATTGTGCAGAGAGTAGAAGTTGCTTACAAATTGGAGAACTACCTGAGAACAACAAAATCCACAATGTGTTTCATGTTTCATGCCTCAAAAGGGCACTTAGGCAGCATGTTACATCATCTCTTGAGCTCCCACCTTTGGACAAAGAAGGCAAATTGATCTTGGTTCTTGATGCTATCTTGGATGTTAGAGAGAGGAGATTGAGGAGTAGAGTGATCAAGGAGTATTCGATTAGATGGAGGGACTTGCCCCTAGACGATGCCACTTGGGAGGGAGAGCGATTCTTCAGCATCCAAATCTACAATTGCTCAACCTAGCTATTAGAGATGACAGTTTAGCCTATTTTATTCCCATAGGCTAATTCAAAGTTTCAGAGAGGGAATAATCCATTTAATTAAATAAAGTTGTCTCAAATTATATTTTTATGGATGACTTGTATTTAATTAATAATGTTTTTATAAAGTGACTTAAGCTAAAGCCAAAAAGTAAAATATTATAATATCACTTTATATTGTACTAAAGGTATATTAAAAAGGTAATTTTAAATTATATTTTTGGAAGAGTTCCAAGGGAAAATATAAAAGGAGGTTGGAGACTCATTTTTGCTTCTTCTTGACATAGTATTTTTCTTGAGTCTCTTTGAGAGTTGGTGCTTTGGTACAACAAAACCCTAGGACGAAAACCTTTAGGAATATTGATTTCAAAGGTGAAAGATCTTCCCTAGTCAATCTAAAGGTGAATCTATTCAAGGTTCACATGTGTGCGAATTTGTTGCAAATTCAAGGATTTTATGCTGGAAGGTTACATCATTTTGTGCAACTTTTGTGTATTTGCTTCTAGAAAGATTTTATTGCCAAATTTATGTGATTTGCATGCAAATATAAATTTGGAGTTCAAGTGAAGATTATATTGAAGTATTTATAGAGGGTTTACCCTAAAGCCTAGTGCCCATATGATGGAAGAGATTTATTGAGGAAGCGCCTAGCAAAGGTAGATTATTTAGAGGAGACGTCTCATATTGGGGGTTCCTAAATCCTTGGTGCAAAAATCAATTACCAGCTGCAACCCATATTAGACTACAATAGATTAAGGAGTCGCAACTCCTAAATAGAGGGTCGCCATCCTCTAAGAAGAGGAGTGAGAGTTGATGAGGCAAGTCGCCTCATATGGAGGGAGTTTGGACTCATTTCCATGAACAATATCACATACACACTTAATATATAGCTATAAGAGGTGTGCTTGAAGCTAGGAGGAGTCTGGTTGGGTTTCTTCAACTTTGGCATTCAAATACATATTCAGATCAACAGCTACAGCAGCAAGGAAACATATATCAATCAACAAGGGAAAGGTTCCAATCAACCTTGCAAGGTTAGGAAGCAAATTTAATATCTCTATAATTCTAATTTTAATATCAACAAGTGTTTTTCTCTTGGTTTTCAAATTTTATATATATTGGAAGACTGCAAATTGTTTGATAAAATGTTCATTATTTATCCTTGAATCAATGCAATTGTGAATGTTTCATGATCCAAACCTTCACACAAGTTGTTCTATATCACATAAACTCATAAATACAGTTTAATGAGTAAAATGCAAAGTGTTTCATGGAATGCAAGCTAGTAAAAATTAATAAATTGAGTGAATTTGAGTTAAGTCTGAGAAAGGGATTTTACACTTAATCAAGCGCTTATATATATTTTTTATTTTTTGAAAAAATTACAAAATTTGATGCCTCGTACTACATGCTAGGGGGTCGTAAGACCCTCTGGCAAAAAAACTTTGCCTCAAACTCTCAACAATAAAAGTAGGAAAATTTTGTATGAAAATAGGGGCTTTTGGGCCTTTTGGACTCAATGGTGAGGTCCTTTTGGCTTGAAAATGCCCCATATGAAAGCTGACCTCCAGATTTGAGCTTCAAACCGTCGTTTGCAAACTAATTTTTTGAGCTCTGATTTTGGTGAAACAAAATTCAAATCTAACTTTTTCAAGCCTTCTGAACACTATGGAATAGCTAAAAATACCACCGAGATTACCAAAATGTTGCAAACACCTAGATTTCAAAAACTACAAGTACAAAACCAAAGATTAAAATTGTTGTTTCAAACTTTTCTGATTCTCCAGATCATCTAAACATGCAAGAGAAGAGCATACTGGGTTTTTGGAAACCTTCATGCAAAACTTATTATCCCCCCCCCTCGACGCAAATCTCTCAAATATGGAAATTAAAAAACTATTATTGCACTAACAACTTTGATACCATGTTAGAATATGTAAACATTAGGGGAAATTTACATAAAAAGTGGACCTCCTAAGGATGACATCATCCAAACATTGAGCTATCAAAAATCAACTAAAAGATGACATCAATTGTTACGGTGACATCATTCAAAATAAAAATAAAATTATTTATTTTATAAAATTAAAATCTCTAAAATCCTATAAATTAACTCATCATGGTTAATTAAATTTTACATATCCTATTCTATCTCAATCATCTTTCTAAATAATAAAGATTCTTTTTGTTTTTTAGATTTATGTTCTTAAATTATAATATAGAAATTATTATGTTTTCTAAAAAAATACTTTCATTCTTTAAGAAAAAAATCTAAAAAGGATTTCAAAAATATTTCAACAAATCTTTTCTTAGAAAGTGTAGATTTTAAAAATATAAAGAAAAAATAATTTCAAAGAAAAAACAAATTAAGAAAAGAAATAATATAAAAAGAAAATTAAACTTGGGTTTTATAAGGAAATATAATAGGAAGATAAAAAGGCTAACAAATATTTATTTATATTTTAGAGAAAGGAAAATAAAAAAACTATTTAAAATGTTCATTTTTATTTTTTATATACGTTTAAAAAACTTAAACTACTTTTTAGTACATTCTTTAAGTAAAACTTGAGTTTAAAGCATGGAATTAGAAAGTGTATCTTTTAAAATATAACTTAAAAATAAAAGAAATAATATAAAAAGAAAAGTAAACTTGAGTTTTAATTTAGAAAAAGTATCTTTTAAAATATAACTTAAAATTAAAATAGAAAATAAATAATAGAAAAAGAAAAGTGAACTTGAGTTTTAATTTAGAAAGTGTATCTTTAAAATATAACTTAAAAAAAAATAGAAAATAGAAAATAAATAATATAAAAAAAATGAACTTGAGTATTAAAAGAATTATAATAAAAAAATGTGACATGAGGCCTACCCTTTTTACACCTCTTGTTTTGATTATGAGACTTGATCTATTTGTTTTATATTTTGACATATAGACATTTTGGGGATTGTTGATCCCGTATATTAGACATTTGATGACTTTAATTTATGCTTTGATTAGATAGATGAGTTATATTATGATGATGCTATATCTTTACATGTTAGATTATATTGTGTTGCTATGATGTTGAATGTGTTATTATATTTTATGCAACTGAAATGGTTAATTGAGATAATTGAGTTGATAAAATACTATGTGATTTATGACGTCATGATCCTGATTGTGTTATTGAAAATATAATTGATTTGATAATCAAGTGAATCTTATCATGTGATATATTTGAGAATGTATGAACTTATGCGATCATGTGTATGCGTAATTTAACTGCTTCGACTATGCTATACCTTGGACTATTGATGTGCTTGTGTAGTGTGCAGGTATTTTCCATGGCTAATGGAAACTGGAGGTCATACGAATAACTCTAAGTAAATAACCATGTAAAACCTAGTCCCTAAGGTGGACTAAGGTTAATTGTGTTTGAGCATGAATGTAAAATGTTTATCCTTGATTTGGAATTTTAATTTGAGTCTCCTAAGGTTGACTTAGGTTGAGTAGTTGGTGAGTTATCATCTATATGTCATTTTCGTTCATAAAGTTTATGGGCTTTTTAATTGGTGTTTTTTGAGTTTTTAAAGGTTAATTTCATGTGTTTAAGGTGCCTAGGTCAAGTACCTATGGGTTAGGTACCTTGTAGATCTCAAATCATGAGTTTTAACTCATATTTGATCCCTCTTTTAACCCTGGGAGTTAGGTGAGGAGATTCAGGTTTTTGGTTAAGGATTGGGTGACTTGTCTCATTCAATCCCACAACCCAAGGTTCTTGAGTGGGCTTGGGGGAATCCCAAGGGGTCTCACATGTGTGAGAACACCATGTAAGAATCCTTGGGAAGAGAACCCCAAGTACTTCCCTCTTCCCCATGCTTCACACGTGTGAGGAGAAATATGGGGAGATGTGCTTTGGAGAAGGAATAAGAGGTTGGCATATGTCACCTCCCCACTCCATATCTCACGCCTTTGAGAGAACTTGTGGGAAGTTGTGCTTGTAGGAATGAATGAGAAGGTGACAAGTGTCACCTCCTCATTCATTGGAAAGGGTTTTGAAACCCTATATATCTCCCACTTGCTGACGTGAAAGGGGTTCTTTCTTTTTGGTCTTGGTTATTAATTTTGGGAAGGAGCTTAGTCTTGGAGAGGAGAAATTTTAAAAGGATCTTGGAGTTAGGCTCTTGGAGTTCTTCACCAACATCCTTCATCACTTGAGGCTTGAGAGGTAGGCTCTCAAGGCTTCAAGCATTTCTTATTCTTATTATTTTTATACGTATGCATTGTAGTGCCTCTCATATTTTTCTCTCTGATAGATTGATGGTTTATCTGTTTTAGGATGAGATATGATGATTCATGATATGATGTTAGACTATTGTTATGATGATGCTTTGATGACATTTCTGATACTTGAGATTTCATGCACATGTTATGATTAGCATATGGTTTTATTTAGATGATTATGGAGATTTGTTTTGATTATGAGAACAAATCAACATTATGTGGTTGTTTTAACATGATGATTATGTGATTGATCTTATCTTGATTTCTATGTAGCTGATTGTTTATGAGATTGAGTTGATTACTAAATGTTGTTCCTTCTTATGCGTTTGGGTGAAAAGGGACAGTGTCGCATCACTCACTTGTGAGTACGCTGCGACGCTGTGATTTCCTTTCACAATGTGCCTGTTTATAAGTATATATATGCTTGATTGTTTTGTGTGTTACAGGTTGCAGGTACTAGGCATTGACTCCACCTGAATTGTCAGGTCTGAGCGTGCCTTGAAACCCAATGGATTGTTGATTGGAGATGACACTTGGTCCCCTATCCTAGCCATCATCCCTGAGAGGATGAGTACCTGGTCTGGTGCCTTGTCAATTTTGTCAGTGGTCAGTTAGTGTTGCTTGAGGTTCTATCTTGACCCTAGTTAGTGGTCAGGTGATTATGTTGGCATCTAATTTTATTTAATTTTAATTGTCGGATAAATGCCTTAGTAAATATATAAAAATACATAAATATATAAATAAATAAATTATAGTTAATGTGTAATGTTAAATTAATAATAATTATTATAATGATAATAATAATATGTTAAATAAATAGAATGTATTCGGGTAAATAATTAAATTTATGGTATGTGTAAATGTGGGGTATTGAGTTGCCCGTTTGCACGAATTAATTACAAATTGAGTAATTTGTAACTATGTTAACCATGGACTTAATAAATTAATAAATTTAATATTTTTGTAATTCATTGGGTTGGTTTTTTTCCTGTACATTGGTTGCTCTGAAAACATTTTTGTTTGGGGGTCTGAGGATTGCATTGGGGGGGTGGATTTTGCCTGGAGATTTGGGGGTGGAGATCTGGAACGAGGGAATTGGAGAAGTTTGAGCTGAGAGTGAAAGTTGAGCACAACAGCAAATTCCTTCCCTACCAACATTGGATCCAGGTTGGCTTGTTTGTTTGACGATTTCTATATTTCTGTATAAAAAAAAACAATCATTAAATTATTTTTTCAAATCCAGTTTATGTGTACCCTGCAATCTTTGTATTCCCTGATGTTCAGCGATTTAATTTAAGGTTTTTAAATTCTTTTTAACAAATCTAATTTGTTCACATTTGCAACTGTTGCATTCCATGAAGCACATTTGCTTGAATATTTCCAAAGTCTTTTCAACAAATCTATTTTGTGCATGTCTTGCACTCATTGCATTCCATGAGATTACATCTCTTTGAGGCGTTCTGTCAAATAGATCACATGCCTATTCTAAGCTCCCATGCTGGTAGAGAGGCATTGGCAAAGGTTGTGAATTTGGTTTTACGCCTGCCAATTGCATTTGCTTGAAAGTTTCTAAAGCCTGTTCAACAAATCCATTTTGTGCATATCCTACAATCATTGTATTCCATCAGATAACATCTTAGCGAGGCATTATGGCAAACAATTCTTGTGCCTTGTCTATGCCACTACATTCTACCCATGTGATTGCAAGGCAATCGTGAATGTAACATCTAACAAAATAATTCTATTCTCTATGCTTTGTTAAATGCCTTTACATTGATCTAAAACCCTTGATTTGGCACATGCAGTGAGGAAGTTACTAAAGGTAACAGAGGTTCTTTTGTGTTTTTCTTGCCATCATGGCATTCCTTGAGGTCGCTTTCCTTGAGTCAATTTGTCATACAGACTGTGTGCCTTCTCTCTACTTTGTCAGTTTGCAAACATGTCTTCAAGGGCCATTGCAGATTTTGTTTTGTCCAAGATTTCTCTTCCCATACATTTTGATGGATGTCCCTTCTTTATTAATGGAGAAAATTTTTACCCATTCTTCCTATTCATATCTCACATGATTAAAAAAGGAGTTCCACTTAGTTACAATCAAAATTTATCGTTCTATGTATACATGAGCTTCTCCTACTTCTAATGTTACTCCGCTTGGTGTGAAGAAGCCTCTGCCTTGGTATTTTCTTGCTTCAATGGCCATTTCCAACCCTAATGCATAAATCTCTTACTAGATAGGCCTTCAAAGGTTCACCGAATCATATCAAAGAAAACCCCATAGCTAATATTAAAAGTGTGATTCACTTGTTTTGCATTGTTTTATCTTTAATATAAGATGGAATTCATGAATTATTGTTGTTTAAGCATCTTCTAATTCTATTTAGGCATTAACTTATACTTATTTGTAATATTACTATTTTATTTCTCTATCCTCCTTGTTCTCTTTTGAAACAAATCAAATTACTTACCCATCGATTTTCATTCTAAATCAATCTATGCCTTTTAGAAAATTTATCTCATTTAAATTAGAGGATAACTCTTAAGTAGAATTTTCTTAACTGAATCTTTATGATTTTTATAGAAACTTATCATTTTAACTCTGAAGAATTCATACTTTCGAATTGATTGAAATGTTGAAGAATTACTATAAAAAAATTACATAATAAAAGTTTTTGAATTGGTTAGTTATTATTAAAATGAGTAATTAATTTGCTTTAGATAACTGGATTGGGTAATTTAATTAAGGGAATTGATTTATTTTCGTAAATAGATGATTGAGAGTTAAAGGCAATGTAATATTACGTGGGGATAAAATACTAGGATAAAGTTAATTAATTTAAATGATTCTAATTAAATGATAAATGATCTAAATTATCCTCTGTCAGATAATTAGTAAATAAATGTTACTTATCTTTATGATAATTTAATAGTTGATAGAATCGCCAGGTGAATCAGTTAATTAGAATCTTGTTATTTTAATATTAATTAAAATTGTAATTTAAAATTAGGGTTTCATAGAAATTAGTTCAATAGAGATGATGGTTTTATTTATTCTTAAATATAATTACTTGTAGTGAATAATGCTTTCTTAAAGGAATGTTTTCATGGTTATAATGTAATCATTAATTGTTGTATTAAACAATGTGTCTTGATTATTGGGTTGAGTGCCTATGTAATTGTGATAATGGTGCAAGATGGTCAATGCTTTGCCCTATGTAAGGTTTACTAGTTGCAAGTAGGGGGAGTGGCTCTCAATGGGGGCCGGCACCCAAAGTAGTGTCCAGGATAACCCATTGGAGGGTTTCTTAATCCAGTGATAACCTTATTAATGAATTAGGGGGAATGGGTAGAATTCACATTAACCAAGATAATTTATGCCTCACTTATGGCTCAAGTGCTCATTTAGGCTTGAGATGAGATGAGAAGGCCTAGAATGGAAAGATCAACTATCTTGTCCTCATGAAAGGTATGTTGATTCCGCATGAGTTTGTATGGGGGGCAGGGATCGGGAGAGGTTGCCATGACAACCCAGGATGGGGGTCGAGGCCTAGGAAGGTCCACCAGGACAACCCATATCAAGCCATGTGATGACACTCCTCCCTATTGCAGTCTAGCACTCCCTAGTTATATTTCCTCCTATTGTGTGAGTGCCTCTAGAAGTGCAGTAAATGTGTACACAATGTTGATTGTTGACAGTATGGTGATTGGTGTCATCTATAACCCTGTTGCTTATGTTAGCATGTTGTTCTCCTAACTGTTAGTTGAATGTGGGATCTTGTGTTATCTCCTAGCATGGGGGGGTGGACCTCAAGGTTCCACATGGTCAGGAGGTTGGTGCTTTTTTTTCCATTGGGTATTCTTGCTTCATTTTGTGAGCTTGGAGACTGTTCATTGTGCTGTGAACTCTAGTTCCTGTTCCAATTTGCGAAGGCAATCCTTTCATGTAATGTATACTGGTTGTATATCAGCTTGTATTTCTTAATGTATCTTGATGTAACATCTCCCATGTGCTGAGGAAAGCAACGTGGTGATTATTGTAATGATGTAATTATTATTGATGAATTCATCTTGTAATGAGTACTGTAAAGTGATGCATCAATTGTGATAGTAGTTAGAAGATGATCTTTAATGTTGATTTTCAGTTGTCACATGTGGAAATGAATAATATCAATTAATGTGATGTTCATCTTTTATTGGTATGAAATGTCCTAGTAACCTTGTTTTGTGAGTAGCACAGTCGAGGAACCTTAGAGGACCTAGGATTAGTTATCCTGTTAGGTTATGCATTCTATAGTTAACAAAAAAAAAACATTCTTCATTTCATTCAACCTAGTTATGTCCTCTAGGGTTCCTTGGTGGGGGTGTTACACCTAGTATCAGAGCCCAAGTTTCTAACACTGGGTACTCTAGTTTATTATGAGCCCATTATGCTATCCTAGTTGCTTAGACTCTGGAGATTAAGATTTTCCCCTTTTTATATCCTCGCCTAGCAACCTTAGACTTATCCTTTGGTGGTGATTGTGTAGGAAGATGCCTAGAGGCCAAGGTCGAGGTCAGGGCAGAGGTTGTGGGGGTGTTCGCAGGGCTAACTGCCAAAACACCCCTTCTCAGGGTTCCCATGAGGGTGATCATGAGGAGCATCAGGGCTCTCAGAATGATCAGGGAAGCGAGGGTTGGAATCATGGTCATCCAAAGTTTAAGGGTGCTCAGTTATGTCTTTTGCTTGAGGAGGTCCTTGCCCACCTAGGCCCTAGGTAGGAGGCTAATTAGTAGGGAGAATCCTAGCACTCTAAGAATAGATAGGAGGGCAATCAGTAGGGAGAATCCTAGCACGTTGAGCACATGGATAGAGAGAGAGAGGTCTCCTGGGAGGAGAGAGGCCACAGCGGAGCAGGAGGCTATTTTAGCAGGTCATATGAAGGATCTCTTGAGGGCACGCCCTCCTAGATTTGATGGTTCTAGGGGTGTCTTGGAGGCAGAGACTTGGTTGATAGATTTGGATAGGTGTTTTTCCATGCACCCATATGGTAGTAACACTAAGGCGAGATGTGCCATCATGCACCTTAGGGGCTTTGCTTCTACATGGTGGTGGTTGGAAGACCAGAAATTGCATTTGGATATTAGTTTAGTCTCTTGGGAGTTGTTTCTAGAAAGGTTTAGAGCTCACTTTTTATCAGATCACTGGCTACAACGTCGTGTGGATGAGTTTCATGAGTTGAGGCAGATGGCTATGTCTATGGAGTAGTATGAGCATGGGTTCTTTGAACTCAAACAATATGCAAGAATTGGTGATGATGAGGTCATGTTGGTCTAGTATTTCATTAGGGGTTTGAATGCCCATAGTAGTGGGGGAGTCCGTGTCTTTGAGATGAAGACCATGGAGGTGGCAGTGGAGAAGGCTTGATTGGTAGAGGAGACCTTGGCCATGGTGCTAGGAGGTCAGACAAGTGTTCAGATTGGCAATGCGTCATTAGCAGGTTTCGAGTCCTGAGGTTTTTAGTCTTGGGCAGTGAGTTCCTCTAGACGACATCATGCACCTGTTAAGGGTGGGTAGCAGCAGCAACGTTTCTAGTTGAAATCCAAGAACTTTCAACCTCAGCAAGGTGGTGGTCCTCAGTCTGGGAAAAAATTGCGATTGGCAGTGGGCCAAGCGTTATCATCTCGACCAGCCAACTCAAAGCTCTTAGTCTGTAGCCAGTAGAGCCAGCTTCCAATAGTCCAGTTTACCATCAGGAGGCAAGGGGTATGTGGTGAGATGTCATTGTACCTCATCATTTAATCTGATTTCAGATGTCAATAATCCAGGGGCTGTGTCCTCGGCTGTTTGCAACTAGGGATTCTACAGTTATCAATTTTCCTAACTAATCTAAACTGCTTCTACTAATTTGAAAAGATTAATCTATCTACTTACTAAATGAATTTAAGAAATGTTGAAGCGGGATTAAACATGAAGTTACTCAAAGTAATCTAAAAATATAGTAATATGCATCTATCTTATTAAAATCAGTAAATACTTTTCACAGCAAAATCTAAAGTACTAAAGCAATGGTACTAGCCTTCCACCTATGTGGTGAGAGTGGGCCCTTGCTCCACACCCTTAGGGCTGAAGGCTACAGTAGAAAATCAGTACAAAAGAATATCACAACTAGATCCAGTCCAATTCATTCACTTTGCATTCATAAAAATATTGCTATCACAGAACTGAGATTACTGAGAATTAGAATAATTTTATCATGGTATATTTCTTTTACTATTTCTATCAGTATATATCAAAATGAGTGATGACATATCACTGATCTTATCTACCAGTTCCTCTATGAGATGACATCCATCTCTTTATTACACTAGCTGTCTAACTATGGAAAATAATCATGCAATAAAAGAAGACTGAGTGGAACAGAAGTCCACTCAGAATTCTAAGTTTGAGTCTTAATACATTTGGGCAGCGAGGCCCTAAAAATATGAGTATTGAATCAGTCCTATTCGTAACTCATGCAAAAACTTTATAAAGATAAAAACTCCAGTAGTTTAACTAAAGATGACCCTTCACCACTCAGGTGATGATTTGAGTGAAATGAGGGGTATTAAGATCACTGTTGAGAGTGCCTGATCGACAGCTTATGCTGGAAATATGCCCTACTCTCAACACATCAAAAGGAGGGCATTTCAACAAGGTGATTGGGTTCTTCTTTATGATTCTAAATTCAAGGAGTTCAAAGGAAAATTGCAAACTCACTAGATGGGTCCTTATCAAGTAAAGGAAGTCTTTGAAAATGGAATAGTATTATTGGAACCTATTGATGGAAGCACATACTCATTCCTAGTAAATGGTCATCGAATCAGACTCTATAAAAGACCATCTACTAAAAAAGAGTTTCTTAGCGATTTGAGTTTTGATACAGGGGATACCTCCTCTATCCCAGTGTTGGACTAATCTGAAAAAAAAAAAGTTGAAAACCAACAAATGGCAGCCTTCCAAAAAAAATTTAAAAAAAAGAGGAAGGTTGAAAACCAGCAAATGGCGGCCTTCTAAAAAAAAAGAAAAAAAAATAGAGAAAGATGGAAAACTAGCAAATGGCTGTCTTTCTCAACCAAGGGAGTTGAAAAACCAGCAAATGGCGGTTCCCTTTTTCAAATAGTTGAAACAATTGAGCTTTGGAGGTGATCAGGTGCTGAAGTTAACCAGGAGCACCTCTGGCGCTTCTCAAACCAAATGCACCGTGCTTCTCAACCAAGAGTACCTCCGGCACTTCTTAAACTAAGAGCACCTTTGGCACTTCTCAAACTAGGAGCACCTCCGGCGCTCTGTCAATAAAGAAGTCAATTTCAATAATAAGGGAGGGGACCCACCTCTCCAGGCGGTAAAGTGGACACATCACATGATGAGGTCATCATGACTCATCCTCTACTTTATCACAAAAATAAATTAAATTGGCACGCATATCATTTGTAGGGGTATTCACAAAGACGACGCTAATGTCACCCAAGGGACATGGATTCTCGAACCACTCAGCGAAATGATTGCAGGTCGCGTGCCAATAGAGTAGTGGACGTCATCTCCAGCAACCAAAAGTTGCTCATGTTCCACGACGCGTGTAGTCTCAAATAATGACGTAGCATCTTTGTCGTGTACATCACCCTCATCATTAAAACTGATCCAGGTAATTCTATCTTTAATTAATCATTAATAGCAACTGTCTTGTCTTTCTGTTTTGGGTGCCGTCACTATGACATGCCCTCCTGCCAACATTTTCTTTCCTAAATTCACACATGCTGCCATCTGTGCTGTACTACCACCTTGTCTCCAGAGTGTCCTGTCATTCTGTCACATTTATGACTACCTAGGTACTCTAACTAATTTGCATAAGCCTAAACTAAGAAACATAACATTCCTCATTCGAACCTCTGAAGTACCCTGAAGAACAGAGCAATTTGAACAGTCCTCCAAAGCCTACAGAGATAAGAGGAAAGGATAAACTACAGATTGAGGAGGAGAGGAATTAAGCACAAAAGTTGGAACCAATTTGGCAATGGGGGTAAAGAAGAAGTCAGAACCAGAGAGTGTTGCAAGTCTTCTGCAGGATGAAGCTGCAACAAACATTCTAAGAGCTACAGGATGGCTAGATTTTCTAGAAAATTTTGAAGGGTTTCAGGAAGATATTGTGGACGAATTCCTCAGAAATTTAAGGGATAATCAGACAGCTATAAGAGGGGTCTGAATAAATCTCTCTTCAGCCACTATCAGTCTCATTTCCGGGTTGCCTGAACAAGGTGAGAGATTTTATCACTTGAAAACCTTATACATTGATTTAATTAAGAATTTCTTTGTTCGTGGTGACCCTGCTATACAGCTGCATTCAAATAAAAATGAAGTAAAAGGAATTCTTAGGTCCACACTCCCAAACCCTTGGCAATCTGTTGCCACCTGGCTGATGAAATATTTTACTTGTGATGGTCAGTTCTCTCTAGTTTTAGGTCCAGTCATGAAAATGCTGATTTTTCTAAGACATGGAAATAGACACCCTGAGTTTAGCATAAACATCCCCAATTTCCTGTATTCAGCTATCAAGGCAACTGCAGAAAAATACCAGCAAAATAAGGGTCTAATGAAACATCATGGTCTCATCTTCCTATTAGTTAAACACCACTTCCTATCTCAGGCCAATGGGGAGGAATTATGACAAAACTTTCTTGAACAGACTTCCTAGAACAGAGGACTAGAAATGGCATAGCCAGGAGGTGAGAGTTCTCTTACTCACCAAGAAGAAGAAACTGAGCCTTCAGCCTCCTCCATAGTTGTTCAAAGAGGAAAGAAACCCTCATAGGAGACATCTTCATCTGAAGCCCCTATTCCTGATAAAGGAGGACAGGCAAATAAATTACAAAGTCTACTCCTAGACAAACCCCATACATGACTCAATCAGTTAGGAGAAAAATGACTCTAACTGAGGACTCTTGCCTTAAGGAATTAACATAGGGAAGGTCAGGGCAGAGAACAGAGGGAACCTAGTGGGCTAAAGAACCATCTCATGATTTAGAGGAGATCCCTCTAGTCAGGAAGAGAAAATAAAAAGAAGTTTCCCCAGCACCATCTGTTCATCCAGGGTCAAGCCCAATTTTAGAACACATACAAACTCTTACTATTTCCTCAGACTCTGAGGAAGAGAGACCTGCTCTGGAGACACCTGCCCCACCTTTGTTACGGAGAAGCAAAAGATAGAGAAATCTCTCACAGGCTGAGGAAGATGCTACCCTCCTGGCTGAGGTACTCCTGGGTTTTAGAACATATGAGGATAAGGTTAGGCCTTCATCAGTATCAAGAGAAGCAAAGGAACCCCAAGAGGACCCCCAGGAAATGCAGTCTGAAGAAAAAGATGAGACAGAACAAGTGGGTACAATTGACAATGCAGGGCAGATGGCCATGGACAACCCTGATGGTCAGCAAACAGCCACAGAAGCAGCAACAGAAGCAGCAACAGAAGTAGAAACAGAAACCTTCTCTCATCCCTCTAATCAAGAGGATGTGGAAATTTCAAAAGAGCAGCAAATGATGGAAGAAATTGAAAACTTAAAGAGACTACTCTAGGGAAAGAATCTGTTTATTACTGACCTTAAGAAGGTCAAAGTAGAGGTAGAAACGGAGCAAAAACAAGTCATTAAAAATCTACAAACAGAACTCCAAAACAAAAACAAGATCATCCTTGAGAAAGAGGTAGAATTAGAGGCCCAGAGAATTGAGAAAGAGGCAAAATTAGAGGCCCAGAGAATTAAGAAAGAAGCAGAATTGGAGGCCCAAAAAATTGAGGCAGTCAAACTGTTGAAAGAGAAAGAGAAAGAGGCAACACAGAGTGTTTCTGAGCTTACCATAGCTAGAGACAATAGCCTCACAATAATGGCAGCATTGATTGAGAAAATACAAAGCCAGGATAGATAATTAACTTGGGCCAACAACAGACTAGATGACCAGGAGGAATATATTCAAGAGTTGGCTGGCCCAAGGGAAACCAATGAGTAGGAAATCCAAACAGATGCATATGTGGGTCCAATCCCCATTGACATCCCTAAAGCCCTGTTCCATTGGGAGAAGTGTAGAGAATATGAGGCTTCCAAGCCTATGTTGCAATTACAAAGGGCAGTCATTGCCAAAACAAAAAGAATATAAACTCTGGAAGGAAAAATCCTTGAAATGGCCTCCCTTTCTTCAAAAATTCTATCCTGTAGACCTCCAAGTGCCAGCTATTCTATGTTCTTACAAGAAAGAGTATTGCAGAGGAAATTCTCTTTAGTTCTATCTGACCTGGTTGAGGATACTGAGACTGCAGAAGGATTCATGACAGCATATACCAGGAGTAATGATGAGGACAAGAATTTCTTATTTGAATTATACTTGCATGGGTTCTGTGTTAATGATATAACTTTCATTCTTAATCATTTTGTGGGGGAATGCCAGCTTAAAGCATTTATGTCCCTAATGAGGAATCATCAAATCTGTATTTTTCCATCAATTCCATGTACATTAGTCACTCAAGCAGAAATTATAATATTAAGTAATCTATCTCAATTAATCATTAACTAGAATGATCTTGCTAGCTTATTTGGGTGTAGACATTAGGAAAGATGGAATCAGGAAAGAGAAAAAGAGAGGTAAAAAGATGTATTTCATGGGTGCAACTTGGCACTCATCGGTATGGTAGAGGTACAAGATGTTTTTCTTGTGGCCAGCAGGGTCATATAGCCAGGCAGTGTCCATAGAGGAGCACATTAGGTTTTAGTCAGAGGCTGACAGCCTTAGAGCTGACACTGGATGATACAGGTAGGTCTCAAAGAGTGTTTGCAGTGGTTGATAACGATCCGGCTGAGCATCAGGACATAGTTGTGGAGACCACAGGTGTGTTGCAGGGTATTGGCATTTCTATCCTTTTTTATTTTAGTTCTCCTGATTCGATGATGTCGGCTAGTGGCAGCAAAGCAAAATGTTAGGTGACAGGTCGAGTTGGCCTCCAGAGCTAGAGTAGCGGTAGAATCCCTTGTGCATGGATGTGGATTGAGGATTGGGAATATCCCATGGATCTTTGCATCATACCACTAGGATCTTATGACATTGTGTTGGGTATGGATTGGTTGGATGCTCATCGAGCAGTTATAGATTGTCAGCGCAATTCGGTGCAAAGTTTGGATGACTCAGGCAGGGAGGTAGAGATAGTTGACATTTAGAGACCCATCTCTTTGCGTATGATTTCTGCTATGCAGTTAAAGAGATGTATGCGTTAAGGTTGTCAATTGTTTGTTGTGACGGTTAATGATTTGGAGTTAGGGGAGGGTCGAGAGGTGTCCCTCGACGATCATCCCATTCTCAGGGAGTTTGTAGATATTTTCCCCAGTGAGATTCCAGGGATACCACTTAAGCGTGACATCGATTTTAGGATAGATCTTGTTCCTGGGGTAGAACCTATTTCTCGAGCTCCGTATCAAATGACTACTCAGGAGCTTAAGGAGCTTTGTCTACAATTAGAGGAGTTGTTGGCTAAGGGGTTCATTCATCCTAGTGTCTCTCCTTGGGCAGCACCAATCATTTTTGTTTTGTGAAGAAAAAGGACAGATCCCTTCAGTTGTGTATTAACTATCGGTAGTTGAACAAGGTGATTTTGAAGAACAGATATCCCTTGCCAAGGATTGATGACCTCTTTGATCAGATTAAGGGAGCCAAAGTGTTCTCGAAGATTGACCTAAGGTCGAGGTATCATCAGTTGTGTATTCTAGAGATAGACATTCATAAGACTGCATTTTGCACTCACTATGGGCACTATGGATTCACCGTTGTGCCATTTGGTTTGATGAATGCACTGTCTATATTTATGAGCTTGATGAATGGAGTACTATGTACCTACCTTGACAGATTTGTCCTGGTGTTCCTAGATGACATTTTGATTTATTCTAGGACTATAGAGGAGCACGAGGAGCACATGTGGCAGGTATTGCAGTGTCTGAGGGAGAATCGGCTATATGAAAATTTGGCAAAGTGTGAGTTCTTTCAGACAGAGGTGAGATATTTGGGGCATGTCATTTCAGGAGAAGGAATTGTCATGGATCCTTCAAAGATCCAAGCCATCATGGATTGGCCTGAGCCCACTAATGTTTCAAAGGTTCATAGTTTTATGGGCTTAGCTGATTATTATCAACAATTTGTGCAAGGTTTTTCAAGGATTGCTCACCCCATCACTTCCCTTCAGAGGAAAGGAAAGAAGTTTATCTGGTTAGAACAGTGTTAGGTAGCCTTCCAGACTCTCAAGGAGAGGTTGACTAGTGCACCCATTTTGGCAATTCCTGATCCTACAGGAGATTTTTGTGGTGTGTACTGATGCATCCTTGGAGGGTCTAGGAGCGGTTTTGATGCAGGATGGTCACGTGATAGCCTATGAGTCTCGTAAACTCAAGGATCAAGAGTTGAACTATCCTATGCATGATTGGAGTTAGCAGCCATCATTCGTGCCTTGGTGAGATGGAGACATTTTTTGTTAGGGCATTAGTTTGAGTTGCATAGTGATCACCATAGTTTATAGTACATATTAACGCAGCCAAACCTGAATGCTAGGTTGAGGCGATGGATGGAGTTTCTGTGCAAGTATGATTTTAAGGTGAAGTTCATCCAGGGGAAGGAGAATGTTGTGACAAATGCTCTTAGTCCGTGAAGACATGAGCTTTCAGCAGTTGCTCTTGAACTAGATTTGAGGGGCCAGATCCTTGTAGCGCTCCCAGTAGATAGTTGGTATCAAGAGGTGAAGTCAGAGGTGGAGTCAGGCAGAGCCTTGGAGGGCAGGTATGTAGGTTATTCCTTTGAGTCAAATGGCCCCTTGCGGCACTTAGGTCACATTTATGTTCCTCCTTCTAAGGGTCTTCGTACCCTAATTATGTCAGAGGCTCATCGGGCACCCTACTCAGCTCATCCATGCATCAAGAAGATGCACGCAGATCTCCGTTAGTTGTACTTTTGGTCCAGGATGAAGAGGGATATTATAGATTTTGTTTCAAGGTGTTTGGAGTGCCAGAGGGTTAAAGCAGAACATCAACACCCCGCAAGTCTTCTTTAGCCGCATCTTGTCCCAAAATGGAAATGAGACATTATTTCAGTGGATTTCATAGTAGGTTTGCCTGTATCTTCTCACCATCATGATGCCATCATGGTCACCGTGGACAGATTGACTAAGGTGGCACACTTCTCTCTTGTTTGGTCTTCATATAATGCTTCCTCAATGGTCAGGATTTTTATGGAGGATATAGTCAGATTGCATGGGATTCCATGTAGGATCATCTTTGATAGAGATCCGGTATTCACTTTTGCTTTTTGGATGTCCTTGCAGCGTGCATTGGGGACTCAGTTGAACTTCAGTTCAGCCTACCACCCAGAGATAGATGGGCAGACCGAGAGGGTCAATCGGGTCCTTGAGGATATGCTCAGAATGTATGTCATGGATTAGCAGACTCGCTGGGAGGATTATTTGTACTTGGTGGAGTTTGCGTATAACAATGGGTACCACAGTTCTATTGGTATGTCCCCTTTTCAAGCATTGTATGGTCATCCTTGTTGGACCCCACTGAGTTGGGATCATCTTGAGGATAGAATACTTCTAGGTCCAGAGATGCTCCAGGAGATGGAACAGCAAGTTGTTAGTATTAGAGAGCTTTTGGTGGCAGTGCAAGATAGGAAAAAGAAGTATGCTGATGCCCATAGGGTAGATCATTAGTTTTCTGTTGGTGATTGGGTGTTTTTGAGGGTGCGTCCATGAAAGAGTCTGATTCATTATGGAAAAGGCTCTAAGCTTGCACCACATTTTGTTGGGTGATTCGAGATTTTGGAGAGGATCAACCCTGTTGCATACCATCTTGCTTTGCCACCTAGTATATTGTGTATCCACGACGTATTTCTGAATGTTTTTGTTCTCAGGCCATACCATTCAGATATTTCACATGTTCTTGACTTGAATACTTTATAGGTAGAGGACGGGCAGGTGGCTCTGGAGCCCATGGGCATTCTGTAGCATAGGAAATTCACCCTCAGGGGTGAAGATGTTGAGTAGGTGAGGATCCAGTGGGATCCAAATGATGAGTCCTCAGCTACTTAGGAGGATGCATCTCAAATGTGGGATTTGTACCCTTTCTTGTTTGCAGGCTTCCAGGAGCAAGCCTGATTCTAGAGGGGGAGGATGTAGTGCCTCTCATACTTTTCTCTCTGATAGATTGATGGTTTATCTGTTTTAGCATGAGACATGATGATTCATGATATGATGATAGAATATTGTTATGATGATGCTTTGATGACACTTCTGATACTTGAGATTTCATGCACATGTTATGATTAGTATATGGTTTTATTCAAATGATTATGGAAATTTGGTTTGATTATGAGAACAAATCAGCATTATGTGGTTATTTTAACATGATGATTATGTGATTGACTTATCTTAATTTCTACGTAGCTGATTGTTTATGAGATTGAGTTGATTACTAGATGTTGTTCCTGCTGATGCATTTGGGTGACAAGGGACAGTGTTACATCACTCACTTGTGAGTACCCATGACATTGTGATTTCCTTTCACAGTGTTCCTATTTATAAGTATATATATATGCTTGATCGTTTTGTGTGCTACAGGTTGCAGGTACTAGGCATTGACTCCACCTGAATTGTCAAGTCTAAGCATGCCTTAAAGCCCAATGGATTGTTGATTGGAGATGACACTTGGTCCCCTATCCTAGCCATCATCCATGAGAGGATGAGTACCTAGTCCGGTACTTTGTCAGGTTTGTCAGTGGTCAGTCAATGTTGCTTGAGGTTCTGTCTTGACCCTAGTTAGTGGTCAGGTGATTGCGTTGGCATCTAATTTTATTTAATTTTAATTGTTGGATAAATGCCTTGGTTAATTTGTGCATTAAAAACAAATGCTAGAAAGAAGGTATACCTTGGTAAATATATAAATAAGTAAATTATAGTTAATGTGTAATGTTAAATTAATAATAATAATTATAATGATAATAATAATATGTTAAATAAAAAGAATGTATTCGGGTAAATAATTAAATTTATGGTATGCATAAATGTGGGGTAAATGAGTTACCTGTTTGCATGAATTAATTACAAATTGAGTAATTAGTAACTATGTTAACCATGGACTTAATAAATTAATAAATTTAATATTTTTGTAATTCATTGGGTTGGTTGGTTTTTTTCCCGTACATTGGTTGCTCCGAAAACATTTTTGTTTGGGGCTCTGAGGATTGCATTGGGGGGGGGATTTTGCCTAGAGATTTGGGGGTGGAGATCTGGAACAAGGGAATTGGAGAAGTTTGATCTAAGAGTGAATGTCGAGCACAACAGTAAATTCCTTCCCTGCCAGCATTGGATCCAGGTTGGCTTGTTTGTTTGACAATTTATGTATTTCTGTATACAAAAAAGCAATCATTAAATTGTTTTTTTTCAAATCCATTTTATGTGTATACTGCAATCCTTATATTCCCTGATGTTCAACAATTTAATTTAAGGTTTCTAAAGCCTTTTTAACAAATCTAATTTGTGCACATCTGCAACTGTTGCATTCCATGAAGTGCATTTGCTTGAATATTTCCAAAGTCTTTTCAGTAAATCTATTTTGTGCATGTCCTGCACTCATTGCGTTCCATGAGATTACATCTCTTTGAGGCGTTTTGTCAAACAACTTACGTGCTTGTTCTAAGCTCCCACGTTGGTAGAGAGGCACTGGCAAAGGTTGTGAATTTGGTTTTACGCCTGCAGTTACATTTGCTTGAAAGTTTTTAAAGCATGTTCAACAAATCCATTTTGTCCATATCCTACAATCACTGTATTCCATGAGATAACATCTTAGTGAGGCATTATGGCAAACAATTCTTGCACCTTGTCTACACCACTACATTCTACCCATGTGATTGCAAGGTAGTCATGAATATAACATCTGACAAAATTCTTCTATTCTCTATGCTTTGTGTAATGCCCATGAATTATATAGATTGTAATAGAAAACAATTTAAGATCATCTATGAACATCTACTGCAACTATTTCTGATTATATAAATAAGATCTGAAGTTTATTATGTTATTAAAGGGTTTGGTACCTTATTAGGTAAATTCTATACATCACCTGCATGTTGCATTAGTCCTATATTACCCATAATTGTGTTAGTCTGTTGTTTCCTACCTATCTATTGATGTGGGACCTAGTGTTATCTCCTAGCATGAGGGGTGGACCTGAGGGTTCCACATGGTCGTGTGGATGTGCTTAATTCTCCATTGGTTTTTTTCCTTACTGACGCTCATGTGTAAAAAAGATGTAACTCGTGTAGTAGATTCCAGAACATGTCCTTGCTCGAGGAGATAGTATGTATGTTCAGGTTCTTGTTATGAGCATGTACTGTAACTTGGTGTATCCATCCCAACGTAAACAAAAGGTGATAGTGTAAACAGTGAATTGTTGTACCTACATGTATGCAAAAATTATATATGTACTCGTAGTGTTATCTTCATGAACTTAAGGGTTGTATTTATGATGCTACAACATGGAATTGTGTGAGTATAAACATTGATGCAACAAATCCAAAATAAAACTATGGTTGTTAGTTAACTCATGATGTATGTTTAGATCTTGATGATAGTTCTATTAGTAATGCAGCTATGGAACCTTAGAGGACATCATGTTAGCTTAATGATATGTATAGATA
This sequence comes from Cunninghamia lanceolata, assembly GCA_027924645.1. Classification (NCBI taxonomy): domain Eukaryota; kingdom Viridiplantae; phylum Streptophyta; class Pinopsida; order Cupressales; family Cupressaceae; genus Cunninghamia; species Cunninghamia lanceolata. The sequence goes on from BSBN01000022.1 coordinate 2,913,766, forward strand.
TGATTTACGTTACTTGTTATTTCTTTTATTTTAAAAAATAATTGTCCTATTTGTATAACATAATTGTGTTGTTCTTTAAGGTTCCTAGGCGGGGCATTACATCTGGTATCAGAGCCAGGTTGCAGCACTGGGATCTCTGGTCAATGTTGTCACCTATGTCTAGTTATAGTAATTCTTCTTATGCATGTGATAGGAACTCTTGTGTTGGATACCATGTTTTAATCTAAACACCTAGCTTGATGTGTTGGATAGATGATCATGATATTGACATTTAGCATCATGTGACATGTAGAAAAAGTAGAGTGAAAGGAAACTGGAAAAGGCAAGTGGATAATAGGTAATGTTATGATTTTGCAAAGGGAATCACATTGGTTATGGAAATAAATATACTTATGGTATGTGATCCTTGAGTGGTAATGGAATTGTGAATGTAAATGTAATCTTCTCCTGTAAATGTGAGAAACCAATAATAGTGCATTGGTTGAGTGTTGTGAATACCCCGTACTTGCTTTGTGTGCCCATGGGATGGTGACACTATGTACCCACCTATGGGAGATATGTTGTATTTTAGGTGTGGGATTAACCATACCATCATGTGTTTTTGTATGTTTGTTACCTAATTGAGGGCCAACCCACGTGTGGTTGAAAATTATAAATTAGAGTAGTCAAAAGTTAGTTTCATAGATTCTCTTCTTTTGGTTCTCTAGTCCCTCAGTCCGTGAAGGGGTAGTAGCAGCCACAAAGTTCCTTGGGCGGAGTGTGCAGCGTATGCATATTGCGGTGCAGAGCAGTCTTAGCTCAACTGAACCTGAGGAAAGTACTCACTACTTCCCCTTATGATGGATCAAGGTACTTGATCCATATGTGCTAGCCTAATCCCCACAGTTCTTGAGCATATTGATGATATTTCTTGGATGATCATCCACCTTGTCTTCATGAAAGGTATGATATGCCACATGAGTTGTTAGTTGGGGGCCAAGGTCCAGGGTGAGAGGGACCTACCTAAACAACCCAACTGGAACTATGTGATGACATGTGTCGCCACTTGGAGGCTAAGGTCTAGGGTGAAAGGGACTTGCATGGACAATCCAAGTGAGACCATGTGCCCCATGTATATTTTGAGGTCCAACATGTGGAGGGAGGTTTGTTACCCATGTTGAGACAGATTCTGTATCTGCACATGTTCCGACATGATGCAATGGATATGATGCCACACCTCACTGATGATCTGACACAATGTTGGTGACGATGCCATGTTGCTGATGGTAGCAAGTTGGGCTCGAGGACACAATGCCACATGGATAGACATGTGAAGGTGCACTATGAGATTGTGTTATGATAGCCTACTTGTGTGATGAGTGTAATGGGGCCTCACACACTTGTAGAGGGATACTCATGTTTTCTTTCGATAGTGTTTTGGTCGGTTAGCATATGGGTATGTCCTAGCCATGTATACCTCTAGCTATGGTGAGTACCTGCGTGTGCCTTTTCCATGAGGTGTCAATATGTGGGGTGTGTTCTGCGCATGCCTACTTCCGCGGAGCCACAGACACACTACCATGTGGTCTATGACTAGTACATGCCTTTTCCGGCTAGCGTATGACCATGTCGTGCTAAGATGTGATGAGGGATGTGGCCAAGGTGCACATTCCATGTGGGCAGCCAAGGAGTGTGAGGGCCACTTGGTTATTCCATGCCACGTGATGACGCGATGCAGGGTGTAGTTGAGGAGTACACTCTGAGCCATGTGGATGATGTGCTCACTCCGCACCACATGAGGGCTACTACTATAGCCTGACATTGTTCCCTTCTTCCTCATTTGGTGGCTAGTATCTAGTCACACAGTGTTGTACAATGCAATTTCGAAGATTGTGGACTTTCTTTATGGTTATTGATGATTTTCTATTGATTGTGAAGGCCGACACTTTGTTTATATTTGATTATGATGGTTTAGCCACACTTTGTGATCTTATTTTCTTGTAGCCCTCGTGGTTACATTTGATTTAGTATTGAAATCGCATGCATTTCTTGCTTTATTGTTGAAATTAAATTTTTATTTAATCTTTCTTTATGACTTTGATGGCTAAACTAGTTTATCCTTATTGTTTTCGATGTCGGCCTTGTGTTGTATTGTGATTCCTCTCCAAGGACATAGGAGGTAGAGTTGGTGAGTGTATATGAGGAAGTAGACGTAGGGAACCTTGAGAATGGGGGTATGTGAGGTTGTTGTACAACTAGGACCCACTACCCACCTATGTGTGATGACTATCTCTTGGAGGCTAACCACCTTATACAACAAGAGAGAGGTCATTACGGCTTGTTTGGATGGTCTCACCCTGTGAGTGTGTCCTAACACCAACAAGTCACTGAGTGTGAGGTATGGATTATCTGAGATGGATTTTGGCTCTTGGCTCATGGATTATGTATCATGGATTAGTATGTTGTTTTCTAGTGTCCAGATGGACCCTTGTGTAGCCTTGTGATGTGATTCCCAGTGATGTGAATTTGTGTGTATGAGAAGAATGTATGTTAAATCATGACTATAGTACTTATGAAATGATAAATTGTGTTTGCATGCTTCAAAAAGGTGAAAAATCGTGATCTTTGTTGAATATGTTATGAGATTTAGTGTTGTAAAATAATTAAAGTGAAATGTCTTGTTTATAAATGATGGATATTTAATGGAAAATGTGTATTTTATGTGTATAAATATGTTGATATTTTGTGAAAATGTAGCATTTTGAACTATTGATTGCTTAACAACAAATTGGAAGAGGAATTGTAATGGTGGTGTATTTGAAATGGAATACTTTATATGTTTATGATATGAGAATTTCTACTAGTTAGGATAAAAAGAGTGCACTTTTTTCTTTGTCCTGAAGAAACTAATGGGTGTCAATACTAACATGTAAGGATTTTGAGTGGTTTATGTACTATGGAATCATTTTTGAAATGCAAGTTTTGATTGTATTACTATTGTGACATTGAAAACTAGAAGGGTAGATTATGTTTGAAATGGAGTATATAAGTTTATATTTTATAAATCCTTTCCATAAGCAAACTAGTGTATATTATTTTTATGAAATGAATCAACTCTGATGTTGGTACTAACGTGTTATGTTTCCACCCTAGTTTGTGACTTCTAGCAGTAAGTCAAGTTTTAGGGGGGGAGGATGTAGTGCCCTCCATTTTCACTTTGGTTGTGTAGGTAGTCTGGCTAGGGAACCTGAAGATGAAAATGGAACAAGAGCTTATGTTAGTACGTTCGTGGGTATGATACATATTGTTATGTTATTATTAATATGCAGAGATTTATTTGGATAGTCAGGTGATGCAGTAGTATGTTGTTAGGATAGGTGGAAAGGGTGGCATCGTACCATTAAACGTATTGGGGACATACGAGAATGAGATACGAATGTTAGAGTTCATTTCCAAGTGCTTTGGCTATTAAGAATATGTGTTCTAATTGGTATGCTGGAGTGAACATGTACTAGGCTACGTCTCCACCTAAATTGACAGGTTTGAGCGTGCCTTAAACCAATGGAAACTGTTGAACAGAGATAACATGTGGTCCCCTAGTTAGCCATCATCCTTGAAAAGGATGAGTATCCAGTTATGCACCCAGTCAGTGTTGTCTGAGTGTTAGGTATTGATCAGCATTTGGGTTATTTAGTTTGGATTGTTTGATTTATACTTTGGTTAATCGTGGTATTAAAATAATATTATTAGTTATGAAGGTATTTTGATAATTAAATAAATATAAATGCCTTTATGTAAATTTAGTTTATGGAAAATATATTATATTAGAAGTTAAGTTAATAAATAAAAATAATAAATGTAATTGTAAACTAGAGATAAATAAATATATTATTATAACTAAATGTTGTGTTGAGGGGCAATAAAAATAGGTAACATTTATGAGTTGTCATAAAACTCATATATAGTAAATATGACATAAAGAAGATTGGGGTTGTTGTTTCTCTTGATGAGGGAAAACTAATTTTAGAAAACATAAGAGAAAATTAGTAGATAGGAGTTATTGGAAAAATAAATGCTTTTACTACCTTTATTCTGAGAATCAAATCCATTTTGCTTTCGTGTTTTCAAAGATGCTCGGTACACCTTTTTAATAGGGAGACTCTTGGTGGAGAAAAAGGGTGGGGGGTGTTTTGAAAACCCCTTGTGTTGATCATCTCTCAATCATTTTCTTTGTAAACAACCCTCTGAGACATTTTGGGGAATCAATATGTGTTGCAAAGACAGCATGAGTAGCAAATGTAACATGGTACCCATCACTTGGAAAGGGTATATACAGGAAGTAACCTATAGAGTTGTTCTAGCCGCAGAGGATTCAGACCATCCTGCAAAGCAAAATGATAGGTAAGAATGTCTCTTGGGTGCTTCTCTTTGGATATAATGTTTATTTTGTATCTAAAAGTCATTTCATTCCATGAGATAACATATTTATGAGGCAATCTTCCAATGATTTAATCTCTGCTTCCTCATTATGCATTTTTGCCATCGCAACCATCCAACTATTATCTAAAAGATATATGTTTTCTAATGTATATTTTTACCCCTGTTCTAAGACTCCCATGCTTTTAGTCTACTCAATCTTCAGCAATGGCATCATATCTATAAAATTTAGAAGACCTATCACTAGCCAGCATCTTCAATATGATCGACCATCCTCACATATCCATATAGCATAGCTATAATGCTAAGAACCGAACTCATTAGAAATCCGTTTCTCATGAATTGGCACGACATCATACTTATGTATACCCAGTAATCCTTGCATTTCAGATTGATTTCTTATCAAACCGCATATCAAATCAATTATACTATTAATTGTTGCTTTAGTATTATTTGTCATGTGGTTGGTTCGATGATGGAGACAGAGTTGATAGAAAGTTCAAGCTAGCGATGCCTTTGAGCAATTAAGGTCAAGGAACTCTCATACATTAGATGTTCTTGGTGTTGGATCCCCCCTCATATTAAATTTAAATGAGTTTTGCTTTGTGACTTTTTGGAGTGAATGAGTGATGTAGTCATTGGATATAGATACAATTAAGATGGTTTCCGATCTTATTTTCTGCAATGTCTTATATATATTTCTGCCAATCGCAATTGCTTGAAAATTCCTAAAGCCTAAGTAACAAATCCTTTATAGTGTAGATCCTGCAATCATCTTATTCCCTGAGAGGTCACCCTTATTTTTTTGAAATCTTGTCAAACAACTTTCATGCCTCGCTTATGCTTCTATTTTTTTCACATGCATGTCTATCTAGGCACCAAGTCGTGGAATTTGGATTATTTTGTAATTGCTTTCTAAAGATTTTTCATCAATCTGAATATTGTGCTTATCCTATTATCAATGCACTTCATGTTATCACATTGTTTTAGTTTTGTGAATTAGATTCTTTGCATGCGTACCAAGGCACATGTAATCACCACTATGACTGGAGTTCTTTTTCCGTTACTCTCTGATGGATGTCTTTTTCTTACTTTTGGTAATATGTACAATGCTTAGTATCATAACGCAAGGTTTTGTTCCAGTTTTCCTTCATTAAATATCACTGTACACATTAATATAGCGGAAACTTATCTCTCTGTTTGCTTTCACCAATAATCTCATCAAGCATTGAGTCACTATTTTAGTGATGGATTTGGTTCACATCTGTCGCAATAAAGATTTCTTTTGTGCCTATATTTATGTGGGATTTTTAGGCGTTAAGAAACTCATCCTTGCATGCATGGGTACCACGACACTTGTAAATAGTGCAAGTTTATTTTTTTTCTTACTTTAACATCACCCATAATTCCCTCAAGAAAATGGTCTCTCTTTTGAAAATGGATCACATATCTCTAGGTTATTTCTCTTGAAACAATGTTGGAGATAAGTCTGTTATAGTATGGCGATCAATTTATATAAGAAGGTTTCCTTAATTTGTGTTTTTTTATCTTTTTCTCTACTCCTGCTTATCTATTGGTTGGAGTATCCAATAAGAATGTCATCTTGTGCAAACTTTATGGTCAATGTGAACCGATTGTAGTGATCTTTCCCTCCTGCAACTTTATTCCCTTTCCATATGATATCTGTTAGACGTATCTTTAAAATTTGTAATCATATTTCATTACCTGGTTGATTTACACTTTCGTTTGAGTCTTATTGATATAAATTAAATAGTTTGATTCCGAGTTTGAGAAATTGTTGTATGTATCAGTTGGGTTTTATTTTCATATTCTGAAGTTAAAAGAAAGTGGATGGATATGTAAGGGTAATGTAGAATATAATGCATAGAGGAAAATATGGAGCTTTAAGAAGATAGCTTGTAAACCGTGTCGTATGTTAAGGTTATAGTACAATTATGGATCTTAGGATAAACTTACTGATTCAAGTTATAATTTGAATTACTTTGTTTTGTATAAAGAACCTTATAACCCTAATAAGGTAGGAATCTAAATCTTTTAGATATTTTGATATGAATTTTGAATTTAATAGGAATTGATAATAATAGTAATATGTTATCGATTTATTTTGTTTTGGATAGGGAAATATTGCTAAACAAGTTGGATAATTGAGTTTGTTTAAGTGAACAATAGAGAGTTAGATGATGTATTTGGTGAAATGAATCATTGAATTTTTTAAATAAATGGTAGAATGAAATGATAGTAATATTATCAACATTCTGTTCATGTGAATTGTGTCGAAAAGTGTTTCAATTTGATTAAATGATATACTTATTTTCAAATGTGTATTGTAGTATGATGGAAGTATAATAGATTAGATGAATAGAGTCAACTAGGATTAAATTTGGTAGAATTAATACGGAATGTAATATTTATATCAAACTTGGCCCCTTATGCCTATTATATTATAAGATGATGACCTAGGAAATGGTAGGTACCATAAATCTTGGATCATAATCAATCCCATCTCTCAATCTTATGTATGTTTAAATTCCTCTCTTAGTATGAAAACCATAAGCTTCCATATAATGGTTTATTCTTTGATAGTGTATAGATTACTTTTTGTCAATAAATGGAGTATGTAAAAACTAGTTTCGAGTTGAACTAAGTTTAGCAAGCAATTGAAAGATTAGGTTATTTGTTAATAATTAAGCCTCTAAAGTAGAAGACATTATTGATCTTCTGATAGTCTATAGCAAACCAAGGTGGGTGTAACAAGTCATATGGGAATGGTGTAGTGATTACCTTGATTTAAGAATTGTTTAAAACTCATCTTTAGAATGTTTGAAAAGAAAATTTGGGTAGAAGATTTTTTTTGTTAGTAAATCATGAGATGATTAGATTATGGAATAAGGCCATTGTTTTGGTCTATTTATACTAGTCGATCAAAATAAATGAATGATCATTAATGTTGGCTTTGGATGATGTTTGAATACTTGCTTCTATATGATACCTCTTTTAAAACTAAAGAGACCTTTCTTGTGATCTTGTGTGCATCATTGAATGTTGTTAGTTGTGGATGTATTCTCTATTACTACATTTACAGTTCGAGAAAGAGCATGGACATGTAATGCCCATGAATTATATAGATTGTAATAGAAAATAATTCAAGATCATCTATGAACATCTACCGCAACTATTTCTGATTATATAAATAAGATCTAAAGTTTATTATGTTATTAGAAAGGTTTGGTACCTTGTTAGATAAATTCTATACATCACCTGCGTGTTGCATTAGTCCTATATTACCCATGATTGTGTTAGTCTGTTGTTTCCTACCTGTCTATTGATGTGGGACCTAGTGTTATCTCCTAGCACAGGGCGTGGACCTAAGGGTTCCACATGGTCGGGTGGATGTGCTTAATTCTCCATTGGTTTTTTTTCCTTGCTAACGCTCATGCGTAAAAAGGATATAACTCATGTAGCAGATTCCAGAACATGTCCTTGCTCGAGGAGAGAGTATGTATGTTTAGGTTCTTATCCTGAGCATGTATTGTAACTTGGTGTATCCATCCCAATGTAAACAAAAGGTGATAGTGTAAATAGTGAATTGGTGTACCTGCATGTATGTGAAAATTGTATATGTACTCATAGTGTTATCTTCATGAACTTAAGGGTTGTATTTCTGATGCTACAACATGGAATTGTGTGAGTATAAATATTGATGCAACAAATCCAAAATAAAACTATGGTTGTTATTTAAATCATGATGTATGTTTAGATCTTGATGATAGTTCTGTTAGTAATGCAGCTGTGGAACCTTAGAGGACATCATGTTAGCTTAATGATATGTGTAGATATGATTTACGTTACTTGTTATTTCTTTTATTTTTTATTTTTAAATGTCCTATTTGTATAGCATAATTGTGTTGTTCTTTAAGGTTCCTAGGCGGGGCATTACACTTTGTTAAATGCCTTTACCTTGATCTAAAACCCTTGATTTGGCACATGCAGTGAGGAAGTTATTAAAGGTAACAAAGGTTATTTTGTGTTTTTCTTGCCATCATGGCATTCCTTGAGTTCACTTTCCTTGAGTTATTTTGTCATACAGACCGTGTGCCTTCTCTCTACTTTCTTAGTTTGCAAACATGTCTTCAAGGGCCATTACAGATTTTATTTTGTCCAAGAGTTCTCTTCCGATACATTTTGATGGATGTCCCTTCTTTATTACTGGAGAAAAAATTTTACCCATTCTTCCTATTCATATCTCACTCGATTAAAAAAATAGTTCCACTCAGTTACAATCAAAATTTATCATTTTGTGTATACACAAGCTTCTCCTACTTTTGATGTTGCTCTGCTTGGTGTGAAGAAGCATCTGCCTTGGCATTTTCTTGCTTCAATGGCCATTTCCAACCCTAGCGCATAAATCTCTTACTAGATGGGCCTTCAAAGGTTCACCGAATCATATCAAAAAAAAAACCCATAGCTAATATTAAAAGTGGGATTCACTTGTTTTGCATTGTTTTATCTTTAATATAAGAGGGAATTCATGAATTATTGTTGTTTAAGCATCTTCTAATTATGGTTAGGCATTAACTTATGCTTATTTGTAATATTACTATTTTATTTCTCTATCCTCCTTGTTCCCTTTGAAACAAATCAAATTACTTACCTATCAATTTTCATTCTAAATCAATCTATGCCTTTTAGAAACTTTATCTCATTTAAATTAGAGGATAAATCTTAAGTAGAATCTTCTTAACTAAATCTTTATGATTTTTTTAGAAACTTATCATTTTAACTCTCTAAAAAATTCATACTTTCGAATTGATTGAAATGTTGAAGAATTACTATAAAAAAATTACATAATAAAAGTTTTTGAATTGGGTAGTTATTATTAAAACGAGTAATTAATTTGCTATAGATAACTGGATTGGGTAATTTAATTAAGGGAATTAATTTATTTTCATAAATAGATGATTGAGAGTTAAAGGTAATGTAATATTACGTGGAAATAAAATACTAGGATAAAGTTAATTAATTTAAATGATTCTGATTAAATGATAAATGATCTAGATTATCCTCTATTGGTTAATTAGTAAATAAATGTTACTTATCTTTATGATAATTTAATAGTTGATAGAATCGCCAGGTGAATCAGTTAATTAGAATCTTGTTATTTTAATATTAATTAAAATTGTAATTTAATATTAGGGTTTCATAGAAATTAATTCAATAGAGATGATGGTTTTATTTATTATTAAATATAATTACTTGTAGTGAATAATGCTTTCTTAAAGGAATGTTTTCATGGTTATAATGTAATGATTAATTGTTGTATTAAACAATGTGTCTTGATTATTGGGTTGAGTGCCTATGTAATTGTGATAATGGTGCAAGATGGTCAATGCCTTGCCCTAGGGGCTGGCACCCAAAGTGGCGTCCAGGATAACCCATTGGAGGGTTTCTTAATCCAATGATAACCTTATTAATGAATTAGGGGGAATGGGTAGAATTCACATTAACCAAGATAATGTATGCCTCACTCATGGCTCAAGTGCTCGTTTAGGCTTGAGATGAGATGAGAAGGCTTGGAATGGCAAGATCAACTATCTTGTCCTCATGAAAGGTATGTTGATTCCGCATGAATTTGTATGGGGGCTAGGGATCGAGAGAGGTTGTCAGGACAACCCAAGATGGGAGCCAGGGCCTAGGAAGGTCCACCAAGACAAACCATATCAAGCCATGTGATGACACTCCTCCCTATTGCAGTCTAGCACTCCCTAGTTATATTTCCTCCTATTGTGTGAGTGCCTCTGGAAGTGCAATAAATGTGTACACGATGTTGATTGTCGATAGTATGGTGATTGGTGTCATGTATAACCCCGTTGCTTATGTTAGCATGTTTTTCTCTTGACTATTAGTTGAATGTGGGATCTTGTGTTATCTCCTAGGATAGGGGGTGGACCTCAGGGTTCCACATGGTCAGGAAGTTGGTGCTTTTTTTCCATCAAGTATTCTTGCTTCATGTTCATGAGCTTGGAGACTGTTCATTGTGCTGTGGACTCCAGTTCTTGTTCCAGTTTGCGAAGGCACTCCTTTCATGTAATGTATCCTAGTTGTATATCTGATTGTATTTCTTAATGTATCTTGATGTAACCTCTCCCATATGCTAAGGAAAGCAACGTGGTGATTATTGTAATGATGTAATTATTATTGATGAATTCATCTTGTAATGAGTACTATAAAGTAATTCATCAATTGTGATAGTAGTTAGAAGATGATCTTTAATGTTGATTTTCGGTTGTCACATGTGGAAATGAATAATATCAATTAATGTGATGTTCATCTTTTATTGTTAATGAAATGTTCTAGTAACCTTGTTTTGTGAGTAGCGCAGTCGAGGAACCTTAGAGGACCTAGGATTAGTTATCCTATTATGTTATGTATTCTATAGTTAACAAAAAAAAACATTGTTCCTTTCATTCGACCTAGTTAGTGTTGTCCTCTGGGGTTCCTTGGCGGGGGCATTACATGCATGTAGTCTATTATGTTTTGTGTTCTTGTGATTTTTCTTGATGTTGTAAAGGGGTTTGGGTTGTAATAGTGAGCTCTCCATGTGAGAGAGCTCACCATGTGTTGAGTAAGAGAGGAGAGAACCTCCTCAGGGAAAACCTCTTCTTGTAGAGGAGTTTTGATGGCTATGGCCTTGTATATGGGAAGATATTATGGTTTTGCGTATGACAAAAGTGCCTTGGTTTTCATTTGGACTTATAAGTGGTTTGATAGCAAGAGGCTATGTTATGGGATGTTATGAGTATGAGTATTTTGGTTGGTTTTCCCCGTGAGTTGAGTGAGTCCACTCTCTCTCCCCCTTAAAATCCATGTTGTATGGATATAGTTTGTTGAGTCTCTTTGAGTGGGTGTTATTATGTTTTCATTTGAGTATGTGTGTGTTTGAAACCCCTTTGTGTGAGTATGAGCCCAATTATCTTGTGGACCTCCTAGCTCGAGGGTAGTTTTCTTGCAAGCCAATGGTTGGGATGTGAGCTTCCCTTGGCCTTGGGAAGATTTTCATTGTTATGCAGGTTTGGCTCTTGGAGAAGATCTTGAGATACGGCTTCATGAAGTGAAGGAGTGTTCAAGTTATGTTGTAAAAATCAAGGCAATGTGTATACCTTGGCTCTTTGAGCCTTGTAAGGGTTTTGTAATTTAAGAGAGTAAATCTCTCTTTGGGAAGTTTCCTATGGTTGTATTGAAATCCCCTTGTAAAAGTATTTATTTCATTTTATAAACAAAATGTTATGGCATTGAAGTTTTGTTATCTTGATCTTTTCAAAGATAAAAATAGTGTGAAAAACTATCTCTCTCCCTATATTTCAAATTCAAAGTATGTGGGTTTTCTTGTGAAGAAAAGAACAAAAATATATCTATCATGCTTCATTTGATGATTAAAATAAAAATGGACTAATTCTTTTAAACAAAAAAAAATTATGTATATAGGACCAAAATATAGGCTGAGTTATTTATATTGTAAAAGAAAGGAAAAAAATTATGCCTTCTTGAATGTCTTTAGTGGTGAATTATATATATATATTATACATGTTTTAAATTTGTAATGTCCTCTATTTTTAATTAAATTAAAAGAAAAGATAATAATAATAAGTAATATATATATATATATATATATATATATATATATATATATATATATATATATATATATATATATATATATATATATTATAGTTGCAATAGTTATTAAAGTTTATATTAAAAAATCTTTTGAATCAATACTTGTTTTAGGTTAGAGTTTAATGCAAAAAAAATGTGTGGATTGGGGGCCCCTCGGCTCTGGACCTGTGAGGGCAGGGCATAGGAGTCAAGCTCTGTGGGGGGGGCGGTGGCGGGAGGCCCGCCTCCATAGGCCGCAAGCCTGTGGACTGTGGCATCTGCGGTGCCACATGCCGCTTGGCCCCCTTCCATATCCTTTACCTTAAACAAAAAAATAATATAATATTTTTCTTCTATCTCTGTTACATCCTTTAAAATGCCTTTGTTTTATTTCAAATCAGCTCTGCAAAGGGATTTAAACACTGTTTATTTTTATATATATGGTATTTAACATTTATTTAGCCTCTACTCTTTCTTTCAAACAGCATCCCTTTTTATTTAATATATATTCATGTAAATATATATAGTATACATATATGCTAATATATATATATATGATATCTATGTAAATTAATTTTATTTCAAAATAAAAAGATTCCAGAAAACTACTTTATAACAGTAACAAATAAACTTTTATTGGAGAACAATATGAAATGCTTTTTAACTTAATCTATAAACTTTTTTGAAAACAAAGAAAACAAATAAACCTGTGTGTGAAGCAAAATAGAAAACATAGAAATAAAGCAAATCTTTAGAAAACAATTTGAGAAAATAACCTTCCCACTTGGGGAAGGGATTTTCCTCCCTCCAACTTGCCTTCAACCTGCATACATGTGATTGGCAAATGAGAGAGTTGCCTTGCTTTTATAAACTTTATTTTAGGGCATGATGTGATGCCCTATTTTTAGTAGTGTAATTAAACTTAGAAACCCTATTAACAACTTTATTTTAGGGCATGATATGATGCCCTAGTTTTTAGGAGTGTAATTAAACTTAGAAACCCTATTAACCTTCTTAACTCACTTTTTGAAGTTGTACTTATAGCTTTAGTTCTTTAGTTGAAATTAAATCTTTTATTTAATTTATATTTTTCTTTAGTTGTATAGTTGTTATTTGTTTATTTAAATTGATTTAAATTTATTACCTAGTGTTATAGTGAAATTAATTTATTAATTTTAGTTTATTTATTTTCACATAGTTCATATAGTGGTGTTATGTTGCTAAAATTTTTAGTGCATTTTCTCTCCTAGTAATGTTATGTTGGCAAAATTTTGAGGTATATAGTATTTGAATATTAATGTAAATTTTATGGAAAATTGTAGAGATGATTATTTTAATTATTGTAGAGATGATTATTTTAATTAATTTATTTTGTTATTAAACTTTCTCATCTTATTATATGTGATTAAATGTTTTCAATAAAGGCTATGAATCTTGTTTATTTTCTTAGTTAAATTTAAATGGTTAATATAGTTTATCTATCTTTACCATGTTATCTTCTGCATTTTAACTTTAATCTAGTTAATAGTTTAATTCTAGAGTTAGGTTTTTGACTTAGGTTGAAACTGTTTTTCTTCACTTAGGAAACTCTAGGGATGGTCCCTAGATGGAGACCCCCCCTCTTAGCGATGTTTTTTGCGACGCACACCCCCTTAGTTGCTATCATAATCGTAGAGATTGCAAAAAGAGGTTCGCATCATCCCGCACCTTGTTTGACTTTCTCACCATTGTGCGACGCGCCTAACGTGTGTTGCGAATACAACCACGTTAGGTGCATGTAACACACGTTAGGCGTATGTGTCATCGAGTGCACATGTTGTGTGCGAGAGGGTTTTAGAGTCAGATGGGAAAATATTTTGATATTTCATGTCATAACTACATGACAAATGTGGGTATGACATGTGGTTATCGTGTCATGACCACATGACAAATGAGGGCATGACATGTGACCCCACATAACTCATGTAGTTAAGTAATTTATATTTCTTTAATTGTATTATATGAGAAAAGTTTTTCTTTTTTGGAGTTTCTTAGGAGGCCCATTTTATATGTAAATTTCCCCTAATGCAGATGAAAACTTAGATACAAGTGCAATAGATAAAACCATAAACTGTAAATGCAAATGATATTGAAATATCAAACTAGCAAAACAAAGTTAGTCTCCACAAGAGTAATGCAAATGCTCTAGAAGCAAAATAGCATTAAGAGAATAATAAAGCAAAAAGTTGCATAATATAATGTACCCAAGACTAGCTAGAAGGTGAGTAAATATAGCTATGTTACCGAATCCCCCTGGGACCTAGCTGGATTCGGGTCCAGTTCAAACCAAGTCTGTGATCTAGTATAGTCTGCCTGTGGGTCCAAACAAGGTCTGCCCAAAACAGGCTGAATCCATCCTGGATGAACCTGGGCAAACTGAAGGCAAACTCGGGGCCCAAAACAAGAACCTGCAGCGAACCCGGTGGCCATCCACCCCAATAAATGTTTTTGTTTTTATTTTTTATATATATTTTAAATCATATTGAATTTGACTATTCACCTTAGAATGAAAAGGAAACCCTTAAAACACATTTTAAACACAAAATGAAAGCCATTTGAACTCAGTTTGTTTGCAAAACACAAATAGTTTTCATTGTGGATGAACTTCCATATTTGTTTGTGATTGAACAAAGAGGCTTGAAGATTGATTCTTGAAGGTTGAAAATCTATTGCACCACTATTCCTACACATTTGCACCTGTTTAGAGGCTACCAAGAAGATCAAAGGAGGAGATTTTTGCAAAGAGGTAGATTTTATTTTATTTTATTTTTTGCATTTTTAAACAACAAACAAATTCTTTTCAACTTGTTTTTTTATCTTAGTTTATATGAATGCATCACTATGCTTAACTAGTTAACATATTAAACAAGTTAGGTTTTTTTATTTTTGTTTTGGATGTCTTGTTTACAAAGCTTATTGCCACACCCACAGGAATTACAATGGCAGCTAGTTCTAGCTCCGCAAGCCAGTCTAAATTTAAAACCAATCCAAACCCACTTGGTTGGAAGTATGTTGAAATGATGAAATTGATTCTAGGTGGTGGGGGTACATTTTGAGATGCAATGGGTGAGATGTGCAATATTCTAGTTCATATAGTTGGGTGAAAGCCCATTTGTGTAACACCCCTGGGATGGGGATCAAAGCTTGCCTAGGAAAGAATAAAAAACATATACCACTAGAGCAAGTGATGGCATATATCATGGAGAACCAAACAGCAGATGAAGCAATAGGTTGTAAAGCATTAGCAAGTTTACCAAAGAAAAAAATAAAACTCAAGGAATGAAGCCTCCATCTAATCCCACTATTGTGGTAGAGAGCCACCCATTTTTGGTTAGTCCTCAAGAGCAGCCCACAAGTACTCCAAACAAGAGACCAAATGGACCTTTGGAAACATCATTTCAAAATGAGGCTCGAGATATTGCTGACCAACATATAGCCAAATGTTTTTATGCAAATGGTTTGTCATTCAATGTTGTTCGCTCACCATATGGGAAAGATGGTGGAAAAAATTAATGGGGCTCCAAAAGGGTATAAGGGTCTGAGTTATGAGAAGGTGTGTGGCACCTTATTGGAAAATGAGGTCAAGAGTGTAGAAGATGCATTGAAGCCCATAAGGGATTCATGGATTGAGACAAGGGTGTCGATTGTCTCCGATGGATGGAAAGATGTAAAAAGTCGGCCTTTGATCAATGGCATTGCAGTGTCCCCTAAAGGGGCAATGTTTTATAGAGTTGTGGATTGTGAGGGGCAGGTGAAGGATGGAAATTCTATTGCTAACATCCTCATTGCAGCCATTGAGGATGTGGGACCTCATAATGTTGTTCAAGTGATAACGGACAATGCAAAAAATTGTAGCGCTGTTGAGTTGATGGTTGAGGAACGGTATTCACATATCTTTTGGACACCTTGTGTTGTCCACTCTCTCAATTTAATGCTACAAAAGATTGGGAAAAAAATTGATTGGATTAGAGAGTTGTACGTAGAGGCCAAGGAGATACGAATGTTCATCACCAATCACCACATGTCGCAAAGCATATTTAGATCATTTTCTATATTAAAGTTGTTGAAGGTAAGAGAAGGAATATATTTTTTCTATGCTTTAATTTCACATATTCTAATTCTTCTTTAAAGTTTGTTTTTAAATGTTTATATTTTAATTATTTTATTTTTATTTTTGATATTTCAATATGTTGCTAAGATCCATTTTGCCTCAAACACAATCGCCTTGAGATGACTTGTGAAGGTCAAAAAGGCTCTTTCCAACATGGTTATTATTCATAATTGGTCCATATGGAGGCAAAGCAACACTGAGAGGGCATCAAATGTTAAGGGGGTGATCCTAGATGACTCTTGGTGGGATCATGTGGAGTATCTCCTTAGTTTCACCAAGCCCATTTTGAGCATGATTCGTTATATTGATATGGACAAGCCTTGCATGGGGGAGATATGTAATGGCATTGATTCAATGATAGAGAATATAAAGACCATCATAAATGAGGAGCAAGATTCTCAAGAAATTTTCTTCAAACAAGTGCACAATATTATTGAGGATAGATGGAACACAATGACAACCTCGTTGCATCTTCTTGCATTTGCATTGACTCCAAAATATTATAGCGTTGAGATTCTTGCGGTGCCAAATAGGATTCCCCCGTGGAGAGATTATGAAGTGTCTGAGGGGTACAAGATAGCATTTCGTAGACTCTTCCTTGATCCAGAATTGCAGGACATGGTCACGAATGAGTTCACTAATTTTGTACACTCCAATGGTCAAAGCATTGAGGCTCTTCATGATAAATTCAAGAAACATGCTCACAATTGGTGGTACTTCCATGGCCAACAATTTCAGCACCTACAACCTCTCGCAATCAAAGTTTTATCACAAGTTTACTAAATTTCTATTTTTTTATCTTTAGACTTTTAAAAATTTGAACTTTGAAGTTTCGTAATTCATTTATAATTTTAAATTTTTAAAATTAATATTTAAAAACTTATAAATTTTTAACTCTTCCTCTTTACTTTGTCTTCATAGGTTGTTATTCATGGTGTTGGTGTTAATGTTGTGGTTGGTTGTGATTTGGGAGCTACAAGGACTTATACCCCTTTGGGGATATTCATGGTGTTGGTGTTGGTGTGTGATTGGTTGTGATTTGGGAGCTACATTGTGTTTTGGGAGCTACGGTTAGGGAGCTACACGGATCTATGCCCTTTGGGGCTATTCATGGTGTTGGTGTTGGTGTTATGGTTGGTTGTGATTTGGGAGCTATGGTAAGGGAGCTACAGGGACCTATGGCATTTGGGGCTACTCATGGTGTTGCTGTTGGTGTCATGATGGGGTTTGGTTGATGAAATAGTGTTGTGGGAGTTGTGTGATATGGCAGCTACATGTGATATATAGGAGCTACAATTGTGATAAGGGAGCTACATTTTTGGAAAAAGGGAGTTTTCTAAACTATGATTATTCATAACTGTTGAATGTTCATAATTGCATAAGCATTATGATCAACTCCTTTTTGTGGTATATGTTGGAGCTCCATGTAGTTTGAGACCACCACATTCCCCTCCTCCCCTTAGGTGGCTCATTTGAAGTCACATGGTGATTGTGATGTAAATTTTTATGAAAAATTTTGTAAGTTTCATATTGTTATTTTCTTCCTTGTTGTTTTGAGCCAGTAATTTTAAAGTTTCTGTAAGATATTTGGTTGTTTTGAAATTGAAAATTATCCTTTTGCCTCGAGGACTATTTTATTAAGGGTTTTGGTTTTTATTTGAGCTGTTGTTTTCCGATATTTAATTTATTTTTATATGAAGTTTTATTTATTGATTTTATTTGAAATTTTTACTTGTTAGAAATTTCTTTATTTTGAGGCTTTATTAGTGTTTGTTGTTGGCTTGTATGGAGTAATTTGAATCGTGTAAGTTGCCATACCCAAGAGAGGTCCCTTGCAGGTTGTATAGGGGAGTAGATGGCCTAGGGAATGTTTATTGTGAAATTGTGTAAGATCTAGTTTGTGGCAATATGGTATACATGATGTTTTATGTATAAAATTGAAATCTATGATGTTTAAATGTTAAGAGTAGTTATGAAAGAATATGTTGCAATACATTTCATTAATAGTAACATTGAGATGATATAAACATGCTCCTTAGTTAAGTGTTAATGTTGTAGATATTATAGATTTCCAAGGGGTAGATTGGTACACTTGAAAATTGGTATGATAGAGTTGATGATCCTTGATGATTTAGTAACTATGAAAATTGTTTATAGACAAAAGATGATGAAGTGGAATCTATTTCTATTCCACATTGTATTGTGTTCAATTTCAAATAGAATATTGATATATTGATTACTTCTTTTAATAGTGTATAGATGAATACTTTGATGAAATCTAACTTTTGTTGGATGTGTTGAAGATAGAGAAAACTCTTTTTTTTATGACTTCCAGGAGGAAGTCCATTTTTAGGGGATAAGTATGTAAGGGCATCTCAAACTTTACTTATTAAAAATAGTGGTGGAATTATTGATAATATTAGGAATATTTTATAATTATTTAATATTGTTTTCAAAAAAAAATTATATAATGTCATTTTAAGTTTTTATATTTACATATTTTATAAAGAATTCTTGTATTCTTTGCCACTTGTAAGGAATAACAATTAGTAATTAAATTGGGGATGACCCTTTGGTGAAATGGTGGGGCTTCTTACCTGTAGTGCCAACAACCAAGGTTCAAACACTGCGGTCGCCCTCTACCGCGTCAAAAATTGAGGTTGCTTACCCTCTAAGAGGGGAGACTCTGTGGTGAAATGGTGGGGCTTTGGCCTATAGAGCCAACAACCTAGATTCAAACCTCCTAGTACGTTTTTTAAATTTTAAATAGGCACTAACATTATACCTTCAAGATTTAACGATGCTTGCTAACGGCACCCTCGCTGCTGGAAATGCTGAGCGGGAAACAACAGTTTTAAACTGCGATGGCCAGGGATCGCTGCTGGACCCCTCGCCAGCTGTGGTTCTCATCAACTCTATATATGGTGTGTTGGGTAAGGCTGCCTTGGGTGTGCCAGTAGCCATTGATGTGCCTATTGGGGATGGGCAAGGACATGAGGTCGTTGTTGCTCCTACCCTAGATGCTTCTGGTTTAGTGACTTCGGGTTCTAGTGGCATCCCTACTGTTGGCTTAAGGGCCACCTTAGGATACCATAAGAAGTCTTTCTCTAATGCACCTCATGCTCAGTCTCTTCCTTCTCAGGCTAAGGTTAGGCCTTTGCCATGTGTTCGTGCTTCCCTTGTTGTGGTCTGTGGACCTGAGATTGCAAAAATTGAGAGTTTCTATTTGTGTCGTGGTGTGGTCTACAGGTTTAATAGTTTGTGGCCCTCCCTCCCTGATCTCCATGGTTGGGTTTCGGTCTCCTCAAAGCCTCTTGTCTCTAGGCAAATTGAACTCTTCCCCTGTGCAAGGGGTTTCTTCATCGCAACCTTCACTTCCTCTGATGAGAGAGACCGAGTGCTAGATAGAGGGTGGTTGTGGGGTGATCATTCACTGTCCATCAGGCCTTGGACTCGCTCTTTCAATCCCCTTACGGAGCCGTTGAATACCAGACTAGTTTGGATCTGACTGTCGAATCTCCCTCTACAGTTTTGGGAGGAATCTTGTTATGAAGCTATTGGTAACACCATTGGAAGTTTTTTGAAGGTGGACTCTACGACTTGAAATCTTGGGCATACCACGGTGGCTCGCATTTTAGTTGATATAGACATCTCCAAAGCTCTCCATGGAGATGTGGTCTTGATGGTGGAGAACAAACCATGGATGCAGCTCCTGGACTATGAGGGCCTCCATTTTCATTATAGGAGATGTTTCTCCATTGGTCATTTGGCCTCTACCTGCCCTCTTACTTGCCGCAAGGGCGTGGCAACCTGGTGGAAGGATGCTCTCACTAAACATCTCACGGTGGGCACTCCCTCTTCTGATGATTCCTCCAAGGAGGTTCCTTCCTCAGCTGAATCATCCTAGGAGACTGAGTCTCCCCAGGATCCTCTTCCAGTTATCCCTTCAGCGGAACCATTGTTGCCTCAAACTATTGTTGCTGTTCAAGTAGAGCCTGTCCATCCCTCGTCCATCACCTCTGTTGGTCCTGCGATTGCCCCTGACTTCTCTTCTGCATTGCTGGCTCTACATGTTGGCTCTTTGCCCGTGGTGGTTGTTGAGGATCTTCTCCTCTCGCCTCGCTTGGTGGACTTCGATTCCAAGTCTTCTTGGTCTATTGTTCAGAGAAAGAAGAAGGGACTCCCCAAATTAGTTGTTGCTTTGCGGCCTAGGGTTAAGGGAGTCAGATTTGTCCCCTCAGATTTTAGGGTTGTCTAATCCTTGTTTGCTATTCGACAACTGTCTATCAGTTATTAATGTCCTGTTTTAGTTTTCGGTGTTATGCCGAGCCTCGGGGGCTCTTGTTTGTTAAGGGCTCTGCCCTTGTTTGCTCTATTTTTTTTGCCTCTGTGGCTATTGTATCAAGGGATCAGCACCCTTTTTTTGCTACAATTAAATTATGGGTGTCAGATGGGCATGGGAAGAGTCATGATATAGACAATATATTGGGGAGGTGGAAAAGAAATTTGTTTTCATTGTGCAGGTTAAAGAAAATGTGGATTGGGGCTGCAAAAAAAAAATTTAATGATCTCTTGAAAATTTATTTGTGAATAATGTTGTCTATATGTGAAATTAGTTGTAGATCATTCTTTCATGAATTTCATTATATTTTCAAGGAGTGCATGATTATACATAGAAATGGGATTGTAATGAATTCCTCTATAAATTTCTTAAATTATATTGTTTATTGCTCCTCTGTATTCTTAGATTTATTCCTTACTGTATTTGTGGGTTCTTCATGATTATGAAGGGTATATTATTTTGTCTATATTTTCACATTATGCATATATGTCTACAACTATATTTTTATCTATAAAAACTATCAAGGAGCCATTTGCAAATATACATCTATGTGTGTTTTGTATCTTCTTACATGCTGTGAGTACGCTTGTGGGATTTGGCTCTCACAATTGCTCATCACATTTTCTTGTGACTTTTAAAAGTCACCTGAATGCATTTTGTCAAACAAATATTATGCTTTGTCTAAGCTCTCATATTTTGCATATATCCAACTAGGGCATCTTGCTATTTGCCTGAATGTTTCTAAAACTAATCCATTTTATGTGTATCCTGCAATATTTGCATTTCATGAGATGATTTCTCTTAGAAGCATTCTGTCCCAATAGTTCGAGTGCCTGGTCCCTTTATGACGCCTGCTAATTCCATTTGCTTGAAAATTTCTAAAGCCTTTTCAACAAACCCATTTTGCATTTATCCTGCAATTGAGATGGTATTTCTTTGAGTCTATCTGTCAGGTTTTCATATTATGTTTACTAATCCACTAGAGCTTCAAACAATATCATCCTCTTTTACTTCCACATTAGGCTAGAATATGGTTGTGGAATTTGGCATCTCATCTGCCAATAGTTTTTGAAGAGTTCCTAAAGCCTTTTCAGCGAACCATTTTATACATATCCTACAATATTTGTATTGAAAAATCCTTGAGGTATTTTTTCAAACAAATCACATGCTTCCACATAGTTATCCATATGCTAACAAAGTATTAGAATATGGCATAGCAACTGCTATTTCACATCTTGAAACTCTAATAAGTTAATTCAATCTGTATGTTTTCCATGATCATTGCATTGCATGATGATATATCTTTGAAGCATTCTGTTAAGTAGATTGTGTGCCTACCCATGCTTCCTCTTTGTGGTTGTTTTTGCTTGAAATTTTTCAAAGCCATTAAACCAATTTGAATTGTGATCCTGCAATCATGGATTACTTATATCCCTTATATCAAGAAGTACACGTGCTAACTCTATGCTTCCATAATTTTAACTATTTCACCATTTATGTTGTGTTGGATGCCTTTATCATAAGCATTTCATCTATGACAAAAATGTGTTGTTTGTGTTATCTTTATATAATAAAAAAAATAGAATGTATGTGTTAGATTTCATTTATGTGTATTAGTCTTAGTTATGTGTTAGATTTGCATATACTTTCTTTTTATAATAGATTTGTTTTGGCAATAAGATCTCATATGATATTATTTGCTGGAAATATGCTTTGGAATGTCATAATATCTACCTTATTTCTTTTTTTGGGTGGAAATTCATTTAGTAATATAGACATATTCAATATCTTTAAAATTTCTAATAACTAGTATACCTATATTTTAAAAAATATATCTAAAATATGCCGAGAGATATCCTTCTTGAGGCACCTATTTCCACCTATGTGTAGTAAATTGATTAAAAAATAGGCACCTCGAGAAAGATATCTCTCGGCATACATTAGATATATTTTTTAAAATATAGGTATATTAGTAGCACCCGGAGCGATAAGCATAATTCTAATATATTATATACCTTATTAAGAATTATTATTATATAATAATTATAATTAGATATTATAATATATCTCTCAGCATATTTTATACTAAACTAACCCTAACTGTAAAGGTCTTAACCTTAATTATATTCTTTGTTAAGGTTCAAATGAAGGTTAGATTTAGAATTATAGTTTTGTTTAGGGATTGGTTTAGGATATAAGGCTTATAAATCAATGCTAAGTGTAATCATATGATTATGGTTAGAATTAGAATTAGGGTTACATTGAGGGTTATGACTACAATTAGGATTTGGATTAGGGTTAGAACAAAGGTTAGATTAGAATTAGGGTTTTGTTTACGAATATAGTTAAGGTCAAGGTTATAACCCTAATTCTAATCATAATTCTAACCCTAACAATAACCCTAATTGTAATCCTAACCCTAATTGTACCCCCAAGTTCCCTATTTCTAGCCCTAGATCTACTTAACCCTAATTCTATCTCTAACCCTAATTGCATTGATAATCTTAATTTTATGCTTAACCCTAACGCTATTTTTTGTTAACTATATTTGTAACCATAAATCTAACGTTATCCCTAAAAATGTAACTATAAACCTAACCTTAATTGTATCCCTAATACTAACCATAATTCTAAGTATAATTCTAACCTTGATTCTAACCAAAACATAATTCTAACCAAACCTGAAACCTAACCCTAACATTCAGAACAATAATAACACTAACTCTAACCCCAATCATAACCCTAATTCTAACCTAAACCCTAACCCTATTTCTACCCCCAGATCTACTTAACCCTAATTCTAACCCAAACCCTAATTCTATCTCTAACCATAATTGTATTGATAATCTTAATTTTATCCTTAACCCTAACCCTATTTTTCATTAATTATATTTGCAACCATAAATCTAACGCTATCCCTAAATGTAACTTTAACCCTAACCTTAATTGTATCCCTAATACTAACCATAATTCTAAGTATAATTCTAACCTTGATTCTAACCAAAATATAATTCTAACCAAACCTTAAACCTAACCCTAACATTCATGCCAATACTAACCCTAATTCTAACCCCAATCATAACCCAATTCTACCCTAAAAACTAACCTTAATTATACTCTAACCATATTTCTAACCCTAGATCTACTTAACCCTAATTCTATCTCTAACTGTAATTGTATTGATAATCTTGATTTTATCCTTAACCTTAACCCCATTTTTCGTTAATTATATTTGTAACCATAAATCTAATGCTATCCCTAAATGTAACTCTAACCCTAACCTTAATTGTATCCCTAATACTAACCATAATTCTGAGTATAATTCTAACCAAAACATAATTCTAACCCAACCCTAAAGCTAACCCTAACATTCAGGCCAATACTAACCCTAATTCTAACCCTAATTCTAACCTAAACCCTAACCCTAATTGTACCCCTAACCATATTTCTACGCCTAGATATACTTAACCCTAATTCTAACCCAAACCCTAATTCTATCTCTACCGTAATTGTATTGATAATCTTAATTTTATCCTTAACTCTAACCCTATTTTTCGTTAATTATATTTGTAACCATAAATCTAACGCTATCCCTAGATGTAATTGTAACCCTAACCTTAATTGTATCCCTAATACTAACCATAATTCTAAGTGTAATTCTAACCAAGTGATTCTAACCAAAATGTAATTCTAACCCAACCCTAAACCTAACCCTAAACTTCAGGCCAATACTAACCCTATTTCTAACCCCAACTGTAACCTTAATTCTAACCTAAACCCTAACCCCAACTCTAACACTAATTTTAACTGTAACCATAACCCTAATTGTAACACTAATTCTAACCATAATTCTAACCCTAATTCTACCCCTAGATCTAGTTAATTTCTAGATCTATCACTAATTGTAACTCTAACCCCAACCCTAATTCTAATCATAGTTGTAACCCTAATTCTAGAGCTAATTGTAATAATAACTATAACCTTGATTTTAGCCCTAATCCCAACCCTAATTCTACCCCTAGATCTACTTAACCCTAATTCTATTAACAATTCTAACCCTAATCCCAACCCTAGAACCCTAATTCTAATCATAACCCTAATCCTAACTCAAGTTCTAACTCCATTTCTAACACTAAACCTAATTCTAACCATAAACATAATTCCTACCCTATTTTAATTGTAACCCTAACCCTAATTCAATCCAAATTGTAATGATAACCCTAACCTTGATCCTGACAATAATGTTAACCTTAGCTCTAGTTCTAACCCTAAGCCTAATTCTATCCCCAAGCCTAAAATTAACCTTACTTGTAACCCTAATTCTAAATTAAACTTGAACCCTAACCCTAACCCTAATTGTAGCCCTAATCTCCAATTTAAACTGAAATTGTAACTATAACCCTAACCCTAATGTTAATCCTGATAGTAATTCTAACCCTAACCCTAATTCTACCTAACCCTAACTCTACCCTAGATCTACTTAACCTTAATTTTATTCATAATTCTAACCCTAATTCTATTCATAATTCTAACGCTCACCCTAAACTTGATTCTAACACTCATTTGGTTTATAATTCTAACCCTAATTCTATTCATAAATTTAATTCTAACATTGATCTGATCCCTAACCTTATTTCTATCCCTAACACTAATTCTCACCCTAACCCTAACCCTTATTATAACCCTAACCCTACTTTTGACCCCAATTCTCATTCTATTTCTCACCCCATTTTAATCTGTAACCCCAAACATAGCTCTAATTTTAACCCTACCCCTAACCCTAACTCTAACCCTAATGGTGACCATAATTCAAACCCTAACCTTAACCCTAATTGTAACCATAATTCTAACTCTAACCCTAATCCTAACTCTAATTCTAACACTAACCCTAACCCTATTTCTAACTTTAATTTTACCCTTAACCCTTATTATAACTAAAAGATTTAATTATAAATACATCCTATAATTAAATACATTCCTCTATGGCATTTTAAGATGATAAACAAACTCATTTAATACAATAATTAAATCTATTACTTCTAATTTAATAGAACATAATAAATAAAATCAAAACCTCACTTATAATAATAATTAATATATAATAATAATAGAATTAATATATAATAATGATATAATATAAATAATAATAATAATAAATAAAATCAAAACCTTACTCATAGTTAGAAATAATAATGATAAAGATTAAAATTAAAGAAGTATTTATTTCTCAACTTAATCATATACCACTATGAGTACAACTACAACAATTAAAATTTAAAAATAATAATAATAAAACATCTTAACTCCATAAAAGCCTAAGTTGGCTACATTTTAAAAGTGAATAAAGAAATTTACTATTATTATTTTAAACTTGCTAAAATGGTAAAACATAGATTAAAAAATTCTCTTCATTTTTCTTTTTATATTTTTAATTGTTTTGGCCAATGTAGCAGAGTCTATACAAAATTCAATCTTCTCATATTTTTTGCTAAGTTTCTATGAGATTTTGTGGGTTATAGTGAATGCTTCCTACTAGGCATATCTCATATTTTTGTGCTAAGTTTCTATGAGATTTTGTGGGTTATAGTGTTCATGCTTCCTACTAGGCATATGCTTGGCTTAGGTATTATCAGTTCTGTGTCTATATTGTTTATGAACAATATGATGGCCGGCAATCGGCTCACATGGTGGCAACTATGCTTATGGCACTATGGGTAAATTTCTATCTAGACATTATTATCTAGAGTCCACACATCCATTTTATTTCACTCAAAAAATCTGAGAAATAATTTTCGATAATTTTGTTACATGAAATGCAGGTGCCAGAGGCATTGCCTTGAGCCATGGTAGAGCCTCCCCTTCACCCATCTTGCTAATCCAAACTACTAAACTTTTTTAAAATAAATATAGAAACAAAATAAAGATACCCACTTCACTTATTCTGGATTATATTTCATATTAATGCTTCTGCATCCAACCCACATGAAAAAAGAGTTAGTAAATTTTCAAGCGGATGTTGTCTATAGCTCAGACTATAAAGGGAATGCACTACAATGCAGCAAGCAATCATAAGATTGATTGTCTTCTTGTTGGGCTTCTTCGCTTCTTTTATATGCTGAGCTCGTGATTTTCTAAATAAAAGCAAAGGGTTTCGAGTGGTGTTTGCCTGGCACAGTGACCATGACGGCCACCAACTTTTGTCCGCCAAACAATGCTTTGCCCAACGACGATGCAACCCTCCTCTGAAGCACTTTGACATGGTAGAGCCTGCATATGAGTAGATCACCAAGAATAGAAGCAGGATTGTGCCAATTTTGTGCTGAAAAAATTTGGGTTTTTGGAGTATGTAACTGACATCATAAATTGAAAGAGTGCTCTCCATTAATTTGTAACTGACAGACAATAGGTATTATTTTTTTTAGTTTTTTAGAATAGAATTTTTTTTTCTTTTTTAAAATGGAATCTTATAAAATTACACAGAATCTAAAGAATCTTTGAGCTCTTCAACTCCACCCCTGCCTCTCGACGTAAATATAGATTGGATGTTAAGGTAAATTAATAAAGTGAATTTTAAATTTTAGAAATTTTATAGTTCTTAAAATAAATATACATTAGTTTATCTTTTCTTGATAAAATTCTTCCATTAATGTTTGTAGAATCATTGTTGGATTTTAGAAAATAAAGCTAATTATGAAATAAGAATTATGCAATAATGAAACTTTGTATAGACAATTGTATTACTTAAAAGATCTTTGTTTTCACTTATAATTTAGGTAGAAAGTTTAAATTATTTATTTTATCTTTATTATTTCTTAATGACAAGTGGCATTGAAATAGAAATGTTCTTTTCTTAGAAACTAAATCTTCACTCCTTAAGAATCAAATCAGCTTTATAATTATTCTCTTTGATTTGTTGTTATTTTAGATCATTTTGTTAAGTAAAGAAAGATATGTAAAGAATATATCATGTTTGTTCAAATAGAAAGATTCTATCCAATAAATATATGAATTTATTTGTAATATCTTTAAAATAAATTATTTTAGATAGGAAGAATATTCTTACATATGTAAATGGATTTATTTTGTAGTAAGAATATGTTTTGTTTATAAAAATAAAAAAGATTTTTAGTTGATATTTGGAAAAAGTTATAGATGTCAATGTTTTCTTCTTGTATTGAAATAAACTTGTTCCTGAAGTAGAATAATGATGTCTTCATATTTACACTTATCCTTGTCTTCATATTTAGACTTATCCTTGATGCAATTGATCTAATTGAAACAATAGCATGTGTGAATGATTTTTAGTAAGATTATATTATCTTTACTATTATCTTTATAATATCTTTATATTATTTTTTAGTATTCTTAAGATTCATTTTAGTGTCATTGTTAAATTATTCTTTTACTTAAACCTTTCTAATTACTTTTCATAGAATTTAGGCTTAATAAACGTTAGATTTAATTGATTTAAGATTAACATGATTTTAACTAAATACTTAGAATTAGAAGAGAAACTTTGTTAGTTAGTAAACATTAAGTATTATAGATGATGTAATGTATAAATTTGTTATTAGGTAATTAGTATTAGTAAAAGAAAAGTATTTTAGAATGTAAGTAAATTTGTATAATAAAATTCTATAATAATCAAATGTCTTACTTGTGCAAGAAAATAAAGAATAAGATTATTGATGAAATTATTCCATCTTTTTTATTAAGAATGTGTTCTTCATCTACTAGATAGTGGTTTGAAATGATTTAGTTATTATCTATAGATTTAAAGATAGTTAAGTGCAAATATATGAATTTGTGTTACTATTTCATGAATAATAGCTTGATATGAAATAAATGTTTTGCTTAATCCAAAGAGTTTTAGGATTTCGTTTACTCAAAATTGTTGTGCATTATATATATTTTTAGTTTACAAGATATACTTTGATAAGTTAGATTAATTTTCACTTGTACTTAATTAGTTGTCTCTTTATATTTTCTAATTACTCTTAATATGCTCTAAGACTCATCTATATTCACCTGATTCTATTTATGGTCAAATTGTTGATTATGGTTGAAGAAAGTAACTCCTTGCTTGTTAAGAATGATAGATGATTGGAATATTTAATGTGTTTCGACTTAGTGTGGAAATGAATGAGGTGGAAGACCTTACTTTTATTTTATAATGAAATGTTGATTAATGATTTTAGTTATGAAGTTGTCTAGTTGTGGTTATGGATGTTTGACAATCCTTCACACTTTGTATGACAAAGGTATCTGTTTCTTTGATTGTTCATAATCAATGTTGTATAAAACTAATTAGTGGTTGAAAGTTCAAGTCCGAACCTCTGCGCGGATGAGCCCCCAAGACATTAGGTCAGCCCTTAGGGCCTTAGGTTTGTTATTTTATGCAATTGGTATTTGATTTGTATATTAAGTGACTATGCAAAACTAATGATTTCATTTAGTTTGTGCAATTTTCGAATCTAACAATTGTGCAAGAGCAAAGAAAATATTTCTCATCTTGTGCAAAGGATGATCATATGATATTCATTGCAAATGTGTATATTGTAAAGAAATGATATATCTAATGATAAAATTTACAATATTCATATATGATGTCATAATTATGTTTTATTAATTGAAGTTTATTAAACTTATATTGAAAATTTTCTCCTATATTTTTTTTATCATTTTGACTAATTCATTAAATTATTGTTATTTAAATTATTGTTATTTGTTGATATTTTTTGGAATAGGCATTACATACTCTTTCATCCACTCAATAAAGCACAATTGATTGCACTCAAAAAAAGCGGAGAACTTAGTGTATGTGCATTCCAACTTGCGCCTCCTTTCGCACAAACAACATGACTATAAGGAAGGGGAATCAAAGTTGTGGGATGTGGAGCCAGAGCAAATTGACATGGATACTTGTAGTTCCCATTCCCAACATGTTGCACTTGAGGAATCAAAGAGTGAGCACACCTTTTCAGCAAGTGGCAGTGGTGTTGGTTGTGGTTCTTCAAATGACCCTGCGTCAACTAATGTCCAAGATGTTGATGACGATGATGTGGAGGATTTAGCAAATCCATATGATTGATGAAATTTGTCATTTGACATTGAAAATTGATTGTTGAACTTGATATTATTATTATGAATCTTGATATTGAACTTGAAGTTCAAGAAATGAATATTTAAATTTTTATGTTTTATGATATTCAAGTTTATGGTGGTTTTGTTGATTATATGATGCTATGTGGTGTTCTACACTTTATCCCTGCTTTTCTACACTTAATTCTTGTTTTTAGGTTGCATATATATATATATATATATATATATATATATATATATATATATATATATATATATATATATATATATATATATATATATATATATATATATATTAGTGTGAATGGGTGCAAGGTGTTGGCATCTTCCTTGGGAGTTACACTTGCCTATTTTAGGCTATTGTGGTGGACTCTTCCCATTGGTCGTATTCACCACCTCTCCCCTCTCTTATATTCTATACATCTAAGTTGTCGGCTCTGGTTCGGATCTTGGTTCGGTTCGTGGATTCGGCCAAAATTCTTTTGGTGGGTTGCGTTCGTTTTATATATATAGCCACAAATCGAACCAAGATCCGAACTAGAACCGGCAACTTAGATGTATAGAATATGAGAGGGGAGAGGTGAATACAAACAATGGGAAGAGTCCACCACAATAGCCTAAAATAGGCAAGTGTAACTCCCAAGGAAGATGCCGACACCTTGTACCCACTCACACTAATACTCACATTATTAATCCTAAGCAAGCTTAATTAGAAGTTAGGAAAACTTAGGAATAGGAAAGTTACTAACCCACTAGGAAAATAAAACCCTACACTAACACTAACAATTAACAACTACTTGAAAGCCAACAAGAAAATATTACATAATTTTGTCGAGAGGCGAAACTAGCAGGGGTGGAGATTAGAGGACTCATTTTTTGGTTGTTGTATCCACTACTTACTAAGATATAAAATACCAAATTCCTAAATTATTGGAGATTCTATCTTCCACTACATGACACTTGTTAAAATATCAAATACCAAATTGTTAAGATATTCCCCATTATATCTTTGTTAAACGTAACGTATTCTTCTTTGAAGTTCAGCGGATACATAGGGAGCAGTGGAAACAGAATTAAAAATTGATTAGGTTGGGCATTTTTTTCCAACACCTACCATTACTATAACACTCACTTCACATATATACATATATAATAGAAAATATACATTAAATTGGGAAAATAAAAATAAAATTATTTAATAGAAATTTAATAAACTTAGAGTCTCTTGAATTAAAATAATTAAATTAATTTTTTTTTTTTTTATGAATTAAAAAATTCATTTTTTTAGTGGGCTGCAGCTGCGGCCTACCCACAAGGGAGTCCACTCGTTTATAGGTTAGTATATTATTTTTTAAAGAAAATAAAATTTAGTTTTAATTAAATACTATTTAATAAAATTTTCATTAAATACCATGTATGCATAAATATATATCATTAAAAAACCAATAAAAATAATCACTATAATATTTTAATTCAATCTGTACATCATATATATATATATATATATATATATAAAAACATTAGTTTTCAGAATTTAGATCTAGAACCACCAAAATGAATTCTTGAAGCATTTCTCCATAGCTTCCATAGCTCCTACTTATTACCTGCACATACACAGAGAAAGCACATAGGAGAAAAACGAAATCAATGCATTGAAGAATTAAAAATAAATTTAATGAATGAATTTGTTTGCATGCAGGGGTAAATTAGTAGGTTAGTTAGGTTTAGATTGCTTTAGAAGTTTCCATTTTTGGAAACATATTATTCATAACTAAAGAAAAATAATAATAATAATAATAATAATAAAATAATTTAAATTCATGTTAAGTTAATTTTTACCCATGTGTTTTTTTTTTACATTTACTCCTCTATAAACAATGGGAAGAATTCTTTTGTTTTAAACTTTAATTGGTAATTAGTTAATTCTCCATTATTATTGTTGAATCACATAATATGAATAATAACTTTATTTTTCATAATATTTTTATTTTTCATAATATTGGATGGATTTGTTAAATATTTAAATATTATTATAGATTGGAATTAGGGAGAATTAAATGTACATAGAAAAATCATAATTGCCCTAATTAATTAATTTCCATTATTATTATTATTATTATTATTAAAGCATAAAGATTGTTATGCTAATATATATATTCTTATGTTTAATTTATGAGAAATTATTTTAAGTTATTTGAATATTTGTTATGTTTTAATTCTAAGGTTATAGGAATTTCATGGCAACCGTTATCAATGTAAGTTTGTAGTAATTATTATATGTTATGTTTCATTCTTACCTCTATATAATCTTGAAATATTTTTATGGAAATAGATATATTCCAATTAGATGTTATTAAGTTATTAATTAAGGTGTGGAAAAATTATTAGACATGAATAATAATCTTTCTTTTTCACAAATGAATATTGTAGAGTGACATCATTAATAATAGGAGTTCTTAGTGACCTATAATTAGTCTATCTTTTATTTTCAATTGAAGAATTAGTTAGGTTAAGTGTTTTTAGAAGTTTCCATATAGGGATATAATATTCATAGATATTTTATTTTAATCATGTATTACTTATTTAATTGACTTGTTAGGATTTTATATTAAATTAGTTAATAAAATTTTGATGTGTAGAAAATGTGTAGATCATTTAAATTTATTTAATATTTAATTGGAAGGATTTATTCTACTACTCGTGTTGTTGAGCAAAAATATTATATAATTTAAAACATTATATAATATGAGTTTATAATAATAATTATAAACTCATATTATATAATGGTATTTAGTTACATCATCATATAACTAATCCTAATTTGACAGTTGACCCCTATTTTAGTATAAGTAAAATTATATATAAGCAAAATATATATTATCACAATTCTATATAAATTTAAGCCCTGGTTGACGCTTAAAATCATTTTATATTGTTTGGAATCAGATCATGATTCATTTGGCATTTGAGATTACATTCTCTCCATGAATGTTTTATTTTT
This sequence comes from Cunninghamia lanceolata, assembly GCA_027924645.1. Taxonomy (NCBI): domain Eukaryota; kingdom Viridiplantae; phylum Streptophyta; class Pinopsida; order Cupressales; family Cupressaceae; genus Cunninghamia; species Cunninghamia lanceolata. The sequence continues at coordinate 2,946,451 of BSBN01000022.1, forward strand.
ATCCGCTATTTGTTACCAATCTCAAAAAAGATCTTTAGCTTAATATCGGTTTCTTTGTTTGTAAACCTTGAATTTGATTAAATATAATATATTGGTACTTGAAAAAGGGTGATAAGTAGAATTAGAGTTAGGGTTAGAGTAAGAATTAGGGTTACTAAATTAAGGTAAGCATTAGAGTTACATTTAGGGTTAGGGTTAGGGTTAGGGCTAGAGTTAGAGTTAGAATTTGGGTTAGTGTTAAGATTAGAAATAGGGTTAATGTTAGAATCAAGTTAGGGTTATAATTAGGGTCAGGTTTGGAATTGAGGTCAGGATTAGATTTAGAGTTAGGGTTACTAAATTAGGGTAAGCATTAGAATTACAATTAGGGTTAGGGTTAGGGCTAGAGTTAGGTTTAGGATTCAGGTAGGGTTAGGGTTAAAATCATATTTAGAATTAGAATTAGGGTTATTGTTAGATTTAAAATTAGGGTTATAGTTAGGGTAGAATCAGGGTTAGGGTTAAAGTTAGGATTAGGGTTCATATTAAAATTAGGGTTAGAATTAAGGTGGAATACTATTAGAATTAGGATAAGAAATAGGGTTAATATTAGAATCGGGTTAGGGTTAAAATAGGGTTAGAGTTGGAATTGAGGTAAGGGATAGAGTTAGAATTAGGGTTACTAAATTAGGGTAAGCATTAGAGTTACAATTAGGGTTAGGGTTAGGGCCAGAGTTAAGGTTAGAATTTGGGTTAGGGTTAGGATTAGAATTAGGGTTAATGTTAGAATTAGGTTAGGATTATAATTAGGAATAAAATCATAGTTAGAATTAGGATTAAGTTATGGGTTAGGCTTAGTATTAGATTTAAAATTAGGGTTATAGTTAGGGTAGAATCAAGATTATGACTAAAGTTAGGGTTAGGGTTAGAGTTAGGGTTGGGGTTCCTATTAAAATTAAGGTTATAATTAAGGTGGGTTACTATTAGAATTAGGGTAAGAATTAGAGTTACAATTAGGGTTAAGTTTAGTATTAAGGTTAGTGATAGTGTTTCAATTAGGATTAACCTTAGGGTTAAAATTAGAGATATGTTTAGGGTTAGAATAAAGGTTAGGGTTAGGGTAAGAGTTAGGGTTAGAATTACAATTAGAATTAGGATTACAGTTTGAAAAAGGGTGACAATTAGAATTAGGGTTAGGGTTAGAGTAAGAATTAGGGTTACTAAATTAGGGTAAGCATTAGAGTTACATTTAGGGTTAGGGTTAGGGTTAGGGTTAGGGCTAGAGTTAGAGCTAGAATTTGGGTTAGGATTAGGATTAGAAATAGGGTTAATGTTAGAATCAAGTTAGTGTTATAATTAGGGTTAGGTTTGGAATTGAGGTTGGGATTAGATTTAGAGTTAGGGTTACTAAATTAGGGTAAGCATTAGAATTACAATTAGGGTTAGGGTTAGGGCTAGAGTTAGGTTTAGAATTCGGGTTAGGGTTAGGGTTAAAATCATGGTTAGAATTAGGATTAGGGTTAGAATTAGGGTTATTGTTAGATTTAAAATTATTGTTAGATTTATAATTATGGGTTTCGTTATAATTAGGGAAATATATAACTAAAAAATATTACGATTAGAAATAAGGTTATAGTTAAGGATATAATTAACTTTCGTAGTAGAGTTCAAATTAAAGTTAGATTTAGAGTTCAATTAGGGTTAAGGTTAGTATTAAGTTTAGGGTTAGGGTTTGAATTATAGTCATGCTTAGGGTTAGAGTTAGGGTTAAAATTAGAGCTATATTTAGGGTTAGAATAAAGGTTAGGGTTAGGTTTAAAATTAGGATTAGGGTTAGGTTTAGAATAAGAGTTAGGATTACAATTAGCAATCTGGTTAAGGTTAGGGTTACAATTAGGGTTAGTGTTATGGTGGGAATTAGGGTTAATGTTAGGATCTTAGGTTAGGGTTATAATTAGGGCTAGGGTTGGAATTGAGATTAGGGTTAGAGTTAGAATTAGGGTTACTAAATTAGGGTAAAAATTAGAGTTACAATTAGGGTTAGGGCTAGAGTCGGTTAAAATTTGGGTTAAGGTTAAGGTTAACATCATAGTTAGAATCAGGATTAAGGTAAGGGTTAGAATTAGGGTTATTGTTAGATTTAAAATTAGGGTTATAGTTAGGGTAGAGTTGGGGTTAGGGTTAGGGTTAGGGTTAGAGTTAGGATTAGGGTTCCAATTAGTGTTAGGGTTAGAGTTAAGGTGGGTTACTATTAGAATTAGGGTAAGCATTAGATTTATAGTTAGGGTTAGGGTTCGGGCTAGAGTTAGGGTTAGAATTAGGGATACGACTATAATTAGGGTTAATGTTAGAATTAGAGATAGGGTTAGGGTTACAACTAGCATATCTATATTAAATATAATATATCTAAAGTACGCCGAGAGATATCCTTCTTGAGGCGCCTAATGTTAGGATTAAAGTGATTAAAAAATAGGCGCCTCGAGAAGGATATCTCTTAGCATACTTTAGATATATTATATTTAATATAGATATGCTAGTTAGGTACAACCAAATTGATAAAACATAACAAAAGCATTTTATATTAACTACAAGTGGCGTGTCATGGAATTGTAGGGAGTAGGTGGTGTTTGCGATTTTTGTTCCTCCTCAACCAATCGACCTATGATGCAGCTTCGTTTACTTGGGCTTTTCATGTTTAGTCATCTTTTTGTTTGCTATCCCTGTGAAGCGGGTACCTTGATCTCAATAGTTCTCTGTATTTTCTATAGGTTTAGGCTTTCTATTGCTATGCAAGGTGGTTGGCTTGAAAAGCCACTTTGTGGTTGTATGTGTATGCCCTGGGTTTTTTTTGGTTATTCTGCTTAGTTTGGTTTTAGTGTATCTATTTTTTTTGCTCAAAGGCATTATCCTCCTTGTTATGTCGATGTAATATTTACCTTTGTTTTAGTTTCTACGGGATGGGGCCCCTATAGAATCCCCCATAAAATATCAAAAAAAGAAAACAGCAATAACTTAAAGTTCTAGACAACAACTTACAATTTGGCATATTGATGTCCACCAAGACAAAACTGTTTTGTATATCATGGCATAGTATGAAATCATCTTCTATAGAATATGCACTGTGAAAGCTCTTGGCTAAACAGTAGACCTGATTTGGGATTGGTTTTCTTCCGTTATTTTCCTTTTATACCAAGTGGTTAGTAACCTCCATTGATCACTCAATCAATGAGCATAGGGCAACATCTATTGAGCCTTATGCTAGCCAATGTGGGATTGGCAATGGGTCATGTAACCGGGAATACCACATCATGGACCTTGCAGGTGCAGCATTGTGGAACAGGGTGTGCAGGGGCTGTAGACTGTAGATTCTTGAGAAGAAGCACCAAAGATTGGCTGGTCGAAAGAAATTTTAAGCAGCACTAATCTACTTCCAAGGCATTTTGAGGGATAGATAAATTGCTTGAAGATTCTCCTGCCAAGCTCCCCAATTTTTTTCTAATAATTATTTTGACATATATTTTAGCTGGTTGATGAAAACTAGTGTTAGCATAATTTAGTATCTCAGAATACTAATTGCCTTTCGTATGAAAATATTTTTTTTTGTGAAAAAGGTAAAAACTAACTATTAAGAAGAAATGCAGAAAATACAGTTTGCTTTTACAACCGTATAATTATCTACAAGATTTCCAAGAATGCATGGAAATGAATGGATTACATTTACCGTTTCTCCCCACTACTAACAAATTATTGAATGCACAATGCATGAAAGTGAGTAGATTACATTTGCCATTTCCCCCCCTGCTAACAAATGTTTAAACGTTTAAACGTGCGTATGCTAAGTGGGTCTCCTTGCCTTGTAATAACTACTGACATAGAATAATGTCATTAGTGTAATGACCCCTATGGATGACTAAAGAAAACACCAATCAAATTCCACCCCCAAATAAAAAGTTCTAAAAAAAGCAAAGAAATGAACCTGTAGAATGAAAAATATCAATCATGAAATAAACTTTCAGAGAAAAATAATACAATTATGAAATGAAGTTGTAGAATGAATAAGGCAACAATGATTTTAAAGCTAACCTATGCATGCCTTCAGATGTAGAGTTGCAGCAGTGTCAATGATCATCCACATCTTTGAAGCCCTTGAGGTTTGACAAATAATAGCTCCTTCTGAATGGTAACAGTATAATCAAGCTTGTTAATTAGTATCAGCCTTCGCATTAGTGCACTCAAAAACGCAATAGAAAGGAAATTAGAACGTGACTGCAGTTCTTCAGAAACATGACAAACTTCAAATATGCTAAGTTATGCAAAGAAGAAGGAGAAAATGGGGTCTACGCTCACTTGCATAGCTGTACCATCAGAAAGTGTGCATTCATGTTATTCATATGAATTTCAATATTTGTCTCAGTGCTGGCCTTGCTCATATGCTCATTTTCTTCTTGGCACATTCTACTAACCAAATGCTTCAGTCCACTTGGTGCCCATTGGTCCTTCCCTCCTGCCGGTCCTTCCTTACCCTCTAAAACGTTATAACACAGGAACAAATACATTTTTCTCGAAAGAGGGGCAGGTGATACAAGAAATGTTCTCAAGTCAGTCTTGGGCATTTAAGGAGAAGCATCAAAGTAGTCTAAGTAGTCTGGTGTGAATTCTCTTGGATAATCCTCAAGCATATCAGAGTAGTCCGAGTATGAGCTGGGTTTTAAAGGAGAAGCATCAGAGGAGTATGGGCTGAGTTCTCTTTGGAATTCCTCAAGCATATCGGAGTCTCTTGAAGATTCATCAAGCTTATCAAAGTAGTCTGGTGTGCATTCTCTTGAAGATTGCATGTGGTCCAACTGAGGAAGCTTTTTACACGGGGATGATTCCAAAGTTTTCAACTTTTTAAACTCAGACATACCGAATTTATTTTGCAGTTTGTGGCAAAGTCTAATTTTAAGATTATTGCGGCCTGCTAGAAGAGGAGGTAATTCCTCAAGCTTCTCACAGCCCTCTAGTGTGAGTTGTCTTAGAGATTGCATGCAGTTCAGCTGTGGAAGTTTAGTAAGACTTTTGCACTGTGATAGATCAAGCTCCTGCAACTCAATCATATGAGACATACTAGATATATTTTGCAGCATGTAGCAGTGTCCAGCCTTGAGATAGATGAGACCTTCCGGAAGAGCGGGCAATACTTCAAGTTTTTCACAGTAGTTGAGAGAGAGTTGTGTTAAGGACTGCATGGACTCCAATCCTGAAAGTTCAGTAAGACTTCTGCAGTAAGAAAGATCAAGTTTCTGTAAGTTTCTCATATGAGACACACCCAAGAACCTTTGTAGATTGTGGCAGTAGCTGGCATTTAGATCAGTGAGACCTTCTGAAAGACCAAACAATTCAACAAGCCCGTCACAGTTTTCTAGTGTAAAATATTTCAAACTTTGCGGAAGATCCAATTGAGAGAGTTGAGTGATACTTTTGCACTGTGATAGATCAAGCTCCTGTAACTCTATCATATGAGACATACTGGATATTTTCTGCAGTTTATTGCAGCCTTTAACTTTTAGAGTGATTAGACCGTTTGGAAGAGAAGGCAATTCTTCAAGCTTATTGCAGTATTCCAGTGTAAGTACTTCTAAAGCTTGTATGTGGTCCAATTGTGGAAGTTGAAAAAGACTTCTGCAGGAAGAAAGATCAAGTGTCTTCAGCTCTCTTATATGAGAAATACTAGATATATTTTGCAGCATGTAGCAGCATCCAGCCTTGAGATATATGAGACTTTCCGGAAGAGTGGGCAATACTTCCAGTTTTCCACAGTAGTTGAGAGAAAGTTCTGTTAGAGACTGCATGGACTCCAATCCTGAAAGTTCAGTAAGACTTCTGCAGTAAGAAAGATCAAGTTTCTGTAAGTTTCTCATATGAGACACACCCAAGAACCTTTGTAGATTGTGGCAGTAGCTGGCATTTAGATCAGTGAGACCTTCGGAAAGACCAAACAATTCAACAAGCCCGTCACAGTTTTCTAGTGTAAAATATTTCAAACTTTGCGGAAGATCCAATTGAGAGAGTTGAGTGATACTTTTGCACTGTGATAGATCAAACTCCCGTAACTCTATCATATGAGATAAACTGGATATTTTCTGCAGTTTGTTGCAGCCTTTAACTTTTAGAGTGATGAGACTGTTTGGAAGAGCAGGCAATTCTTCAAGCTTATTGCAGTATTCCAGTGTGAGTACTCCTAAAGCTTGTACGTGGTCCAATTGTGGAAGTTGAACAAGACTTCTGCAGAAAGAAAGATCAAGTGTCTTCAGCTCTCTTATATGAGAAATACTAGATATATTTTGCAGCATGTAGCAGCATTCAGCCTCGAGATATATGAGACTTTCCGGAAGAGTGGGCAATACTTCAAGTTTTTCACAGTAGTTGAGAGAGAGTTGTGTTAAGGACTGCATGGACTCCAATCCTGAAAGTTCAGTAAGACTTCTGCAGTAAGAAAGATCAAGTTTCTGTAAGTTTCTCATATGAGACACACCCAAGAACCTTTGTAGATTGTGGCAGTAGCTGGCATTTAGATCAGTGAGACCTTCTGAAAGACCAAACAATTCAACAAGCCCGTCACAGTTTTCTAGTGTAAAATATTTCAAACTTTGCGGAAGATCCAATTGAGAGAGTTGAGTGATACTTTTGCACTGTGATAGATCAAGCTCCTGTAACTCTATCATATGAGACACACTGGATATTTTCTGCAGTTTGTTGCAGCCTTTAACTTTTAGAGTGATGAGACTGTTTGGAAGAGCGGGCAATTCTTCAAGCTTATTGCAGTATTCCAGTGTGAGTACTCCTAAAGCTTGTATGTGGTCCAATTGTGGAAGTTGAACAAGACTTCTGCAGGAAGAAAGATCAAGTGTCTTCAGCTCTCTTATATGAGAAATACTAGATATATTTTGCAGCATGTAGCAGCATTCAGCCTCGAGATATATGAGACTTTCTGGAAGAGTTGGCAATACTTCAAGTTTTTCACAGTAGTTGAGAGAGAGTTGTGTTAAGGACTGCATGGACTCCAATCCTGAAAGTTCAGTAAGACTTCTGCAGTAAGAAAGATCAAGTTTCTGTAAGTTTCTCATATGAGACACACCCAAGAACCTTTGTAGTTTGTGGCAGTAGCTGGCATTTAGATCAGTGAGACCTTCTGAAAGACCAAACAATTCAACAAGCCCGTCACAGTTTTCTAGTGTAAAATATTTCAAACTTTGCGGAAGATCCAACTGAGAGAGTTGAGTGATACTTTTGCACTGTGATAGATCAAGCTCCTGTAACTCTATCATATGAGACACACTGGATATTTTCTGCAGTTTGTTGCAGCCTTTAACTTTGAGAGTGATTAGACCGTTTGGAAGAGAAGGCAATTCTTCAAGCTTATTGCAGTATTCCAGTGTGAGTACTTCTAAAGCTTGTATGTGGTCCAATTGTGGAAGTTGAAAAAGACTTCTGCAGGAAGAAAAATCAAGTGTCTTCAGCTCTCTTATATGAGAAATACTAGATATATTTTGCAGCATGTAGCAGCATCCAGCTTGGAGATATATGAGACTTTCCGGAAGAGTGGGCAATACTTCCAGTTTTCCACAGTAGTTGAGAGAGAGTTCTGTTAGGGACTGCATGGACTCCAATCCTGAAAGTTCAGTAAGACTTCTGCAGTAAGAAAGATCAAGTTTCTGTAAGTTTCTCATATGAGACACACCCAAGAACCTTTGTAGATTGTGGCAGTAGCTGGCATTTAGATCAGTGAGACCTTCTGAAAGACCAAACAATTCAACAAGCCCGTCACAGTTTTCTAGTGTAAAATATTTCAAACTTTGCGGAAGATCCAATTGAGAGAGTTGAGTGATACTTTTGCACTGTGATAGATCAAGCTCCTGTAACTCTATCATATGAGACACACTGGATATTTTCTGCAGTTTGTTGCAGCCTTTAACTTTTAGAGTGATTAGACCGTTTGGAAGAGAAGGCAATTCTTCAAGCTTATTGCAGTATTCCAGTGTGAGTACTTCTAAAGCTTGTATGTGGTCCAATTGTGGAAGTTGAAAAAGACTTCTGCAGGAAGAAAGATCAAGTGTCTTCAGCTCTCTTATATGAGAAATACTAGATATATTTTGCAGCATGTAGCAGCATCCAGCCTTGAGATATATGAGACTTTCCGGAAGAGTGGGCAATACTTCCAGTTTTCCACAGTAGTTGAGAGAGAGTTCTGTTAGGGACTGCATGGACTCCAATCCTGATAGTTCAGTAAGACTTCTGCAGTAAGAAAGATCAAGTTTCTGTAAGTTTCTCATATGAGACACACCCAAGAACCTTTGTAGATTGTGGCAGTAGCTGGCATTTAGATCAGTGAGACCTTCTGAAAGACCACACAATTCAACAAGCCCCTCACAGTTTTCTAGTGTTAAATATTTCAAACTTTGTGGAAGATCAAATTGAGAGAGTTGAGTAATACTTGTGCACTGTGATAGATCAAGTTCCCGAAACTCTTTCATATGAGACATCCTGGATATTTTTTGCAGTTTGTTGCAGCCTTTAAGTTTTAGAGTGATGAGACCATTTGGAAGAGCAGGCACTTCTTTAAGCTTCTTGCAGTATTCCAGTGTGAGTACTTTTAAACCTTGTATTTGATCCAATTGTGGAAGTTGACGAAGATTCGTGCAGAAAGAAAGATCAAGTGTCTCCAGTTCTCTTATATGAGACATACTAGATATATTCTGCAGCATGTAGCAGCATCCGGCCTTGAGATTGACGAGCCCTTCCGGTAGAGCAGGCAATTCTTCAAGTTTCCAACAATAGTCTAGGTTAAATTTCCTTAAAGACTGCATCAAGTCTAATTGTGGCAATTGAGTAAGACTTTTGCAGGAAGAGAGATGAAGAGTCTTCAAATTTCTCATATGTAACATGGTGGAAATCTTTTGCAGTTTGTAGCAGCTCCTAACATTGAGATCTACAAGACCTCTTGGAAATGCAGGCAATTCCTCAAGTTTCTCATTCTCAGATGTGTTTACATACACTAAAGATTTCAGCTGATTGAAAGTATCTGGAAACCTTGATAAAAAATTATTGCTGATATCAAGAATTTTCAAGTTGATAAGATTTCCAAAAGTTTGAGGAAGCTCATTTAGACGGCAAGCATTTAAATACAGTTCTTCCAGACAGAAAAGTTCTCCAAATTCATTGGGAAGATTACTAAGTTCAGTGTGACCCATATCAATATAGTTCAGAAATTTGCATTGGGCTATTGATTTATGCAGAATAAAGGAATGTTTGAAATTGTAAGAGAAAGATGGTCCATCACACTGTATTCCATCACTATATGTTTCAGACATCTGCAAGAACAAACATGGCTTTGACTATCAATATCTGGAAGCCAAAAGCATGCTATAAATATACACACTGTTTTCTAAAACCGTATCCTCTTTCAAACTATTTTATTCCAAACAAATAAGAAGCTACCTCTAACAATGATTGCTCTTCCTCCAATTTACAGTGGGACAAAACCAAATATCTTAGATTTGGAGGCAACATTATTTTTGCTGTTTTTAGATGTAGATTGGAGCAAAATAGAAACTCCAAATTGCACATTGATGCCAAAGAATCTATCTGGTCAAGCTTCAAATGACTTAAGTTCCCATTCCACACAAGCGCTTGGACACTTGGCATTTCCTGATTATGATTAAGAAACCTATCAGTACAATAGGCATTTCTTGAAGTGAACTTTTCTTTCAATCTGATTAATAAATACAAGCATTTGAGTATGAAATAGGTGAGGAACTACCTCTGTCCGAGTCATCACACTAAATATATCATTCTTGCGCCACAATCTACTACGGTTACCAGGGTTGCCCCAGGATTCCTCTTCAACAATTCGTCTTCCAAGGTCCCGTATATGATCATGCATCCAAAAGTGGCAAAAAAATGGATCGGCTTGGTCGTCTAGGTTTTCATCCTGGTCATCTACAGCTTCATCATCTATGTAGGACTCACCCTTTGTATATGGGCATTCATCCTCTTCTATTATTACAAGAGACTTCCCTTCAAGATTTTTGAGACTTGTATAGACAGCCTTGCACCCTAAAACTTCCCAGAATTTTATATAAAATTCCATACTGTATTTTTTGTGGAAATCACTCTTTGGAATGAGGAAGAAGCACGAAATATCTAAAAAAATCCGCTTCTCTTCAAAAGTGAGAGCATCATAGCTGATTCTCAGAGTTTTATACACTTTTTCATACCCAACACTTTCAATTTTTGTGAGGGCCTCACTCCAATATTTAAGATTCCTTTTACCATACAGGTGCCCCCCTATTATTTCTAATGACAGAGGAAGACCATCACAAGCATATACAATTCTCTCTGTCATATCTTCATAGCCTTCCTCAGGACCAGCTCTTAGAAATGCATGCCAGCTAAATAATTCCATACCTTCATTTTGATGAAGTCCTTTCATATGGTAGATCACATCAGCTTGTGCACGCTGCAATACCTGTATATCCCTGGTTGTAATGATGAATCTGCTACCTTCCCCATACCAATCACCAAGCAGAGCATCTAACTGTTCCTCATCATTAACATCATCTAAAATGACCAATGCTCTTACAGATGACAGATGATTTTTCATTTGGATTTTTCCATGGTCAACACTATTTATCTTTATGTCTACTTTCAGTAAATCCCAAAGAATCTGCCTTTGCAAATTTCTGAGGCCCTTCAGAGACTCATTGGCAGTGGCTCGAACATCAGATACAAAACAGGCCGCTTCAAACATGTGATGGACCTCATTATAAACTGCTCTTGATAGTGTCGTCTTACCAAGGCCCCCCATACCCCAAATGCCAACAGCTTGCCTATAGCAATCCCTTTCCAGCAACTCCAATACCTCATCCATACGATCTGTGAGCCCCACAGGGCGTTTGGCAACATGTAAAGAATTAATGTTTAATGTTCTGAGAAGGTCCATAACAACCTGCTTGACAAGCCTCCCTTCATACCTGCACCAGGACATCACCCAATTAACAGACTATACCATTTTAATGCTATTCTCTTGTCAATTCTGCTAACACTTTTACAATTTTTCATAATACTTTGATCAATACACTTACAATGAAAAAGGAACCCAGAGATTTTATTTTCAACATGGGTAATGCTCTACGACATATAAGTAGGTGACTGTCTTATAGACTCATAGGGACATTACAAATCATTTGTCTGTCATACAGGATTTACCCAGAAATAGTTTCCAGTTCAGTTCATAAAGGTTTTGCTCCAGATGGCCCCTGTTCTGTATCAAGAATTTGAAGAATGAAAAGGATTAAGTGACATTCAAGTCAGGCTATTTGAAAACTGCTACAATCTTAACAGTTGCAAACCTGCGTATCAAAGTTACGAATGCAGCCCCGGTATTGGGTCAATGCTATTTGGGAAACAAGTGTATATGTATTTTGGGGGGAGGGCTGTCGGAGGAGGGAAGGCCACCATTGAGGAGTGAGGCAGTGACTGTTTGGGCATTGGTACAACTTCCAGGGGTTTTACTACAGGCCACAAGCCAAAAGAGACATATGTTAACGACTTAACTGTGCTAGTTATTTTAGAATCCTGTTCTGAGATTTGATGTAACTCACCTGCTCTTTGAGAGGTATGGCATATCATTCAAAAATGGCCATGCCACTGAGTCTGTGTTAGAGCTAATACAAAGCAATTTAGGTCAAAGGAAGTGAAATTCTCCCATGGGAATACACTTTTAAGGAACTTTTTTTATACCACTATACTAATGTAATGGTGAAAAATACATCCCAATGCCTTTTCCCATTTAGTTTTGTGAGTATTTTGAGGAAATGTCTTGATACATGTACATGATGACAAATGGCACAATCAAAGTCGGGCCCTTTTACCTAACTTATCTGCATGCTATTCTATGCTTATTGCCTTATTCTATCCCTATGTGCACACATTCCTATGCATTCAACTTATCTGTCTAATTATCCTGCTTATACATACTCTAGTCCCTAGAAAGACATTGGCTGTCATGATCCTGCTTGTCTTTTTGATCCCAGGTCGGGTCTGCAGTTGGGGGTTGTTCGCGCTAGCACGAACTTGATCTGCCCTAATTCAAATTCAAACATTCAAATTGGGGTTGACTGGCCTCCTTTACCCTTTCCACCCAAGGCCAACCAAACACACATTTTCATGAATTGATGTCATGTGTGTAGTCAGTGTACAATGCCGATTATTATGTTTTGATAATATGGTTTATTCGACTATGCATTAGTTGCTTGTCGGCTTTCGGGTCGTTGTAGGAGTCAGTTGGACGACGGTTGTGTTTTTCTTGGCAACCGTTGGGTCCTTTAAATAGTCTTTGTATCATCAAGGAAAGGGAGTATGATGTACTCTAATCGACTCTAATCCTTGGCTGACCATCTCTAGTCTACTTCTATAATAACTTCATGTGTGAATAAAGATATGCTTTTACTCCTCGGTCTGATATGCATTGTTAATTCTATTCATTATTTCAAGTATTCATTTTATCAGATACGAGAGTAAACAATCTGCTAGTTTCTGAAGGCATTTATTGCATTCATTCTAATCGTCAAAGAATCATAGAAGAACATTACATGTCCACACTTCAATTGGAGCTCTAAAAGGAATCTAGGTTTGCACACAAGCCCATGCATGTCTGAAGAGTGTTGTCTTTGATCTTATCTGTAATGTCCCCATTTTCGAAGTGATCACCTAGTTATGACCTAATTGGCAAGTTTTTACACTTGGCCAATTTTGTAGGGCAAATTGATGATGGATTATGACTTGGCATAATTTGTGGTAATTTTGGTGAAGTCAACATTAGTCAAATAATTTGCCCTACTGAAGAACGACCCATTTGGAGAGTGGAAGATGGAGGAAAATATGGAAAATTACCTTGGGAAAAATAAAGAATAATTTTGTAATATTTTTCTATGAGGACGACTTCTTTGAGGTCAAAAACAAGTTATCTTATAGGCCTAATGAGTTCGCCCTTGGAGGATGGAAAGTGAAAGACTCATTTGAAAAAATAAAATAATACTCCTTGTGTTGGGTCGGCCAAGATATGAAGGAAAATCCTAAGTGCGTGCCTAAGAGAGGGTCGACCTAGGTATAAGAAGAAAATAACACAAACAAATCTTTAATTTGTAATATTGGGCGCTCATCTTATCTAGAGGAGGTCGGCCCTAGAGAGGGAGATAAAAGTGAAATAAAATAAGAAACAAACCAAGCTAGGTCGGCCAGCTTGAGGAAGAGGGAAAAAGCATGTATAAATATAAGGAGTTTGTGGTCATTTCATCATATCTTGCATTCATATTTTCTCTTTGAGTTTAACTCTTGGCTGCAACAAAAATTGGGCTTGAATCCAAGGACGAAAACCCTTGCGATTCTAGGTGAATTGGACGAAAACCTAATTCATCTTATGAAGGTTTCATGACGGAAGCCTAATTGCACTTCATTGGAGATTTGTGAAGGAGAAGAGCAGAAATTCAAATTCAGATTTCAAGATCAGGTTTGGAGCAGCAGAAATTTGTGGCATTAGGCATCCTTGACCTAGGGTTTAACCCTAGCTTTGAGCGCCACCTTGAGGAGAAGGGCGATTTGGTCTATGAGGGCGATTTGGCACTTTGAAGGCAGATTTCATCTTTGCTAGGGTTTCTAAACCCTGATTACTTGCAGCAGACCTAGCGCCATATTTGAAGAGGAGTCGGAACATCATTCTTCATCATTTGTTGTGATTTGTCCTCAATCACCTAGCTGATGTAATTCGCCCAGCCAGGGCTTGCATTGGAACATCTTTTACATCATATTTTGGTATGTATCAACCCATTTAGAGGTCTGATTTGTAACAGCAGAGATCTGATTTATTTTTAGGCATGTTTGGCCTATGCATTTTGATGTAATTGCATTTCCAAAACTTCAGTTTATAACAGCAGATTCGTCTTCAGAATTTCAGACTTGTTATGTGCATTTTGATGATCATACATTGTGTATTTCATGGTGTATTTCACTTCTAATGTTGGGCGAATCATTTGGCATAATATTTTGATGTTCTTCAATATTATATGTTCTTGAATATTATATGTTGGCTGTTATAAGTGTTTTATCATTCTGAAAATATAAAAATCAGAAATCAGAAATTAGGGTTTCAGCAGAAAACCAAAAGTGCAGAAATCAGAATTTTAGGGCAGATCCTGTTTGGGATTTTACATTATCTATTGTCAAGGGGTTGATCAAGGTGCAGAGCCCTTGCAACTTGGTCGTACGACAACCTTTTAAAGGTATCCATCAATACTGCCAACCTGCAAGTGGTAAAAGCAAAAATAACAATCATTTCTCAGATCATACAAAGGACAAAAGCAGAAAGACATCAGAGGTCAAATTTGCTGCTATAGACTGGGTTTGTGGTCACGAATTAGACCCAAATCAGTGAACTTGACCCAGAGCAGAGAAAAGAAGAAAAAAATATTTTGATCCATACTTACAACTATCATAGAGCTTCCCAAATCCTGAGGCACGTTGATTTTAGAGCCTTATCCATTTGGCATTCATTCTTCAGTCATTGTGTTAAGTGTCCTATCTTACTTATTCCATTTCTAAAAATAGTAAGCACTTGTGTCAGTGATCTGTTGTAATGTCCCCTTTTTCGAGACCTTGGAAAAATTAAATAATTAAAAATTAAGTTGTCAAAAAAGTAACTTTGAGTTATACATTAAAAGATGAATTATTTTTAATTACTTAAAGGGTCATAAAAGTGACTTTAAAAGGTAACTTAAGTTATTTTCTAAAGTGTCACTAGGTGTGGGGGTACAAAAGTGATTATTTTTAAAAAGACACTTTTCAAAAGTCACTTTATTTTATTTTGAAGGGAAAAGTGAAAATAATATTTTATTCCCTCATTTTGCCTATAAAATGAGGAGTTGTGCATTGGAGCAAGTTACATGAATTGGAAAAAAAACCAAAAACTTTTGTTTCAAGATTGAACTCTATTCATTTTTTTTTCTCAAGGACGAAAGCCCTCTGGATTTGAGAAGCTTCGAGGACAAAAACCCTCCTAGTTTCCAGAGTAATTCCATCCAAGGATTACCAGTGTGTAGAAAATATTGGTTTGGGCACAAAAATCCTCATTCCACTTCAAGTGATTTCATGCAGGGATCACCATTGTGCAAAAGTTGCAGATTGTGTTTCGAGTTTAGTTGGTATTTTGTGTATTTTGGGTTAGCAGTGATTTTCCGAGTTTTCAGTATGTTCCAAATTTGAATGTGGGTTTGTGATATTTTCAGTATTTAATTGTTGTTTCAATCTTGGTATTAGTTGGGTATAGTGAAATTGTTGATCATTTTAAGATTTAGCTTACTAGTTATTAATATTAGCAATATTGCTTGCGTATTATAACTATTCCTTGTGAGGATTTACACTCTCAAAGAGCGGGTCGTATTTCTTGATAGAGGCCGTACCCTCAAGAAAATTCATATATAATATTAATCTTGGGCCGTACCTACTCCAAATAACTGCCGCCACTTTCTAGCTGGCTGTTCGAAGTGTATAAGGTGGCATGAGGATTTTTTGTTGGGTCCTCTACCACTTAGCAAAATAAATTGCATCCTTAGAAAAAAAAGGAATTAATATTGTTTTTGGTGGGACGCATGAATTGGAGGAGACAAGGGTCTAACATAAATCTGACTCATCATTCTTGTCTGTATCCTTTACCAATCACAGCCTTTAGAAGAAATTTAAAGTCAGTTTGAAATACTTTGAATGTTTGAAGGATTTTGGTGACTTTATGCTAGTTGCATACTTTGAAAATATGATGTGTGGAATCCGTACCTTTTTATAAGTCGGACCCTTTTCATGTCACTTTTACTATTGAGAAATCTCATATGAATAAGTCACCCCTTTAGAGATTATTATGTATGAGAAACATTACCTTTGATGTCGTACAAGGTATATGTTGTGTTTAATAAAATTTGTAATGCTCTAAACGGCAGTATGATTCTTTGAGGGGAATACATTAAGGTTTAATGTGTCGTACCATGTTTGCATCATTTGATGAGTCTTATTTATTTGAAAGAGTTCCTTGTCTATGCACTGAGAATGCAGAAAATCAGTATTTCTGACTATTTCAGTTTGGGACTGATTAGTAAAGGTAGTAAGAATGGCTGTTCCAGACATCAATTAAGCAATACCAACTTCTAAAGTGTAGATTTTAGTGTTACAAGTGTACAGATCAGACTTGCAATATAAAGACAACAAGGAGCATCATATAGATTTGAGCTTATATCAGATTATAATCAACATATCAGATTCAAACAGCAGCAAGGAAGCAGTATATCGGGCTATTAAAGTATTATTATATTATAATAGTCAACTTAGCTTTATTTAGGTTAGTCTTAGATTAGACTTTATGCTTTAATCAGTTTTCGTTATTTTTAGCTCAGTATGTTTTTAGTTTACTATTTTCAGTTTGGTCTATTTTTAGTTCGTTGTAATCTCTATAAGAAAGTGTTTGCTTCTTATTTTAATTATCGAATATCTTGGTTATCATTTTGTGTTTGATATCTGTTATATGGTATCAGAGCCCAAGTCTAACCTAGGGATCGGTGAATGCGTGAAGACCTAGGGACTGCTGCCGGCAGTGATGGTTTGAGGAATGCTTGCGAAGCACAATTATAAACCAAAAGGGTACGTACGGAAGTGTACAATACTGCAAGAACTGTACGGCATCGGCTAGGGTTTCTGTTGAGAAATCGTCAGTTTTGTGGATTTTTTCTGAAGAAATTTTTTGGGCGGATTTTTTGATAAAATCGCACCAGGCTGTTTATGTAAAAATCGCGGATCTGATTTCTTAATATGCAATGGCAATTTTTCTTTGTATTACAAGTTGAAGAGGCAATTTTTTTTCCTTCATTCGCATTCTTAGAGGGTGCAATCGCATTTTTTTTTTTAATGAATCAAGGGTTTGGTTAAGTGTTTTGGAGGCCGCAGATGACTCCTTATAATCACGAATTTTTTTCCTCCAAAATCGTGTTTTATTGAAACAGTAGCGGATTTTTTATAGCAAAATCGTGGGCGGATTTTACCAGGCCACACTTGGAAGGAACTTGTGCCTCTATTCATTGTTTTTGGAGGCGTTTTCATCTCCCAATCACGCCCTTTTCTGCAAGCCGCAACTGGTTGGTGGATTACATCTATTTTTTTGGACGATTTTCACAAAATCGTGGCCATTTTTGCCAAAGACATGGGTTTTTTAGACCACATAGTGAGCGTCTAGGGCACAGGGTTTTGCTTTTGGACTTTTTTTTCTAAAAATGTGGTCTTTTGCTAAGCAACCAAGGAATTTTTTTTGGATGATTCTGACAAAATCATGAATATTTTTTTCTAGCAGCGCCTATTTTTTTTCCTGACATGGTTGCTGAAGTTTTTTACGATTTTTTTACAAAATCGTGGGTGTTTGTTTGCTAACTAGGGTTTGACTCGGAAAATTTCAGCATGACTAGAGGGCTTATTTTTTACTCCGTAATCACCATACGGGAAGGAAAATGGGCTCTTTACCCAACATCATGTTGGAAGGTAGCCAACATTTCACTTGCAAGAATTACAATAGGTGGAAGAAGCGAATGCTTACGATCTTCAAGTACAGATGCCTCCAAAAGATCATCCTTGGTACCAACACCTAGCCAGCGACTGCAGGTAAAAACCTAGATAAGTTTGATGAACATGACCGCAAAGCAATCATGTTGATCAAATTAACAATTACAGATGCTATGCTTTCTGAAGTTCAAACAGGGTCGACTTTAGCTGAAATTTGGAAGCATTTGTGAGAACTCCATGAGACTTCAGATAAAGGCAGGGCGTTCTTTCTAAAGAATATGCTCCTTTCGATCACTATGGTTAAGCAAACGTCCTTGCAGGAGCATTTACTTAAGATCAAGGACATCAAAGATGAATTGTCAACCATTGGTCAGATGATGGAAGAGGACATGGTGGTAATCATGCTAAAAAGCTTACCACGTGCTTATGAAAATTTCATTGAGACACTCAATATCACCACTACAGATGTTGACCTGAAGTTTGAAGAGCTATGCACTAAGCTCTTACAACAGGTAAAAATGGAAGAAACGGTTTGGTAGCACAAGTGAGACATCGAGTGTGGAACAGGGATTTGCAGCCAAAGACAAAGGCAAAGGAAAATAGTCACAAAAGAACGGACAAGGTAATAATGAGGATGCAACAAAGAATCTGAAAAATATCACGTCATTATTGTGGTAAGATGGGTCATATGAAGAAGCACTCTAGAAAAAGGTTGGCTGAATAGAAATCCAACCAGGGAGGGCCTCTGCAAAAGGCTCATGCGCACAGCATTCCAAGGAGAAGGCATCAGACCAGTAGATCAGTTAGAGTCATCTACATGGTACATCAATTCAGAAGCATCGCTTCACTTCACCAACAGGCGAGACTGGTTCACAGAGTACACTACTTGCTCTGATTCAGTGATCTTTGGTGGTGGTGTAATATCCCAAAATGGGATATTTTGGACAATTTTGGATTTACGAACTTTCCAAAATATCTAAATTAGTTTTCTGCTCAAACCCTAATTTCTGAAGTAAAAATCAGACTTGAACAATCAACTAGGGCAGCCCACAAAACATCTCAAATCCACATATTATCATTGCCAACATAATAATCCATAATGTACTTGTATTCTACAATCATATGAGCAACAAATCCACTTAGATGATCCACACAATTGACTGCAAAAATTAATGAAGAAGTCTGCTGCTATAAAACTGAAGAACCAAACACTATGCCAACCCGAAGCCCTAAAGAATGCCATGCCTGTCAACAACTGATGAAGAGTATGAACTCTGAAACATAACCACAAGTCTCCAAGCTTCCACTGCTCCACTCTAATAAAATCATCATCAGTGCTCCATGAGTTGTGAAGCAACTCATCAAAATCCCAATGAAGTGATGTACCAAACATGCCACCACATGGATCCTAAATTATCCTATCATCACATCCAGCAAACATGAAGAGATGGAAGCATCTCAAAGCGCTATCAACACAAAACCATCCTCCTGTAGATCTCCCATGGATGTGCAAAACTCCCATCATACGTGCAAGACAATACATATCAACAACTCCTAGGCTGTTGATGTAAATCAGAACAACAACCTCCCAACTAAAAATCAGATCAATGTGGATGTGAACAGTGTCTCCAAGGACATAGGATGATAGAATATCATCCCTATGCCATCCTCCAATGGTGAGAAGATGATCCAACTCTACCATGTAGGGAGTAGATCCTCATGAACTAGGGCTGCCACCTCATGATCATGAAAAGGTAAGGGACTGCTGTTGCAAATCAGAAAATCAGACCTTACCTCATGTCTTTGTGTGGTGTCTTCAAGATCCTCAAGCACTTCTTCCTTCCTTGTTCCATGCTCTATATCAAGTGCTGATCTAGTAGTTGCATCCAACTGAAAATCAAGTATGACTTCATCATAGGATCCTTCACATCCATCCTTTATGCCTCTACTCTTTGCCTTCTTCATGTTGCATTGTCTTCCATTGGATGTGGCTGCCCTAGAAGTCACAAATTATGTTGACTGTGATGAGGAATGCGCCATGCTCAACTCCCAACGAAGCCTTTCCACATGATCTTCCGCTTCTTGAAGGGCCTCTTGAGTGCTCTTCAAGGAATCCATAGTGTCCTTAAGCTCAAAGGTGAGCTTATCCACTTCATCTTCCTCCCTTCTCAAAGCATTAGCATATATCTCGCCAATCTTGAAGAGATGATCTCTATCCGCAAGTAGATGCAAGTAGTTTGACTTCACCATAGCCAAGGCCTCTTGGAGTTCTTGAAAACCGACAAGATATAGATCTTCTTCAAAGTATTCATGCCTCTCTAGAACTTTCCAACACAAACCTGCCATCACTTTATCAACATGGTCAAAATGAGTTAGGGTTTCCACAAGCTTACCTTCATGTGTCTTCAATTGTCCTTCCAAGTGATGTGAGTTATGGGACCCAAGGTCTTCATGCAATAATATATCACGATCATGCCTTTCCAAACCAATTCCTTCCTTGACATCTTCTCCATTATGCCCATGTGCTAAGTCATGCTCGATCCAAGGATCTCCATCAAAGTAGTGGGTAGAATCTTCTACATCATGATCTTCCACAATAGGTGAAACAACTATGACCCCCTTATCCACCAAGGGATCACTCATCTCTTGCCAATCTAAATCAACCTTAACAACATCTCTTTGTTCACTACATAGCAATATTTCTGAACCATCCTCAAATGTATGAACAATATCCATCTCAAAGACATCCAAACTACCCTTTGATTCCCTGCCCTTGTGATGCAAAGGTGATAAGGCAATGCTAGGCTCAATCAAAGGAACAACAAATGAACTCATACATTCTTGTAGCTGATCCAACCTTGTAGGTTTGAAAATCTCTGTGATAGGGTACACTCCAACCGTGTGGTCCTCATGAAGTCCTAGGAGCTCGCCACTTGTAATGTGTGATATGCTTCTTCGCTCATATCCTCATAATGGATTGTAGGATGCACATCATCAACAAGTAATCCCTCCTTTTCTATGGCGGCATCTCCTTCACCCTTGTAGTCTTCACGGAAACTCAGGTGTTCTTCTCCTTTATCCTTATCCTCATAGGGCTGCAACTCTTCTTCCTTTTCTATTCTTTCTCCCATGGAAGCTTCAGATTTGTTAAGAATGCAATCTCCTTTGATTTGTTTGGCTTCTTCTTCTTCTTGCTTCCATTGATTCAACCTTCTTTGTATTTTTACATGTGTTTGCCGAAGAGATGCACACAAAAGATTCCACTCTTCCAAGAAGCAAGACAAACCCATAGTAACTCTTCAATATGTATGATCAAACCCTCCAGGCTAGCAAGATCATAGCTCTAATACCAAGGTAATATCCCAAAATGGGATATATTGGACAATTTTGGATTTACGGATTTTCCAAAATATCTAAATTAGTTTTCTGCTCAAACCCTAATTTTTGAAGTAAAATCAGACTTGAACAATCAACTAGGGCAGTCCGCAAAACATCTCAAATCCACATATTATCATTGCAAACATAATAATCCATAATGTACTTGTATTCCACAATCATTTTGAATTCCAATTCAATCTTGCATTCAAGGACGAAAACCCTTGGCTGCAATTTTGCGATTCAGAAGGACAAAGACCCTCTTGGGTCTTTTTCCAAAAAGTGAGGACAAAAACCCTCAAACCTTCCGGCCACCTAGAGTTTGCATGTTGAGCTAATTCAAGGATTTTGTACGAATTTTCAGAGTTAAGGCAATCAAATTTGCAAGCAAATAATTGGACTTCATCAAGAGAAGACATTGTTGCATCATTGGCCATTTTCGCATCATTGTTACTGAGTTTCCATCCATTTTGGAGCGCTAGTATAATTCAGATTTTGAGAACAAATTATCAGAGTTGTTTTCAGAGATTTGGTCACTGAATTTCAAGGGATTAATTCAAATACTTTGGTGCCATCTCAGAGCTGGTATTGTTGAGTTAGTTCATCCTTGCTGCCCTTTGCTGGGATTGTTATTTAGTGCTTATTGCAGGCACCATTATTGGGACTTTTCCCAGAGTTCTTATAAGTACTGTAGGTGCAGCAGTCCAAACAATCATCCTAAAGGGTTGGAGCTGCTGTTGGAGGAGATCTAGCATTGAACTTCATTTGTTTGGAGGCCGCACCAGTCCTAAGTCCGTCTGCAGTCATAATTCCATTTCACATTAGGGGCGACTGCATTTTGGGTGGCCAGGCGTGAGTATTTTGGGCAGATTGCAGCACATAAGGAGACATCTCATACTGCTGTACACAACATGTCTGCTGGCAGCATCATTTGTGAAGAGTTTGACTTTCCATAACAGTCGCAGGTGGTAGGTGACTGTGTGGGGAGGTCACATACCAATTGCAGGTCTTGGGCAGCCATCAAGGAGCCACTGTAACCCTATTTCAGGCTGTATTTTGTGAAGGTTATTGCTTCACACACACATATATATATACAGTATCCAGTGACAAGGAGGACAACACAGATTGCTGTCAGGTCTGAGTACAATTCATAATTGATCATTGAATGTTACTGATGTGAAGAGAGTGCTGTATGCACAGGGTTGGTTTACTTTGATGCACTTTTATTGAAATGAGAGGGTGTATGCACAGGCTACTGATTTCTAATAAATCTAATGTATGAAGAAATCTGAGGATTAGAATACATTGGCATTTCCAGTGGAATATCAGTTAAGACCAGAGGAGTGACCAGCAAATCTGTGCAATTGTTTGCTTAAGTTCCATTGTGCTGTTTGATCAATCTAAGTACTTTTCAGTTCAACGGTAGTTATAGCAGTGGCTGTTCATGTTTGTAATTATTTTCAGTTTGGAATATGTAGAAATACAAAAGAAAACAAAAAATTATATAAACAGTATTTGGGGACATTACACAAGATCTAGGTGATTAGAAAATGGTGAATAATAATATGTACTTGGCATATGCTCTCACTTTACCCTCACAGGATCTTGGTGATAAAAATTAGTAAATATTTTATATTAAAATTTGTTGAAGATATTACACTATTTATATTTGATAAAAATCCTCTTCTAGTTAATATAATTTAATGATTTTCACACACTTCCAAAGTGTTCGAATTCAACTTGCCCCATTTATAAATTACAACGTCTTGCAACTTGCTATGTCGAAACCCATTTCATCATTACATTACTGCTCTACATTAGGTGATGGCGATAATCCGTTTACTAGGTTATTTGAAGAGAATCGAGAACTTGGAGAAACACCGCTGGCCCAAGATTGCAGCAGAGGAAAAGTTAAATAGAAGGAAAAGCACATGGATGAAGCAAAATGTAAAGTGGGTGAATAAGTGGGGCATTAGCATACATGAATGCACAAACATAAACGTAGAAATTAAAAAGTATGTAAGAAAGAAAGCCAAGGCAGCCATGTGGGCTAGACAACTCGGGCGAAAAAGAGAGCATTATGTCCAATATTTTAACCCCACTTGTGACCACGAGCCAAAGTACTACATAGGTATGGATATCAAGTGGAAAGCTAAAATGTTAATGGCCCAACTTAGAACTAGCTCACACCATCTTAGGTGTGAAACAAGAAGGTGGGAGACACCCCAAGAAGAATGGGAGGATAGGATTTGTCGTTTATGTACATCAAGTTTAGTGGAAACGAAATGGCATTACATCATGAAATGTAAGGCGTATGAGGACATCCGGATCAACTACACTAATGTGCTAAATGTGGGGTCATTAACGGCCTTGTTTGAAGAGGAGAGGGTAGTTAGAGCGGCAGATTACCTGTGCAGGATTCATAACAGAAGAAAGGGGATCAGCAGTGAAATGGAGAGCAGCCAGGAGTAACAGGGGGCTCCCTGTGGTTCCTTTGTTTCCTTGTTTGATGCGGCATGTTTTACCTCTGGGTCCCATAGACTGTGGTCTTGTGGACGTCATTAAAAACTTTCATTCATTCATTTATTTCATTCCTTCATTCATATTACCTTTTAATTCTCAACTTATAATATTATTTAAACGATCAAAACAATGGCAGGTACTTGACTCGATGTTTCTTTTGTTTTAGAACAGAACCTTGACAAACTGCGCGTGGGGAACAATCGCAAAAAACAAAAATGACCTCCAAAAAATGCCCTAATGGCGTCTAGGCCAATAAAATTACCAAACAAAGACCACGGAAATATAATAAGACGTATTTACCCGGAGGCCGATTCTGCCAGAGACCAGCCAGAAAAAGAAGACACCTGATGCAACGCTTCCTTCCACGCAGCGATTTCTTCTTTACTGTGCCTGCCTTTTTCATAATGCTTACCAAAAGCCTCAGCGTACGGACCCTTCTGATCAGGGTATCTCACATCTGAAGGTTCCACATCGTAAAACAAAGGAATCACTCTATTCTCACAACACGCAGACTTGCAACTCCATATAAGCGAGAGCTCCTGGAGACACCATGCTGAAGTGGCATAACCAGTGGAAAATATGGGAATATGGACTGCAGAGTTTCGAATGGCATCTTCCAGACTGACTCCAATAATGTCGCCTTTTAACAATTTTTCGCTGTCTAAAAACACATGGAGTCCTGCTATAGACAGCGATTGATAGAGATGATCCACCAGAGTTTTCCTGACGTCAGGACCTCGGAAGCTGAGGAATACATGGTATTTTCTGTTGTGATATATGGGAATTTGTGCTGATGGCCTGTAATGCTCGAAACCCTCCATGTTTGCACTTGAAAACCCTCTAAATTCTTTCGAAGTATCAGAGATACTTAGCTTGCAAAAATATCGGCCTAAACAAAATTGAGCAACGATGAGTGAAGAGATTTAGATACCTGCCTAAGAGGATGACTTTGATTATACAAATTGCAGAGAGAATAATCTTCGCCTGCAGCGAGAGGTTGACTTTTAGAAATTGCATAGAGAATAATCTTCACGTGCAAAGAAAATTCGTGGAAACAAACCAAAGGATATGATGTGACTGGGAAAGATTTAAACAAAGTGCCTATCCAAACGGCCTCTTTCCCTTGGATTATTAAGCCCTTGATGAAACGAAAGAGAATGAAAGAAAGACAGCAAATTTTTAATGACATCCACGAGAACAAATAGTCTGTGGAACTCAGCAGATGGCACAAAAACGAAAGAACTAATTGGCAGCTCCCCTACTACTTCTGGTTGCTGCTCTCTATCTTTTTGTTGATCATCATTCTTCTTCTATGGATTCTGCACAAATAATCTGTCACTCTAACAATCGTCGTCTCTTCAAACAAGGCCATTAAATACACAACATTTAGAATATCCTTGTATTTGATATGAATGTACTTGTATGTGGGCAAGATGGAAAATCCTATCTGCCTACTCCTCTTTGGGCATCTTCTACCTTCCCCTTTCACACCTAAGATAATCATCTTGCCCACAAATTAAAAAAAAACAACGTTTGGTTATGTGGTGTTGGGGAAAATGACATGCCATCTACACTTAATAAAGGACTAAGGAGGTTATCTTAGGGGCTTTAAAGACATGGTTATGGAGGGATAGGTTTCATGGTTACAAAATAAACTAGCAATCACAATTTAGTGTGTATTGGGTACACCAAAGAGGTCTTAAAGGTGAATTGTTGGATCCTTAAGTAAATGACATGTCGCCCTTTATGTAGCTCCCTATGGATACTATCATCTTTGGATTCTTGGCACAAAACAATAGAGCAAAAGTCGATCACTAAGTTTAGGCACCAAGTACCACTAGTTAGATGTGCATTCACAATGTGCAAACAATTTGATCGTGCTTTAAGTAGCATAGGCTTCATGTTATAAAGCTTCATGGCTTCTTACCTAAAATTTGACGGGCAAAGTCTTTAGTGTATGATGCTTGAAGCTTGGAAGCATATGAGTCTATCGACATGGAGATACGACCAATTAGTAGTCAATGCATAAAACAAGGACATCAACATAGGTCAACACCTAGGTATGGTGGCTATACCTTCAATAAATCCTTTGTAATCAACATGAATGTCCTCTTCTTGATTTTTTAGAGGCACATATGCATTATCCTTCAATGCCTTTATCCTTCTCAAGATAGAAAATATATGAGGGATTGAAACATAAAACAAATGGATAACTAATGTGGAGTTGCACTATGCATTTTTCATAGAATCACTTGGAAAGATGGAACCGAGAATGGCACTATTCTCCAATAATCTCACTCCTCTCAATTATTTCTTTGTTAAGTGTAATTTCCTTTTAGTGTAAAGTAGATTGATAGGCTTCAGTGGGAGTCATTTTGAAATGAGTTTTATTGTTTGTACAAATTAGTAGTATCAATCATTATCCTTCAATGCCTTTATCCTTCTCAAGATAGAAGATATCTGAGGGATTGAAACATAAAACAAATGGATAATTAATGTGGAGTTGCACTTATGCATTTTTCAGAGAACCACTTGGAAAGATGGAACTAGGAATGACACTATTCTCCAATAATCTCACTTCTCTCAATTATTTCTTTATTAAGTGTAATTTCCTTTTAGTGTAAAGTAGATTGATAGGCTTCAGTGGGAGTCATTTTGAAATGAGTTTTATTGTTTGAACAAATTAGTAGTGTCAATCATGACACCAATTAACCAAAATTGAGCACAATCATTGGTTTCTCATTGTGGTTTCTTAATATTTATGTGGTTATTCTATTCAAATTTATGTTACTATTATTCTTCTATACCTAGTCTTGTGTTTACTTGTAGTCATTTTGCATTCTCATTAAGCTTATAAGTTTAAGATGAGGGCATTTGTGCATTACCTTTGGATTTGAATGTTTTGGAGTAGATTATTAGACCCACATGTTTGTTAAAGCGTGGAAACCATAGAAACTTTATTTGTATGGTGAAACTATTACTCTTCTATAAATAGTGTCATTTTGAAAAGTGTCGAGAAGGTGGAGACTGCATTGCATTGTATGGTTGGCCATGCTTGATTTCTAGTGTATTTGTCTAGTTTCTTCCATTGTTTTGAGATTGTCTTAAAATGTGATTGATAACCTCTAAGTAATTTTAGTGTGTAGGAAAAACATTTATGCAAACAATACTGACTCATTTTTTCTAGATAATGAAATAAATCCAATTAGTAGGAAAAGGAAGCAGATATTGATGGATGAAATAGATGCAATAAGGAAGAGAGAAATGTCAATCTTCACAAAACATTACAAGGCATTGTGAAGACTTGATTTTCCTAAAGCATATTTAATGTGTAAGCTATGTTGCATTGTATATTTGAGCTTGATATTGATATGACTTTGTGATGGTAGAAATGAGTCATTCTTTTGTAATAAAAATAAATGTTCATAGTTTTTAGTATGCTAAATTCTAGTCCATTGACCTGTCTTGATAGATATGCATTGGAAGAATTATTATCTATTGAGGATATATACACAATTTGCATGGATTACAAATTACTAATATCAAAGCAAATCTTAGGCAAGCAATGGTCATGAAAGTAGCTCCAACTTATTATTTTGAAGAGAAGGTGCATCTTTATTGTAAATGTCACATTTTGTTTTTCCTAGTTTTGTCATTCTTAAGATTCATGCATCATATATTACATGTAGGAGAACAAAAGAGTTACATATAAGTGCCACATTTAAGAGGCCATTTGTTCAAACTGGCAAGAAGAGCCAATACATTTGCTCTTGAACTTACTTACAAAGAGCTAACATCTTTTCTAAATCCCTCATCTTTACTCATAATAGGTTCAACTAAGTTGATCTCATAAGAGTCAAGCTCTCTCAATTGTAATCAAGATTGATCACCCCTAATAGTAGAGTTAAACCTTCCTTTGCAAAGTAATGAAATTACAAAATTCCATAGCTAGGCATTGTTTTGGTGTTCATAATCTACTTGTGGATTCCTTTTGTTTTTTATAAAAACGAAAATGAACTAGAATGTTAGTAAACCATAAGCAAGTTTCTTCAAGTTTGTGTCATCGAGATGCCAATTATTTGATTTCTATCGTCCATCACTCACCATTTGATGTGTTATTAGTAATGTGGCCTTTATGTTTTTTCAATCGTCTTGCATCCTTGATAGGCATTTGTATGTTGGCTTGATTACTATTTTATCAATACTATACAATAGATTCATTTGACACATATAAGCTTGAGTTATAACAAAAAATGATGCATTAAATGTGCATTAATTACAATTTCTTTGAGGTATTCTATCAATGGTTATGTATATGTAATCATTAATACTTTCATGTGGAGGAAGGACATATGTGCACCAATTAAGGATATATTTGAGTGAGCATGTTGGATAGGATCTACGGTGGGTGGAGTTGAAGCCATGGATCATGGGGTTAGTGCTCGACAATCCATTTAAAACTAAATAAATTAGATTGGTCATGGGTGAGATTTTGTGCACTACAAATCATAGGACACACGACTACATGGTGGGGTCATAATTATGGCATGTGAACATTGATGCCAAAGGCCAATTAAAGAAGTTTTATTATCTTGCATCAACACTAATGGTAGTATCCCATTGGTTCAACCTACATCGTGATATCCATGAGGGCTCTATCTATCTATCTATCTATCTATCTATCTATCTATATATATATATATATTGATTTGGTAGTGGAAGTAATAATAATTTTTTTTCTTGAGCTATTTGTTAACATATAGAAATAAAATTGTCATTCAATCTTAACTATAACATGTGTTTGAATGATTTTTTTAAATGTATTTTTCACTGTTACAATACTATCTGAACAATGATTGGATTTTTAACTTTAAGTTTGCTTTGAGGTGAGATACAAAGTCCTAGGATTCTTTTGGTAGCAAGTCAAGCAACTAAATGGTTATACAAGTTCACAATCATGCCGTGCACAAGATGAAAATGCAAGTCTAGTGTCATTGTATAGTAATTCAAAGATGCGACTTTAGATGCTCTATAATTGGGTATTTTTTAGAGTGATTCTTTTTTACACCTAATAATACTTGTCAATTGACAATGACATAGAAATGTTTATAAAGACATGTCCTTATAAAGACAATGTTCAAAATCTAATCATTGTTGATTTATGTTTAATAATTTAAATTATAGAATATAATATATAATCATTTAAACATAACTATTATTAAAAAAATTATATTAAATAAATATATAATTAAATAACAAATATATATTACCATTAAGGGCATGGTTCAGTGGTCAAGTCGCTTGGTTGGTGATCACTAGGGTTCAAACCCCCGCTAGGCCAAAGAGCTCGCAGGCTTGTGCCTTCATTGTGCTAACGTGATCGCAGGTCTTGTGCCTTCGCTAGGTTGTTGTGCTCGCAAGCTATGGGACAACTAGCTTGCAAGTTTGAACCTCCAGTGTTGTTGTAGGCATTCATGCCTGGTGTTAATGCCAAGGGATGAGGTCCCCCATGTTGTAGCGTCACTGGTTCATAGCTCCGGTCAAAAGCATTTACCGATCCAAAAGAATAATAACAATTATATATTCAAACTTATGCAAGGTAAAATTTATTGAAGAACCAACACTTCAATTCAAATCAATAGGTTTGATTTTTCATCTAAGTGATTAACCTTTTCTTTCCCATGTTTTTTGAGCCATGGAGGGCCATAAATAATTAAGAACCCTAGATAACTGCAATGATGCAATAATGCTCTCCATTTTGCCAAAATTTGTCAGAAACCATGAAACTACAGTCTCTGCAAGCACCAAGTGGCAAATATTATTGTCAAAAATGGCTTTGAATTAAACTGAAACTAAGGGCCACATTTTACTCAAAATCTACCTTTTTTTTTAAAAGACGATTGTGGTTGGCATTAATCTTGTAGACTCATTCTAAAACGTGAGAGATAGATTCACGGAAATGGTAACTAGTAAAAGCACCACAGGTGCTATCAAATGGTTGATAGGCACAAATATTTATAGGCCTATCTCTAAATAGTATATATTTATTACTGAAAAGTCATTACATGTAGTAGTTGGTGGACAAGGCTATAAAAATATAAAAAATTCAATTTTTTTTACGAATAAAAAAATGGAATAGTATTAAATGAATAACCACATGAACTAAATCATGAATGAACCATTAGAGAACGAAATCATAAACAAACCAGCAGAGTACTATGCCCTCCCAATCAACAAAGAAGTGACATATTTACTAGTGCCCCAAAGTTATCCACTAAATAAATTCTAAGTAATCAAGACATTAGATATGAACCATGCAGTACCTAAATAATGTAGGATCTAATAAAAAATCCATGATATTCATTTCCCTCTTGATAGACACGCACATTTATATCCATATTGTTAAATAGTGTGTTTTTTACTTTTTGTCAAAGTTATTATATTTATAGCTATATTGTTAAATAGCTCTATTAGCGAAACATTGCACAAAATAACTTTTAAAAAACATATATGTATGAATAGTGTGTTTGAATAAACTATGTGTGAAGTGATTGAACTAACTTTGTGTGAAGATTGTGCTTTAACTTTGTCATTCATTTTGTATGTGTTTGTACTTTGGCATATTTGAATTCGAGTGTTTACTTTGTGTGTGATTGAACTAACTTTATGCATGAAGCATGTTTAAAATTTGGCACACGTTCACTTTCTATGTGTGAAGTGTGTGTTACGTTGACATTCATTTTGTGTGAATTGTGTGTGTGAAATTTAATTTTGGCATTCACCCTGTTTGTTTATGTGCTTGCACTTTACCATGTCTTATAAATTTGGCACTCACTTTATGAGTTTGTTTGTAGTTTGGAATGTTTGAACTTAAGTGTTCATGCATGCTTGTACTAAATTTGTGTGAATGAATTATGTTTGAACATTGACATATTCACTTTTTATTTATGTAAAGTGTCTGTGTGTGTTTAAAAATTAATTTTGGTATTCACTTTGTGTGGTATGTGTGTTTGAACCAACTTTGGCATTTGTTGTGTGTGTGTGAGCTTGAAAACAACTTTGACATTTAGTTTTTGTTTGTTTATAAATGAACTTAAGCTATCACATTCTATGGAGCGTATGAACAAATTTTGATTTTCATTTTACATGTAGAATGCAATTGAAAGATTTGGCATTCTTTTTTTGTGTGTACAAATGAACCTTGGCTATCATTTTGTGTAGAGTGTATGAATGAGCTTTGATGTTCACTTTATGTGGAATGCACTTGAAAGAACTAACATTTTTTTTTTGGTGTGTGTGTACACGAATGAACTTTGGCTATCATTTTGTGCACAATGTATGAATGAACTTTGATTTTCACATTGTGTGGAATGTGTCTACAAACAAATTTCAATTGTGTTCATTGTGTCTTTGTGTGTTTGAATGAATTTTGTCTTTCATCATGTGTGTGTGAATAAATTTCAACATTCATTGTGTGCATACTTGAAAATTAACTTTGGCATTCACTTCATGTGAAGTGTGTGTGTGTGTGTGTGTGTGTGTGTGTGTGTTTGTTTGAAAGTTAATTTTGTCATTCAATTTGTGTGAAGTGTATGCCTATGTATTTAAATGAAATTTGGCATTCACTTGGTGTGTGCATGCATGTGTGTGTGAATGAGCTTTGGCACTCACTCTATGTGTGTCCAAAAATATTGATGTTCACTTTGTGTCAAGTGTATGTGTGTGTGGGTAGGTAGGTTTGAAAGCTAGCTTTAGTATTCATTGTGTGTGCACATATTTGTGTGAATGAACTTTGAAATTCAATTTATGTGTGTAAAATGTGTATGAACTAACTGTCACATTCACTTTTTTTGTGTGAGTGAACTAACTTTGGCATTCACTTGGACTTGAGCCATTTATTGTTTGTGTATTGGCATCTAATTTTCTTATGTGAAGCATATGTTTGAACATTAGCATTGCCTTACTTTGTTTGAGTTAATTGTGGATTCATTTTTTTTGTGTGTGAAACATGAGTGAACTATCTTTGTCATTCACTTAATTGATCTATTTACTCTTTGTGTGTTTAGGTATGTTTGAACTTTTGCATTCACTCAGTGTGAATTGAAAATTAACATGTTAAATTATGTTAATTTTTGTGTGTGTGAAGTGTGATTAAACTTTAGCATTCACTTTCTTTTGTGTGTAAATGTTTGAACTATCTTTGGAATTTACTTGACACTCATCATGGGTGTGAAGAAGAGGAGCGAGAAAATTTTGAAACCTACTCAGGGTAAGAGCGTGATCGGTCTAGATGAAGGCGAGGAGGATGATGGACTGAATGAAGGAGATATGGATGAGTGTGATCTCTCGTATGATGTGGATGAAAACAATTTGGTTTCAAACCACCCTAAGCATTTGTCTTTATTGTTGTTGTGTAGTTTTTTAGGTTCCTGCTCTTAAGTTGCTACTCTTTGTTGCAATGTTGCTATATGGTTCCAGGATCTCTTCAAAACCTTTTACCCCTTTTAATTAAAAACTTTGGCATTCACTTTCTATAGTGTGTTTCAATTTTACCTTCATTAATAATGACTACTATTGTTTTTGTTATATATTATATATGTGAATGGGATAAATAATTAATAATTATGATATATTGATATTAATAATTAATATATTTGTATATATTATTAATTATTGTTTTTGCTATGCATTCTTTTCTGTGTGAGAGAGGTTTCTTTGAACATTGAACTTTGAAGTGAAGTGTCATTCGCAACGAAGATATTTTAATTATTATTTTTGAACAATATTGTACTTTTTAATCCAAGAAATACTTCATCTCTTTTGATGAGTGAGCAAGTAGCTGCTGCTTCTTTTAAAACCAAAAAAATAGTTTCATGATTATGAGCAAGACGGTTCACTTCAATAAAAGTTAATACAACTTTTATTTATTTTAAACCAAAAGGTAGTTTCCTTAATGCCAATCTCCATTCCCAACTCCAATCACATTTTCCAAAGTGGAGGTTCCAATCTCCATTCCCAACTCTAATCACATATTCCAAAGTCAAGGTGATCTTCCTTTATGCATGCATGTATCATTGCACTGTGTATCCATCCATTCAAGGCATGCCCCCTTAAATACACTAGTGAAGCTTTTAAGTACTTTGGGAAGTCATAAGCCATGTAAACTTTTAATTTCGATCATATTACAAATCAGTAAGTATTTTAGAATTTTTGTTATAAAGTTTTTGAACGACAAAAATATATTTTCATTCATATCAACAAATAAAATCCATTTACTAATCTACTAATATTGAACAGAAGAAGATTAATTGTTACCGGAAGTTGTGAGAAATAAAAACATGAGAAGCACCTCCGCCATGTAAGCAACTACAGATGGCGAGAGGTAATGTATTCAAATGATTCCAAGTAATACGATATGATTTCAAGCATTAACACCTAAATGGCAGTTAAAAATCATAAATGAGATAGTGAGTTGTTTCTTGGGGGCTATTCTTAAACAAGTGAACCAGCTCAGTCGATGTATTGCTGACTCCGAATAGATATGGTACATTACAAGTTAATGGTTCTTACATCGTGAGTTGAGCATGACACTCAAAATCTCCTATACTCTTGAGCAAAGAATGGATGATTAAGAGCTTCTTTAGCTTTCAGGCGCTGTAATGGATCAAATTTAAGAAGTCGTTCTAGCAAGTCTATGAGAAAACCGGTTGAGTGATCAGCATGTTCCACTCCTAGATTCTGCAAATATAGCCAAAAATATGTAAAGTGCCACGCAGGCAAAAAATATTTTCCTATCTAACCAAGTATGGTATAAGATTACAAGGTATACGTGTACAAAGTTGGGGTAACTTTCTGACAACTCTAATGCTCTCTCTTGAGGATGCTCCAGAAAAATTTAATCTCGTTCCATGTGTAAAATATTTTGCAGATCTCGCACTGATGATAGGATAAGTCAGCTATTAGAATTTGACAAAAAGCAAGCTTCTAAATGACAAATCTAGTATAACAAAAAGGAAATAACATAACTCTCAAGTAGACAACTCACTCTGCTTTCCATATCATATGTTGAGGGAAAGGTCCTAGTACCCTTTCCATCATGGCAAGATGTTCAAGGTTTTCATGTGTTTGAAATAGAGTTTCTCCCTGCAAAATCCATTTGAAAAAATAAGCAATATTAGTTAGTTCTTACTCTCACTAAATAATAGCTTTAGCCAATATGCAACTCTCGTAACATTAGATAAATGAACAACAAAAAAATAAGCAATATTATTTTTTTTATATGCTATGATTCACATACAGATGAAAACAATATGATTATCCTTAGTTTTTAATCTTTTCTAAAATAAAGGAGATGTAATATAAAATAAAATTTATGGATGCAAAACATATGTACGTGTAAATATAATACATCTTTCTACTTTCTACTTCTATGCATGCCATGAGTTATGACATGAATTATTGCTTGCTTTTTGATAATATGTATGCAAATGGAACAAACATTGTGACCAGGGCTTAAATTCGACAGTTGTATAGCTGTATTTAGACATTTTAGCTGTAAATACAACTGAAATTTTGAAAAGCCTATATCATATGAAAGGAGAGATTTTGGACAAACTGTCAAAATTTATATAGAATTACGATGATACATATATTTGGTTTTTATATAATTTATATTATACTAATGTATCCCATAGTATTTTAAAGACACTATTAAATAGATAACTGTCATAAAAAAATTGCTTGACAATCAAGGTTGACTGTCAAATTTAAGCCCTGATTGTGACTACTCTTTAGTAGGATTTTTGACCTAGGGGTTTGCAAGTTGACCTAGTATAGGATGACCTACTAAACTTTAAACTTTGGGATGAAATTTTATTAAGCGCTCAAGTGGGAATGGGAGGGTGATGAAACAATTTCTAAACTTAGCTTTGCAAAGGGCTAAATCCTAATCCTTATCTAGAAAAAAGACTTTGACCCATTTTCGACTTAGACAAGTAACAAATTTTATTAATACCTTTTAGACTTAGATCAAAGATAGCCAACAAGATAGACCTAGGGTAAAGGAAAGGCTCCAAAGAAAAATGTCCCTAAAGATAGCTAGACTCTTGGCTTTACCCAACTAATGTGTGTGTGCTTTGTACCTCACTTTTTTATTTTCTCCAATAAATGCCACTCTCATAGCTTCAAGCTTAGATTTA
The DNA here is from genome assembly GCA_027924645.1 of Cunninghamia lanceolata. Classification (NCBI taxonomy): domain Eukaryota; kingdom Viridiplantae; phylum Streptophyta; class Pinopsida; order Cupressales; family Cupressaceae; genus Cunninghamia; species Cunninghamia lanceolata. The sequence goes on from BSBN01000022.1 coordinate 2,981,154, forward strand.
TCTCCACCTGAGAGTATAGACATCAACAATCCTCTCTTTTTATTTTTTATTTTCTTTTATGTTTCTTTTTTCTCTCATTTTCGTTGTTTTGCAGTAATTTTCCTCATTCTCTCTTTTTTTGCACTCTTGGACTTTTCTATATCTCTTTTTGCTTTTGACTTTTTTGTGATCTCTCTCTGTTTTGTTCTTTTTTTATTGTTTTGTTGAGTTTTGATCCCCCTAACATTTTTGGGTAAGAAAGATAGGGGGTTGGGAACCATCAAGAGATGTCACTATCTCGTAAGACTTCCATTAATGCCCTTTCTTATTCTTTGATAACTTCATTAAAATCAATCTTAGTTTTAAAAGTACGCTTCTTTAACCAAGTAACATGTATATATCAATCTTATAACAATATGCGAATGAGGTTGTAACATCCAACCAAATAAAGGCAATAAAATAATAATAAATACTACAAAAGGGGAGTAATTAATTTTTTTGAATTAATCGAAATATCTCACATCAAATATATTCAATCAAGAATAATACAATAATCACCAAAACATTTATATTTACATTTACATTTACTGCTTCAGGTTCATACTTCCTAAAACTATACACAAAATCTACAACGAGAGAGAGAGAGAGCATCATCGAGGTGATATCCACCCTGCCACGAAGAATTAAGCTTCCCCATGCTACCCCACTAGAGAAGCCTGATCCATCACGAATGATCTAACAATAAGTGGATAATATGCATGAAGGAATCTAGTGCACTAGGTGAATCTCTAACAATCTAGCATACCTATATGCTCATGCAACATATATCTAATGCACATGTCCAATGATAAACATATTGTGGGAGAGAATATAAATCAAGCAAAGTAACACACTTATGTTTGATTTCAAATTATAGCATCTTTTCTATGGTAAAAACAACCTACCTTCTCTAAGTTCCCATAAAAGGTACCCATCCATACTCATCTCTCAAGTAACAAACAAATTTTACTAAATACACTAGATCTCTGAAAGGAAGCTAGGTGTGTGGAAGTTGCTTCCTACACTAATCTAATGAGGAGAGATGAGTGCAAATTCATTTTAATCTTTATAGTTACAATAATGTTAACCCAACAATAGAGATATTGCAGCAAACACATACACAAGACTGTAAGACAAAAGAAGAGAGAGACAAGGTATACGTGGGGAAAACCCTTACGGGTCAAAAACTTCACACTCTAAAACACAACTCAAATGTATTATCTAAACAATGAGGTTTACAATACAGTTATAGAGCCAATGTTCTTGCAGGAGTCTTCAACACTCGTATCTGGAGACAACAGCATAACAGTACCTGTCAATCACATGATACATCTCTCGAAAGCACCTATTTATATAGAAAATACAAGACAAAAAATGGCTCTATTTTGAGATGGGTGCCCAACATGGCCTCATGGCCCAAAACCCATGCCTATGGACACTTGTCCAACACTATAAGATGTTCCTGACACTTGTCAAGTCACCCCATCCCAAAGAGGTCGCCTATTCCCAAGTTGGGCAATGACAGATACTCTTATGACACTTACAACTGTCATAGAATCCATTATAGCTATCATATCTTACAACTGTAAGAGAATCTGTCATACACAGGCTATAAATAGCATATTCTCTTACAACATCTCATAACCCTCCTTGGGGTGCCAAAATATGCCTTCTTCCAAGATGCCTTGTGACACATGTCTTCACCTATCATAGAATCTTCCATTTACAACTCTTACGCGTCATAGATTTGTCATAGGAATCTGTCATGACCGTTTCGGTCAATATTCCCTTACACACTATCTAAGATGCTAACACATGGCAAAATATTCTTACCACTAAGTGGGACGCCTATCTTCTCATGTGAGGACAAATTTACAACTTGTCACCTTCCACATAGGATGACACATCACCGTGCCAACTCCCACAAGATGACAATAAGGATTTGCATCCTAATTACAATAATAGGCAATAATTAAATAAATACAATGAAATAATACAAGGAATTACCAAGGTTGAGACACCTTAATTCCCAACATTCTCCCACTTGTCAAACACCTTGTAAGAGCCAATGGAAATAACAGGATTTAACTGCTATAGGCCGAGAGGCCGATAGACTCTGAACACCATCTAAACTTCTCTGTGCCCATTGGTTTCGTTAATGCATCTGCAACATTCTTCAAAGTATCCACCTTCTCCAAATTCACCTTCCCATCCTCTACCATGTCTCGCACGAAGTGAAACTGTACATCATTATGCTTTGTTCCGGCATGGATAGTTGGATTCTTTGCTAGGCAAATCACACTCTGACTGTCACAACAAATCGTAATCTGTTCTGCATCAACACCAATATCTGAACACAATCTCTTAAGCCAAATGGCTTCCTTACAAGCATGAGTTGCTGCCATATACTGATGAGGAGCAAAAAATAGTTAGAGGTTCAACAGCCTTTGCTCATCGGCCAGAAAAACACCATCGGTCTTCCTTGACTCGTGTCACTCTGACATCGTGCCTCTCGCCGATGGGTGGCCCCACATTTCTTGCCTATCAGCAAGAAAAATACTATCAGCGACTTTTGGAATTATTTTGCCGAACACCCAAGTCTACCCAATACCTCCTATCGGGGAGACTTCTTCTCCGTTCAGCCAACAGTTAGTTCAACCGTAACCAATCTCTCATCGTTGTGATCTTTACCATCGGCAAATACTTATCAACTCAAGCCGATGCACTGATGGGCTTCAACCGTCGGTGTGACTTCCTTCGTCGGTGGGACTTACTCCAGAGCTGTCGATACACCGATCACTCCAATGTCACCTTTGACCTTCTTTTGTCGGCATGACAAATACTATCGGCCACGCTAGGGTTTACTTCGTCGATACGCTGTTACGCCATTACACAGTCTACCTTCTCCTGAACCCTAGCACATGGAGATGCTAGGTCAACCTACTATGCAACACGCACTGTCTGGATCCTCTGCACCACCAAAGCATGCAACAAAACAAGAAACAAACGAATATTGTACAATGAAGCCATTCCACTGATTTCGATAGAAATCTCACCAGTGGAATGCTTCACATCGACATTTTGCAACAACAGAAGTACATAAAGGAAAAGAAATCTACAGCTATGCAATCTGTAATTACAGAGAACGAAAAATAAATTTACAACCCAAAATAGTTTGATTTCTCCTTAACACAATGCATAATTACATTCAATCTCCTCTCTTCAATCTGATTATCAATCTATATGCATTTGGTTCATTCCTCTGGATTTATAAACTTGCCCTGAGAAAAACCAACCAATTCCAAACGACTGGGAGAAAACCAACCGATTCCAAGCGGCTAGGAGAACAACCATCTTGAGAATAACAAACTGACAAAAGTGACCTAAGTCACTTGGGACTCACAAACAGAAATCAAAATGTGTTGGTCAAATAGACCTTATTACAACACAAAACCTGTTTTAAAACAAAACATGAACTTAAATGCCTCACGAAGGTCACCTTGTGTTAGGTGCTCCTGCACCATACACCCCACCTAGAAAAGAACTCATGCCACATGAGTTGATTCTTTGTCTGGCTCCAACATTATCCTTTGCTACCTCATGTCTTCTCCATGATCTCTGGACTGCAACCTTCTTCCATGGAATTAAAAACTCATGCCTAGCCTTGTAGGCCCTACTCACACCTTGCCATGGGTGAGCGCTTGCAACCAAACTTGGATGTTGCATGCCATGATTGCTTACTATCATATCTGCCTGGACACCTCCATTCAAAACCTTGGTTGATGCTTCTTGTACTACTATTATGGTAGAATGTGATGGTCTTTCAACTCTTATTGGCTCTAGAGGACAAACAATGGTCCCTACTATGATAGCATCCTCTTCTTTCCAATTAACTTGTGGCTGCTTGCAGACCTGCTCTTTGACCTTCTTCTGATCCATCTCAGACATCACCATCTAATCTCCATCATTCAAAACTGAAATCACTTCAAACTTTGGTCTTGAACAACCCCACTCCTTGAGGTACCCTCAACTATCCTTGTCTCTTCTTCATTGATGTTTACAAACTCTTTCTTACCCACCAAAATAACCTTGGCTACCTTCTTTGCTTCAGCATCCTCCTGCAATGGTGTCATCACAAAAGTCTTTCTATCCTTCTTGATGGTGTATGTGTTAGCATATCCATCATATAATGCTTGCCTATCAAATTGCCATGGCCTACCTAAAAGTAGGTGACAACATTCCATGGGCAAAATGTCACATAAAATTATATCCTTATATTCTCCAATCTAAAAATCAACATATGCCTATTCATCTACCAAAAGTGATTGGCTATCACTTACCCAAGATGCTTTATAAGGGGTTTGATGAGGAATCCTTTCCAGGCTCAATTTATCCACCATTTCCCTCGACACCATATTATCTGTTGAACCAGAATCGATCACTACCTTGCATATTTTACCTGTACTTTTGCAATTGATCCTGAAAAGTGATCTCCTTTGTGATGGTTCAGTCTGCACTGGTTCTTTGAGCAATGTCCTCTTGATCATCAAATTTTCTCCTGTCTCTGATGTCAAATTCACTTCAGGCGACATCACACTCCCTGCATCTTCTTGAATCAAAGTGGTTCTCTTCTCACTACCATGAGAAGTTGAGGCCTTCTCAGGACACTTATAAGCCAGGTGCCCTGTCTGATTGCAGTTATAACATCTCATGTTGGAGAACTTGGATCCTCTTCCTGATCCATTTGTCCCATCTCTTCCATTAGGCCTTCTTCCTTGGTAGCCTCCTCTGCTACTTGAGTCTCCAACTTGCTCTTCTTGGCTAAACTCACCACTAGGCCTCTGGTTAGGACTTCTTCCTCCAAAACTACCTCTAAAATTTCTGTCACCCCGTCCTCTACCTTGCCGCTCACCTTTCTTCTGCAGCTTCTCTTTAGCACTTAATGCTACTTGAAAGCATTTTTCCACGGTTTCAGGGGTAAACAAACTTATCTTATCTTGAATATTGAACCTCGGACCATTTAGATACCTTGCTACCTTAGCTTTTTCATCCTCCATGTACCCACAACAAAGAGTGTATTTGTGAAACTCCTCGGTGTAAGTAGCCACATCCATATCTTTTTGCTCAAGGTTCTACATCTTCCTGTAAATCTGCACCTCGTAGTCAGATGGAAGGAACTGGGACTTGATCTTCTCTAGCATTCTGTTCCACGAAGAGATCATACTCTTCCCATTCTTTACCCTTTCTCCTTGGGTGTAATTCCACCATGTAAGGGTAGCACCTTTGAGTTTAGTTTTTGCAAACTTAACTCTCTTACTTTCAGGAACTTCCTTGTATTCGAAGTAGTTGTTCAGAGCCTCAATCCACTCCATAACTTCCTCAACATTCATCTTCCCACTGAACATGGGGATATCTATCTGGGCCTCCGAAGAGTCTTTGCCAATAGCCTTAATGGCTTCCAGGAATTGCTTTTGTTTTGTAGGTATCTCTATCTCTTCTTGTTCCTCTTCTTCTTCCGCGTTCTCTTCTCCATCTGAACCTTCCTCTATCCTTTTTCCTATCTTCATTGCCTTCAATTCTGCTTGGAGTGCTTCCCTGACTCCAATTTTAATCATGTCTTCCATCTCTTTAAATTTCTTGACCACTTCAGTGGTCATCCCCTTTGAGGCATATTGCTAGCCTCTCCTTCACTTTCTCTGTCTGACATACACTATTCACAGATAGCACCAACACTCAATTTGACTATAACACAATGCTCAATCAGATGTCTATCCTACACGTTGCTACAGACCCATTCCTCTCATCCAACAATAGATCCTGGAGATGCACTACCACTCTCTCTCGCAGTGGCCTCACTCTGTACCCTCTTCCAGCCAAATCTCTATTGGTGAATGGTCTTGACAGACCTCAGCATCGTCTACCCACACACTACAGAAATCATATTCCTTCTCGCAACTAGATGGCACGAGCATCTGCAACAGTCTAGCAACTACTGTCAGCCTTCAAAATACCTTCTATGATCTCTGTTTTTAAAATGGTCACCAAGCAAACATTTTTCTTCAACTCTTCATCTACCTTCTTAGTGACAGAAATCAAATACACAACTGCCTAGACCTTTTGCCAGCTCTGATACCAATATGATGAGGAGCGAAAAATAGTTAGAGGTTCAATAGCCTTTGCTTATCGGCCAGAAAAACACCATCAGTCTTCCTTGACTCATGTCACTCCGACATTGCGCCTCTCGCCAATGGGTAGCCCCACGTTTCTTGCCTATCGGCAAGAAAAATACTATTGGTGACTTTTGGAATTGTTTTTCCGAACACCCAAGTCTGCCCGATACCTCCTATTAGCGAGACTTCTTCTCCATTCAGCAGACAGTTAGTTCAACCGTAACCAATCTCTCATCGCTGTGATCTTTACCATCGGTGAATACTTATCAACTCAAGCGGATGCACCGATGGGCTTCAACCGTTGGTGTGACTTCGTTCGTCGGTGGGACTTACTCCGGAGCTGCCGATACACTGATCACTCCGATGTCACCTTTGACCTTCTCTTGTCGGCATGACAAATACTATCGGCCACGCTAGGGTTTACTTCACCGATACGCCGTTACACAGTCTACCTTCTCCCGAACCCTAGCACATGGAGATGCTAGGTCAACCTACTGTGCATCACGCACTGTCTAGATCCTCTACGCCACCAAACCATGCAACAAAACAAGAAACAAACGAATATTGTACAATGAAGCCATTCCACTGATTTCGACATAAATCTCACCAGTGGAATGCTTCACATCGACATTTTGCAACAATGGAAGTACATAAAGGAAAAGAAATCTACAGCTATGCAATCTATAATTACAGAGAACGGAAAACAAATTTACGACCCAGAATAGTTCGATTTCTCCTTAACACAATGCACGATTACATTCAATCTCCTCTCTTCGATCTGATTATCAATCTATATGCATTTGGTTCATTCCTCTAGGTTTATAAACTCGCCCTAAGGAAAACCAACCAATTCCAAACAGCTGGGAGAAAACCAACCGATTCCAAGTGGCTGGGAGAACAACCGTCTTGAGAATAACAAACTGACAAAAGTGACCTAAGTCACTTGGGACTCACAAACAGAAATCAAAATGCATTGGTCAAATAGACCTTATTACAACACAAAACCTGTTTTAAAACAAAACATGAACTTAAATGCCTCACGGAGGCCACCTTGTGTTAGGTGCTCCTACACCATATACTTAGCTTCTATCATGGACAAAGCAACCACAGGTTGTCGCTTACTCATCCAACTAATTGCACCACCGAACATAGTGAACACATAGGCACTGGTGGATCTCCTGCTGTCAATGTCACCCACCCAATTAGAATCCATGAATCCACGAATATAAACTGAATGCAGAGGTCTTGTAGCATTACCATGATAGCATATGGAATACTCAGAAGTACCCCTCAAATATCTGAACACTCGCTTAACTGCATCCCAATGTATCTATCCAGGATTAGCCATAAATCGACTAAAGACTCCCATTGCTTGGGCAATGTCTAGTCTTGTGCAGACCATGGCATACATCAAACTACCAACAACACTAGCATAAGGTACTCTACTCATGTCCTCCACCTCACTAGGAGATTTTGGACAATCATTAATAGACAACTTTGTTCCCAATGAAACAGGAACACACAATGGTCTACAATTTGCCATGTTGAACCTATCCAACACGGTCTTCACATACTTACTCTAGCTTAACCAAAGTTTTCTATTTGCTCTGTCTCTTCTGATTTCCATTCCCATAATGTACCTGGCTGCCCCTAGATTTTTTATCTCAAACTGTGCTGACAACTGAGACTTCAAATCAGAAATCATATTCTTACCATTCCCAATTAACAACATATCATCAACATACAATGCAATAATGAAAATGCGATCATTGTCAAACTTATAATACACACAATGATCTGATTTCGATCTCAGAAATCCAACTGACAACACAAAGGCATCAAACTTCAAGTACCACATCCTAAGAGATTGCTTCAAACCATACAAAGACTTTTTCAAATTGCAAACCAAATTTTATTTCCCTTTCTCTATGTAATGCTTTGGTTGTGACATGTAAATCTCTTCCTCCAAATCACCATGAAGGAATGTTGTCTTCACATCTATCTGCTCCACCTCTAAGTCATAAGCTACTACAAGAGATAACAGGAACTGGATAGATGTCAGCTTTGCAATGGGAGAGAAAATTTCACCATAATCAATTCCCTCCACTTGTGAATAGCCCTTCGCAACTAGTCTGGCCTTGTACTTTTCAACACTGCCATCTGCATCGAATTTCTTCTTGAACACCCATTTGTATCCAACATGTTTCCGTCCTTCAGGCAAAGGCACCAAGTCCCATGTTTTATTCTTTTCCAAAGAAGCCATCTCATCTTCCATGACCTCCTTCCAGGACCCTGAATCTTTCCTGCCCATAGCCTCTGTCATAGTTCTAGGCTCATCAATGTTAGTAAGCAAGGCAAAAGCACAACTAGAATCAAGTAATGAATAACCAAACCTATCAGGTTGCTTCCTTGTTCGTGTAGACCTCCTCAATGGCTGAGTTTGAGGTTCTGCTTCTTCTTCTGAACTTTCAAAGCTGCTAGAGCTCTCCTCATCATCAGGTCTCACAGGGTCTATCCATTTAGTCTTCTCAGGGGCAGAAGGAAATTGAACCACATCTTTCTTTTTTGTCTGTTCTAGCTGTAAAACAATGGAAGAAGGTGTTATCTCTCTGAAGATAACACTTCTACTATACAACACTTTTTCAGCCATAGGATCCCAAAGCTTGTATCCTTTCACACCGACTCTATAGCCAATGAAAATACACTTAACATCCTTGTTCTCCAATTTAGACCATTTCTCCCTAGGCACATGTGCATATGCCTCACAACCAAAAACACGAAGATGTCTAACTGAAGGCTTCTTACCAGACCACACCTCCATAGGTGTCTTACCAACAAAAGATGATGTAGGAGACCTATTTACTAAGTAGCAAGCAGTGGCTGCAGCTTCAACCCAAAACTTTTGTTCAAGGCTTGCTCCACTAAGCATACTCCTAGCCTTCTCCATCAGTGTCCTGTTCATCCTCTCTGCAACTCCATTTTGTTGTGGAGTGTATGGAGTTGTCTTATGTCTTTCAATCCCTTTCTCTTTATAGAACTTATCAAACTCTGTCGAACAAAACTCACCATCGTTATCAGTTCTCAAACACTTAATATTTTTACTAGTCTAATTTTTAGCAAAAGCTTTAAACTCTTTAAACCAACTAAAGACTTCAGTCTTGCTTCTAATAAAATAAACCCATGTCCTACTATAATCATCTATGAAAGCTACAAAATATATAGATTTAGAAATCGAAGGAACATTAACAGGACCAAACACATCAGAATGAATAAGATCCAGTACACCAGAAGACTTGTGAGAACTAGAGTAAAACTTAACAAGTTTTTCTTTCCATATACACAATGTTCACAAAAGTCAAACTTGAGATTACAATCATTTAACCCTTTAATGAGGTTTTTTTTTATTTTTCAGGGTTCTAAGACCCTTCTCACCAATGTGGCCATATCTCAAATGCCATAACATAGTCTTTTCAGTAGGAAGTTTAACTTCCAAAGCATGTGCACTGCCATCAGAATGTGTTACAACAGATTTTTTCACTACTCATTCAAATGGTGGGGATGAAGTGACTACAACTCTTTTTTTTAAGTCAGAAGAACTATTGCACTGTGAAGTGCATGCCTCCAGTTGAAACAGAGTACCTCTCTAAGTACCCTTCGCAAGCACCATAGATCCTCTAATCATCTTGCATCCATCCTTCGAAAAGATAACCTACACACCTGCATCATTCAACATACTTACAGAAAGTAGGCTCCGTGCCAAGCCTAGGATGTGCATAACTCCAGTGATCCCCTTCACTCATCCATCAGGGAATCGAATTGAGACTCTTCCACGACCAACAATCTTCAAATGAGAATCGTCACTCAGGTACACTCTTCCACCATTGAACTCTTCATACTTCATGAACCAGCTTCGATGCAAGGTCATGTGGAATGATGCACTAGAATCTATCAACCACACATCATCAGATGCATGGGTGGCCAGGGCTGCGATGAAGGCATCACCATCATCTTGTGAGTTGTCAGAATCTGAATATGAGGCATTCTTCTTCTTCTTTTTCTCTTCTTTCTTGCATTCCTTTCGAAAATGTCTAGTTTTGCCACAGTTCCAACAGAGAGCCTTGGACTTTCTAGGAGATTTGGATTTGCCCTTCTCAGCTTCGTGTCCTTCTTTTTCCCTTTCTCATTGGGTCTTCCACGAACTACAAGAGTCTATTTGGCTGCCTCAAAAGACTTTCTTCGCATTTCTTCAGATAACAGCGAAGATACCACTTCATCCATTTTGAATGTGGATGTGGTGCTCCCAATAGCCATAACAAGATGATCCCACGAGTCTGGCAAAGAACAAAGCAAGGTCATACAACGATCCTCCTCCTCTATCTTCACACCAACGGATGTCAATTATGCAACTAACATGTTGAAAACATTCAGGTGATCTGCAACCGATCCTCCATCCTCAGAGAATACAACTTCTTTCTCAGAAAAAGTTTGTTCACCAGGGATTTGGCCTAATAAACATCTCCCCACTTCTTCCAAAGATATTTTGTGCTCTTCTCCTCATGGACATTTAACAGGACAAAATCAGCTAGACTGAGTCTTATGAGACCCTTAGCCTTCCGATCTTTGAGATCCCAATCTGCTTGTGCCATTGCGGTTGGTTTTACATCGGATAGGTCATGATCAACAAGTATGTCCTCCATCTTAAGTTTCCATAACTCAAAATTAGTGCCATTGAATTTCTCCACCTCTAATCTCTCAATGTGTCTGCCATCTCTTTTCTGCAACAAGATTACAGAATGCTCTGCACAAAACTCCCACTCAACCTAAGATTAGCAAAAAAACCCCTACCCAACAACTAGGACCAAAGGTGATCAAGCTCTGATACCAACTGAAAGGAAGCTAGGTGTGCAGAAGTCGCTTCCTACACTAATCTAATGAGAAGAGATGAGTGCAAATTCATTTTAATCTTTATAGTTACAACAATGTTAACCCAACAATAGAGATATTGTAGCAAACACATACACAAGAATGTAAGACAAAAGAAGAGAGAGACAAGATATACATGGGGAAAACCCTTATGGGTTAAAAACCCCACACTCCAAAACACAACGCAAATGTATATCTAAACAATGAGGTTTACAATATAGTTATAGAGTTAATGCTCTTGTAGGAGTCTTCGACACTCGTATCTGGAGACAATCCGGTAGCATAATAGTACCTGTCAATCACATAATACATCTCTTCTCCAAAGCACCTGTTTATATAGAAAATACAAGGCAAAAATGACTCTATCTTGGGATGGGCGTCCAACATGGCCTCATGGCCCAAAACCCACGCCTATGGACACTTGTCCAACACTGTAAGATGTTCTTGACACTTATCAAGTCACCCCATCCCAAAGAGGTCGCCTATTCCCAAGTTGGGCAATGACAGATACTCTTATGACACTTACGACCATCATAGAATCCGTCATAGCTATCATATCTTACAGCTGTAAAAGAATTTGTCATACATAGGCTATAAATAGCATATTCTCTTACAACATGTCATAACCCTCCTTAGGGCACCCAAATATGCCTTCTTCCAAGATGCCTTGTGACACATGTCTTCACCTATCATAGAATCTTGCATTTACGACTCTTACGCGTCATAGATTTGTCATAGGAATCTGTCATGACTGTTTCGGTCAATATTCCCTTACACACTATCCAAGATGCCGACACATAGCAAAAATTCCTACCACTAAGTGGGACGCCTATCTCCTCATGTGAGGACAAATTTACAACTTGTCACCTTCCACATAGGATGACACATCACCGTGCCAACTCCCACAAGATGACAATAAGAATTTGCATCCTAATTACAATAATAGGCAATAATTAAATAAATACAATGAAATAATACAAGGAATTACCAAGGATAAGACACCTTAATTCCCAACAATCTCAACAAATAGAATTTTAATAGATCTATAAAATTTTATAATATAAAAAATGGAGATCAATGCCTATAACTTAAGAATGTCCTATCATCTCTCCATGATATCTTGACATTCTACAGGATGGATAAAATTATATCAAGAGGACTAGTTCATAATTAACATTTGGTCATTTAAAAATAATATAATTAATATATTTCCAGGGTAAGATGTTTATTGATTAGTCCACCAAGGATGCTAATCCATTCACAAACACAATTCCCTATATTCACTCAATCCTAGGTGATATAGTGGACAGAGTGTCTTACTACGTCATCTCAACATAGTTGAGACTGGATTCAACATTTCAGTTTTTAAAGAAGATTCATAAACCCACACAATCAAGCATTGGGAAACAATGTCTCAAGCAATATGGAGCAATGACTATCGATGCAAAAGTTATTGTCTTTATCACATAATGATATTATGACAATTTAACTGGATGAAAAAACATATCCAAAAACACAAATTCCATGTGCATAGTGTCAATTAAATGACACCAACATCTTCTAGGTCTTATATAACCTTCTAGGTTGTGTCAAAAGAGAATGTCATCCCATCAATCTGATAACATTATATCCACCTTAGGTTAATCTCCTAAGAATTTCAGAGTATAAAGATCCCACTAGACCATCAAAAATGGTCTTTAGAACCAAGGATAATTTAATAATTTAATGTCCAAAAGTTGATATTGAATTCTAAACAGGACCTTGGTTAAACAACATTCAATTATATTAGGTATCATAATACCAACATAAAGTGCCATAACACAACCAACTCCAAGTACAAGTAAAAGTGCACAACTACTATAAGCCTTAAATTGTAACCCTCCAACTAGTCATAATGTGACACAAGTTGTAATGGTATACTCTTCATGCAATTTAGTTATATAAGATCTCTGAGTACTATCAATTTGACACAATTTAAACTCACTTGTATCTCTATAAATATTCTAGTGATTAATCCAACAAATATGAAACCCTCTAGGGTTCACCATATAACCAAAAGACTAAAAAAAATCAAACATTATCATGTGTAAGGCTCAACTAAACACCCACACATTAACATTCCATCTCTTTCATATGACCAAAGCTTCTCAAGGAAGAGCCCACTTAAAAGCTAATAAAATAAATAAATAAATTCATGAATTAATTTAAAAATTCATGAAAAGAAGGGTTCAAGTTCAACTTTTCCTTAAAGGAATATTAAAAAAATACTTTTATCTTTTATTTAAAAGATAAAACTTTATCTTTAAAGCTTCTCTAACAAAGCAACTTGTTTAAACATTATAAATATGCTCAAGGATGGAATTGAAGAAAATAAATAAATATTACACTTAAAATTAGTTGCGTAAAACTAAATTCCATAACCTTTGTCCATGCCCTTCCTAAAGTAAAGAACTCGGCAAGCATAGATTGCTCTCCATCCGTGGCAGGCAAAGAGGTTTTGACGATGCAGTACGCCCAACAGAGATTAGCTATAGTCATTTTGACAATGTTTAATGCCAAACAGATATAAGCTGTAGAAATTTTGATCATATAATGAACCAAAAAACCAGGAACCTTTTGATCATATAATGCTTGCAAAAAGTGATTGATTAGACAAGGCATAAAAACTGTTTGACATAATGCCTCGAAGAGGTGGTGTCTCATGGAATGTAATGATTGCAAGATATGTCAAAATGGCTTTGTGATTTTGAAAGAAAAAAAAAAACAGGCGCCCCACTACCTACAGCTGCCCCCCAAAAAATTGAAATGATTTAATTCAAAACAGACCGCTACAAACATCTAAGAGATTTTAATGTTTTAAAACTGCAACCAAATCTCATACTTGGCCGGCAACTTAGAGGAAAAGATGAAAAATGTTTATCTTGATTTAACATTGAAAGGTTTCTCCCTGTTTTGGCCGCCCCAAACAAGGAAGAAATGAAGATTTTCGCCCAACTCAAGGAAAAATAATGAAGATTTCTTTTGGGTTTTAAATTTAAACTTCACCTTCCTGGTTTGACCACCCTAGACATTAAGAAAGAATCATTTTGTTTTTACAACTGAAATCTAATATCAAGGATAGCTGCCGTACCCAGGAAAACAGAGAATTTATTATTTCAAACTGAAAAAAATTCCTCCCGATTGGGTCGCCCAGAATTGAGCCCAGATTCACTAAAGTTGTCAAATGTTAACCAGGTATTTGCCAATCAGCCCCAGTACCGAAGAAGATGAGAAATCCAAAAATAAAGTATGGATTCTATAATGCCAATTTGGTTAGTACTTCCAGATGCAAAAATTCACACAGAAAACATGGTTGTGATTTTGAAATAATTAAACAAGAAACCTCCAGATCTGATGAACACAACAAGAATTCAATCCACTATAAATTAACAATCCTCTGGCAAAAACAAGGAAATTGATTTTGCCACAGAATATTAGCATTTATTAAGGAATCATAAAGATTTACCTTCAGATTAAAGTGGAAAATTAGGCATGTCGACAGTGAAATTTACAGGCAAAGCTCTCTCTAGCCGAACCTCCCCCCAGACTTCCTCTGATATTCCGTTGCTCTCAAAAGACTTTGCTAGACCCAAATGCAGAAAGAGGAAGCCAAACAAGACAAGTTAAATGTTTGGCAGGGAACCTCAAAGAGGTGTCCTCGCATGGAAATAATTTTTTTGGGAAAACCCTCAAAATGGATTCGTTGAAAGGCTTAAAATAATATGTATTTAAAGTATAACAGAAGTATATCCATTTCACATAAGGCAAAACTCAGTTTAATTAATTCAAATTATTTATTATTATTATTATTATTATAATATTTAATAACTAAATATTAATTTTAATATTTATACATTAAAATATAATTAATGTATATTTTTATTGTATATGTTGACTAGATATCGTCATATATTTTAATGTATATAGAGATATATGCTATGCCAACATTGCATTCAGCAAAGGAGCATTGACTAGGCCAACCACCCAAGCACCTTAGTTTTTATACTTCGTCTTTTGGAACAGTTAGAATTTCAATGTTTTGATTTACTAAATCAGGTCAAAGTAGTAAAAAGTAACTAGGTCTCCAAGGATCTACAAAAGAATCCTGAGGAACAATATCATCCGCTTTAGAATGAAAAATCTAAATAACCATTGATATCAATTCTCATGCTACCACATTCATTGGATCTCCATTCCCAACAAGAGCCAATATGAATTCAATAAAAAAGGTGTAGATTTTTTATCAATTCTTTCTTTGACTCAGATCAAAATCCCTCAACTGAACTAAACACATCATGACAATATTTGTTAAAAAAAAGGTACAAGGAGCAACCCAGTTAGGTACTTACTAGACACTTTCTACACACATACAAAAATACTTTCAGACGAATGGAATTCTAACTACATGCTTCTAAGTAAGTGTGTGATCAAATCCCTTCACATCATCACCAACAAACATCTAAATTCTCCTCCCTAATGATACTCTCTCTTCCTTGAGAGAGTGGTCGTATTTTCTATCTCTTTGATCATTTCAATTTAAATTGAAAAATATTTTTCATATTCAATTATCTTTTCTAATCATTCTATTAATCAATAATTAACTAAGCAAATGAAACGAGATGTAACAGAGGTTCCCATAATGTATGGACATATCATTGTTTTATACTGAATACACCTTTCTTTGCATCTTATCATGAAGCTACTTTTTTAAAAAACTGGTATTAGTCTAGGGATGTTAGTGGTTAGACACACTTTGTCTCCTTTGTAACTAATTACACAAACACTTAGTTACATGAGAAAAACAAGAATCCTAGTATCAAATTTGGACATTTAGTATTAAAGACTTATGTTGTTTGAGTAATCCCCATTCTTGAGTAAGATTGTGCTAGATTCCCACAGGGTCCAAGGAACCTCATTACAACAAATCTTTGAAAGTCATAAATTGATCAATTGCAATGAATGTTGACAATCTCAGAGAATGCAACTTCTCCCTCAACTCTCCAAGCATTAGTTCATGTGGAAAAAAATGTTAGAACCATCCACAACTATATGTTTGGACATGAATCATGAATATGTAGATAATTACGCCGAGAGGCATTCCTACATTCACAGCACGGATGGGAGGTGAAAGATTCCAAAATTTCTATGTACACTTATAAGATTGCAATCTAGAATCTTTGTTAAAAAAATCAAATAATCACTCCACAAGTTAAAAATACCCAAAAAAAAGGTGAAATGAATAAAAAAGAAAAAGAAAAAAAGATGGATGATAGTTTCAAAGAAGTCATCACTATGCACTAAGATGAAAGAAAGAAACATTACGAAAAGGCATATGAAAAGACGCACATTCAATCTATTTATATTGCCTCCTTAATTTTTTTTCACATGTAAAACGAACATATCAAATTTGTAGGATTTGAGGGAGTGCAGTAAATTGATAAAAAAATAGATGCAAGGATATCTCTTGCCATACTTTAGATATATTTTTTAAATATAAATATACTAGTTCAATTTGCTTTTATAGATATTTTGATGTCAATAAGTTAGATTTATATGTTGAATCTACTTTGTCCACTATAATATTAAAATGTGTCAATCTATTGAAGTCAACCTCTTTGTTCAAGGAGAAGACATCTCTCTAGTTTTTATTCCTTTCTTTAATTGTCAAAAAATTGCAAAATGGAAGAAAGAGAAGTTATTCTACATTCATATAGGAAAGATAGATTGTATAATTCATCCCTAGTACAACTATTGTTTTTGATAAAGGTAAGAAGGGATTTTGAAAGGGCCCTGACCCTTGTACAAGAGATGAGATACAACAATGAAGCCCAACCAAACTAGAAAGAACAACATAGGACTAGCCCAACACCGAGCCAAACAGACAAAGGGTCAAGGACCCCAAGCAACCCAACAAAAATCAGGGTGGTTTGAAACCAAATTTCTCCAACGAGCTCTGAGTACACATTTTGATCTTACCCTTAGATCTCCTCTTCTTGGAAGATCTAGAACAATCCAAAGGGCCACACGAGGTCCCATTATCACATTGCATCTTAGCCAAAGGAGTCCCCAACACATCTCTTTTCTCTAATCCCCTTATCTCGCAAATTAGCCAGAGGAGTCCTCTTATCAGCACTATTATCTTCAGAGATTTCCTTGTTTTCCATCATAGGTGCATCCACCAAGGGAGGGATACCCTCCTTTCTCTTCCGCATAGGTTGTTGCTTCTTTCTATTAGGACAAGCAACGTCAGAATGACCATCTTTGTGACAGCTAAAGCAAACAACATGAGAGTGTTCAAACTCAATCTGTTGAACCCATCTACCAAACTTGGACAATAAGGTGATCCTGGAAGGGAGTACCTTATCAGCTTCCACAAACACACAAAATCTAGCAAATAGAAGGTGTCTTTTAAATTTTGTAACCACATCAGCCCCAGTAAATTGCCCAAAGGAATTGGCAATACCCATAAAAATCTCCTCGTCCCAGTATTCTAGTGGGAAACCTAGCAGCCTAACCTAGACTGGAAATAACTTCCTGCAAGCCACTAAAGGGTTGAAGCACTGTGCCCAGTTTTGTAGGCAAAGAGCATTCTACCCAAGAAACCAAGGACTGGCAAGGATCCTTGAGCAATCTTCAGAGTTCACAAAGGAGAACAAGAAGAAGTCGTTCGGCCGAGCAACCACCTCAACCTACTCCCTTAGCCTCCAACTTCGAAGCGTCCACCTTCTAACCACATCAAAATTAGGGCAATTACCGCATAATCTCCCAACAAGAGAGTTACAGAGCCACCCAACAGCCTTATCAATGATCGAATCAGGGATGTCGATATGGTTAACTGTCGAAGCCTCATCCCTAGTAGTATCAGTGACAAGAATATGAGAGGTAACAACACTCTCCACAGCCTATGTGTTAGCCTCCAAAGTAGCTCCAGGCTCCTTCCAAACCTCCTCCGGTCGGTTGACACCAACCTCGGCAGCGGTGTCGTGCAAGTAACCAATCTCACACAAAGGATTAACAACAACATTAGCCCCTCTGACAATAGTAGCAGGAGCTCCCACGGATGAAATAGAACCTGTCAAAACCCCTGAAATAGATTGGTTACTTGCACGACACCGCTGCCGAGGTTCACACAAAGGATTAACAACAACATTAGCCCCTCTGACAATAGTAGCAGGAGCTCCCACGGATGAAATAGAACCTGTCAAAACCCCTGAGACAACAGGGGTGTCCATACTGCCCACAGTTCGGTTAACTGTCGGAGCCACATCCCTAGCAGTGACAACATGAATAAGAGGGGAAACAACACTCTCCACAACCTGACCGTTAGCCTCCAACGTAGCTCTAGACTCTTTCCAAACCTCCTCAGGCCACTTGACCCTAGCCACAGCAGCAGTGTCGTGCAAGCCACCAACCTCGCAAAAGGGATTAACAACAGCCATAGCCCCTCAGGCATTTGAAGCACCCACTGACGAAGTTAAATCCATCAAAACCCTTGAGACAATAGGGGCGACCTTACTGTTCACGACAAGCTTGGCAAAAATGGAGGAAGAAGCAGCAGGTTTCTAGAGAAGAAACCCCTGAGACAGCCTGTAGCCAAGATCACCCTGCCCAGCAGAGGAAGGCTGCCACTTCTGAGAGATGGATTTCTGGACCTCCAACCACAAGTCCAACAGACTTTCATCCTCTTCCTCATCAAA